>BSBK01005483.1:932500-1149278 GCA_027943335.1 Chamaecyparis obtusa
TGGACAACCATGTGATGTCAAAAAACCAAAGTTGTTCATAAGATGGAACACATATGTTGCTATGTGAGACAACGACTAGGATCATTGGTAGGTAGTTTTTGATAAACAACCCAACAACAATATGGATGTCCCATTTTACTGCATAAAAAAAACTATATGTTGAGTTTGTACTAGGTAAGAACATGAACTTTTGGAGCATGAGAGAATTCATGGGTGTAGGTAGAGGTGTTCCCTATGATAGACTAGGGGCACATCAAGTAGTACATGGCCCATATATTCCCCCTCCTTTCATTGTTCCCTCTCCTACTGTACAACATCAAGACATTATTGCATAGACTACCTCGCAAACTATTAGGGTCATTCACTCTTTGAGAGGGAATTTTATTGCCTATCCCATGTCACTAACACATCCACATATCAATGATGTTGGTGATGGATCAAGTGGCGCTGACACATATTCCTCGGGTGCACATATTTTTGTGCCTCATACTTGCACTATGTGCAAGAAAATATGTTTGGGTCCCCTCGATCAATCTATCGAGGAGCCTATGAACACATTATATTTTGAGGTGCATGATATTGAGTGGTGTACCAGATGTCACAACAAGGGTTGGAGCACACCCTAGAGAGTCCTTGTTGGAAATAGAATTTTGTTGGCACTTGGGTGTACTAATTTTATGTTGTATTAGTGACAGGTTTTGTCATTGATGACAACATATTCTTATTTGTTCATGAAAAATAGCAATTATGTACATCACAGGTAGTTATCAAGATAGAAAAGTCACAGGTTGATGTATTTTGGTATGTGTTGGTGTCCAAAATGACGCTTATGCTCTAATAGGCTGCCAATGTACCTTGAGACTAATATTAGGAATGGTTAGTTCTAAGTGTGGGAGCTCTGCAAGGCAACTAGACCAACTATAGGGACTTAATATGCCCTCTTCTACTTCTGGCTCTGCAAAACCAAGAAGGGTGCACCTAACCTAGTATAAAATATACTTCATACACCAAGAACTAGGTTTGAATAATAGATAATAGGATAGTAAGAAAGTACTAAGTGTTAACCACACACTCATTGACTCTCCATTACTATGGGTAGAACCACATACAACCAAATACTCAAAACCTAAAAGGATGGTTCTTAACTTATGCTTTTGGGATCATAACAACAACAATTAGTATTTGTTGATAAAGAGATAATCATTTAGGTCAGTGCCTCATCCATTGGGCAAGATCTCCTAGAACATGAATGCTACACACACCAGACAATAGCTGAGATTCCAAGCCATAAACACGCCTACAATCCCCTTTACTACTTATGAGATATCCTTACATAGACAATAAGATAGATCTATGTCCCATCTAAAGCATCATTTCATCTAATCCTAGATTAGAACTCAAGAATGGATACATATACATAAAACAATATGCAGAGGACTAGAAAGTTCAGAATCTATCTAAGTTGACACAAAGGAGAGATAAGAGTCATGTACTTGTATTAAGTATGAAGAATCCTTAAGTGTAAACAATCAATCTAGAGGAGTCAAGCTTGCAAATTACAGCTTAGACCTGCAACTTTTTCTCTATCATCAACAGAATACCGAATGCAAAAGTGTTACAATCTTGGATCTAGGACTAGGAACACTTCAGAACTTCGAAGCTGGAACCCTTCTAAATGATCTTGAAAATATTTTTATAGGAACAAGGATTTCAACAAGAAAAGGATCATTTAGAACACAAAAATTAAGTCTGCAACCACTCAGTACAACAAGAAATGAAATATTACAGAAAAGCCTAGAAACCCAAGAAGAAATCAGGTCAAAACTAATGTACAAATGTATCGGTTTCATCATAGACTAACTGCGACCATAAGTAGAAGTGATTTCTTGCTGCAGGAAGAACAACTTCAATGCCAAAGCCAGTCTGAAGACTTCGCACGTACAAAACATAGAGATCTCTGGCATCAATCAAAACCTTAGCCACCTGCGCCAAAACAACAGTCCACTGCATTTAAATCGGCAAGACATCCCAGGCAGCAAAATCAGATCAGGATGGACACACAAATCTTCTTCATCATTATCACAACTGCTACTATCCTATAGAATTCAAATTCTGAGCTACCCACATGTCCCGAACAACCTACTGCCAAAAACTGGCAAGAAACCCTGCAATCACATTTGAAATCGGGTGCCAACGGCTAGCCAGTCGACAACCAATTAGAATCTAGCACGTCAACACCACTGGCACTGTGGACCCACCTTAACTCTGCAACGGTGATACATAATAGTTGTCGCATGATCGCATAGCCAGGAGAAGGGCTATGCGAACATGCGACAAGCTGCAAACCTTTACCCTACCGCATAACCACCGATGCTGAGAGTTAATGCAAAATGTCAGTCGCATGATCGCATAGCCTTGAAAAAGGCTATGCAAACATGCGACTAACCACCAGCATTCACCATCGAATGTTGAACATGCTCAGGCACTGAAGACACGGGCCCCACTAAGAAAAACCACATCACCGATGTAGCCAACCAATGAGAAGAAGACACGTCAGTAAGACCTGACACACAGACCCACCCTTTGGTTTTGAACTCAGCCGCTAAGTTCGGCAGTTAGTCGCATGTTCGCATAGCATGAAATTGGCTCATGTGAACATGCGACAAACTGTTAACATTATGTCTCGACCCTGCTAACAATCTACCAAGTCACCACCATATCTCTACGCTGCATCCAATAGAACACTGCCACCTCAGCATCTGGAAGATGCCCCATCACCACCTACCATCGGGCCCCAGCACAACATGGCACCCTTGTCGCATGATCGCAAGGCTAAAAGATGGCCCTTGCGATCATGCGACAAGGCAACAAGACTACCACCTCAGCCCAAACAGCCCCACTGCGAACAAACCCATCAGCATCCAATCGAACGGTGGGCACATGATCGCATGGGGTGAGAATATTCCATGCGATCACACGCTGACTGTAGATTGAAATCACTAACACAAGCCCCACTAACATGAAATCCAACTCATCACAGGCAACCAATAGAAAATTAACACATCAGTGCCACCGAGCAGACAGGTCCCACTGCATGCCCACACAGGAAAATCCAACAGCTTGGCAACTGAGAAGAAATGGGACCCACGCGGAGAAGTGGCAAGCGGTCACATGATCGCATGTCAGAAAATTTTGACATGCAGCCATGCGACAACCAATCAAGAAGAGCCTGCAGACTTGGACCCACCATCCATCGCACTTGCGCAAATAGGAAACGTCATCAAACAGGGCAGAAGTGCGAGGTCAAAAACACACAGGGTTTTTGGCAGAAAAGATTGAAAACACACAAGGTTTCTGACACCAAAAGATAAGCACACAAAAACTGGAAGGCACAAGGTTGAAAACAACGAGGGTTTTCACACAGACCGAAAACATCATGGATTTTCAAAAATACTGTGGGTTTTTGACACTGTGGCAGATTCTAAAACTACTTCCTACAGACCTTAAAGCTTAAATAACTCCCTGGGTTTTATGATTTAGGAGATGTGATCAGAGTTGGAGTAGGGTGACAACATGAAGAACACAAGGCAGGACACTTTTACAAAAACATTTGTAGGGAAGAGACCATTTTCATAGGATTTTGCTATGACTGGAAAATGGACTAACAGTGGCTCTAGCTGGGGATGATGGGTAACTTGTGCCCATGCGAGAATTCAGATCTTTGGTGGAAGCAGACCACCCCAAAACAAAAACACAGGGACCTCACAAAATTGGCAACCTGACCAGGGAAAGAAACACACAACAAGCAAGGGAAAGAACTATACAAGGATTTACAGTATTTACAACCAGGCTCAAGGCCCCAAAATTATGATCAATACTTGCCTCTGTCAAACAAAAAAATTTCATCTCCACAAATTAGAGACAAACTGAAATTTTTGCTTCCATGTGACTGATCAAACTTATATCCATCCTTCCATAATTTGAAACAAAATTTTTTAGTACATACCTCCTGAGGGCTGGAAAAGTAATCATACCCATTCTGAAAAGAATATGGCATATGCATGTTGCACTCACCGAAAGGAATAAAGTTGAAAGCACCACAACATGAATTATCTGCAAAATTCTTACCATATCTAGGGAACTTGCTATCCGAATGAAAAGAAAAGCATTCCAGACCAACATAGGAGACATGATCACTGAACAAAAGGGCATCCTTCATTTTGTCAACAACTGACAAAACCAAAAATTGTTGATAGGTGGGAAGAGAAACATCAACCTATCCATGAGATGGTGAAGCTTGAGTAGCTGAAAGGCCATCCTTCCATGGCTTAGCAAAAGATTCAAAATCAGAAGAGGATTCAGAATCCACACAACTTTTCCAATCAGTACTCAAAACAATATCAGGGACCACTGAATCACTTGAAACTAAGAAAACACTGGCAACCTCATCATCTGACACATCATATATAATAGGGTTGCTGCCTAGTGGTGCTGGGGTAAGAAGGGGAGAAGAGGCACACATGTCAAAGTCAGATCCCATTGACTCATGTTCCATATCAAAATCAATGTGTGCTAGATGTAAGAACTCAGAAACATCCCTCCCTGAATATCTAAGATATTCACAAGATAAGAGGTTTGAGACTTGTTCACTATGAAGTGAACAACTGTCCTCAAGAACATCATCTTTTGCCATACAATCATCAGCAATACCTTCATCTATCCAATCCTCTTCTTCATCCGACTGATTGCAAAGACTTTCTACCCCATATTGAGAAAAGGCATCACTTTCATGACTGCAAGAAAGAGTGTCAACACCTGACACATCTCCTTCATAAATTTCATCATTCTCAATATCAACACTAATGAGCAGAGCCCCAAGTGCATCCTCAAGTTCAAGACTACCATCACCAAGTACCCAATCCCTGATACATATATAATGCTCTTCCCACAAGGCATTTGACCAATTGGTTGATTCAGGAAAACAAAGATCCAAGAATAAACCAACGAAGTCAGATTCAGGAAACTCAACATCCTCAGGAAGCTCATCATCCGAAAGATGCCCCATAGAACACTGCCACCTCAGCATCCCAAAGACACCCCATCACCACCTACCACTGGGCCCCAGCACAACGTGGCACCCTTGTCGCATGATCGCAAGGCCGAAAGATGGCCCTTGCGATCATGCAACAAGGCAACAAGACTGCCACCTCAGCCCAAACGGCCCCACTGCGAACAAACCCATCGGCATCCAATCAAACGGTGGGCGCATGATCACATGGGGTGAGAATATTCCATGCGATCACACGCCGATCGTAGATTGAAATCACTAACACAAGCCCCGCTGACATGAAATCCAACTCATCGCAGGCAACCAATAGAAAATTGACACATCAGTGCCACCAAGAAAACAGGTCCCATTGCACACCCACACAAGAAAATCCAACAGCCCGGCAACTGAGAAGAACTGGGACCCACGCAAACAGGTGGCAAGTGGTCGCATAATCGCATGTCAGAAAAGTCTGACATGCGGCCATACAATAACCAATCAAGAAGAGCCTGCAGACCTGGACCCACCATCCATTGCACTTGCGCAGATAGGAAATGCCATCAAACAGGGCAGAAGTGCGAGGTCAAAAACACACAGGGTTTTCGGTGGAAAAGATTGAAAACACACAAGGTTTCTGACACCAAAAGATAAGCTGACAAAAGCTGGAAGGCACAAGGTTGAAAACAATGAGGTTTTTCACATAGACTGAAAACATCATGTATTTTCAAAAATACTATGGGTTTTCGACACTGTGGCAAATTCTGAAACTACTTCTTGCAGACCTTAAAACTTAAATAACTCCCTGGGTTTTATGATTTAGGAGATGTGATCAAAGTTGGAGCAGGGTGACAACATGAAGAACACAGGGCAGGACACTTTTACAAAAACATTTGCAGGGAAGAGGCCATTTTCATAGGATTTTTCTATGACTGGAAAATGGGCTAACAATATGCAAGCTTAGTTTTGTATGAAAGGGTGAGTATATATATCATATTCATGTTTGTTAGATCTTATATTCCATTTTGGAGGAGTTGTGATTCATTTGGTGAAGACTGGTAGCAAACCAATAAATGGGAATTGTTAACAGTGATAGTCTATGGCATATTTTCTACATTTTGTTGGCGAAATGGAATCAGTGTTTGTGGGCTTGGATCATGGTAGAAGACTTGTTATTGCGACTATGTTTTTGATAACAAGGCATTTGGATTATTCTGGAATAGTCAATGTTGTGTAACGTACAAAATATTTTATTAGCAGTTGACTATGTTGAGAGGAAGCGTGTTGTTTTTCATTGTAAATGTAATATATGAATTATAACATGTGGGAGCCATAATGTAATATTTTTAATAATTATTAAGAAGGCATGTATTCCTTAGCATGGACCTATGGAATTAAATGATCATTGGGGAATCTTTAACAAGCCGACCTAATTAGTATTTTTGTATCGGGTATCAAGGAAAGTTGTTCGGTATATATGGTATGGAGAAGGAAATGGATGGATATGTGAGTGTAGAGAAGAGAAGAGGCATTGTTGAATTGATTTGTGGACTTCAAAGGAACTGTTATGAAAAATTGAGTTGCAAGTTCAAACAATTTACCCTTTTGGATATGTTATCCTGAAAGATCAATCTGTCATCTTTGTTGGAACATTTGGATACTAGGTCTACTTGTTTCCTTTCAACCTTTAACATGGTTATAACCTTATAAAAAGAGTTCAAGGTCTCTTAACAGGGATCTTTCCTTTAATAGATTATGTTATACTAAATGAACTTCATTTGACTCTTAATAGGGTCGTATCCTTTCACAAGGAATTCATATGTTAGTACACTATCTTGTGGGTTTGATTCCCACCGGGTTTTTCCCTCTGATCAAGGGTTTCCTCTAGAACAAATCCTTGTGTTATGGTGCATTATTACTTATTTTATTTATTCTTGTTACTATTATTAATAATCTGCATTATAAGTTTTGGATTTAATTTGATTTGGTCACAATTGATTCTCCCCCCTCCCCTCTTAGTTGTGTGTGGACTCTACTTCTTAAAAATTGGTATCAGATCATTAGGTCCTCTTTGAGAAGGAATCTTAGTAGCTTGAGGATATCTTCAATGGCCTACAAAAAGAAGAGTCCTAAGTTTGATGGAGATAACTATGAAAGTTGGAAGAACAGGATGAGAATGTGCCTCATCTGCATGGGGATAGACTATTGACTAATTACCAAGACACAAACTCAAGTCAAAGATAAGAGTGATCTAGGCACATCACTGATGATGAAAATAAGTTATTTCAACACAACATAACTATAAGGGAAGCACTGATAAGTTTCCTATCATAAGCCAAATTCATTAAGGTAAAAGAACATGATCTTGCACATGATATTTGGGTTAAATTAGAAAATTTATATGAAGGTAATGAATATTATAAAAAAGGGATAAGTTGCAGAATTGGAAAACAAGATTTGAAGAAGCTAAAATGTAGGAATATGAAACCATCAGGTCATATGTTCAAAGGATCACTGATATTTTCACAAGAATAAGGAGCACATGAGCTATTATGCCTGAAGATGAAATTGTTGGAAAGATTCTCAGATATATTAGACCAGCTTATGAGAACAAGGAAAATGCTATTGAAGAAGTCATTCCATGCATGACTAGATTTAACAAGGAAATGTTGATTGGTAAGTTACAAGATTTTGAATCTATAAAATTAAAAGATACTTTACCTAGATTTGAGATAGTATTTAGAGCCAAGGCACAAAAGGATAAAAATGTACTACCCAAATGTGTGAGTACAAGTAGCAAAAATCTTGGAGAGTATGCAAGAGATGGGGCAAAAATTGAGGAAGAAGAAAACAAGTTGGATGAGCTTGAAGCTTTGATTGCAAAAAGAGAACACGGAGGTAAGGGATCTTTTAAAGGCAAGTTACTGATTATTTTTTATTCATGTAAATAGGTTGGTCATTTTGCATCAAGATGTCCTACAAGAGTATCTAAGATTAAGCATAAGCCTTAGAAGTCAAAATTACCTAAAAAATATTTCTATGTTAATGATGATGATGAAATTGAGCTTAAGGATATTAACCTAGAAGAGAGTGATAATGAAGATGAAATTGGATTTGTTTCTATCAAAGATGAAAATTCTATTATAGAAGAGAAAGCACTTGTTTCACATGTTGACAAGAAGAAGGTATATTGGATCATAGACAGTGGATATTCGCATCATATGACAGGTGATAAAGATATATTTGTTGAACTAAAAAGGTATGATGGTGGTGTTGTTAGGTTTGGAGACAATACTCCTTGCATGATACTGATGAACTAAAATTGATTGAATACCTGAATGACTTGAAGATCAATGATTAGAGATCACCGAGTACTGAAATGATATGTAAGATAATTAAATCAGTCATTATGTTGTCATTGATGTCAACTAGTTTGATAGTACTTATCATGTTAGTTACAAATATCTAAACATCTGTAAAGAGGAGAGAAGAGATGAAGAGCTAAGATATCTACATAGAGGAAGATGGATATAACAGATGAGGATAAGGAATACTTTGGGTAACTTATTGATGAGTCTATGACTTCATATTGTTGACTTGATTATGTTGCATTAATCTATTATGGAGAAGGAAGCAAAATGTACAAGGCAATGTGGTCGGTAAATGATGCACTTCAGTATACACCGAGCCAGTGTAGTGTATACCGAGTGATAGTATTAACCGAGCTTATGTTTGCCAACGCATTTCTTTGTTAACCAACTATGGATGAAAGTATTAAATGCTTAAGTTTAGCGGACAGAAATCGATGAGCTAGAAATTTTTATGATTTCGAGATTGAGGATAAAGTTTGTTATAAGATCCATCGCTGACAAAATTTAGAGAAGATCTAAAGGATGGAATTTAAATGTGTTACTGACACAACTTTCGAGGAAGGTTTAAGAGGCAAAATCTATGAAGGAGATTAAGCGGTAAAATCTGATGGTTGATATGAAAATAGTTTATCTGACTATATAAGACATATGAGTTTCTTTATTGAAACATGCCGGAAGAAAGAAGACTGCAAAGATTTCATGTGAATACAGTTTCATGCATGCCTGATCAGACTGGTTGAAGGAGAACCAAACTGCAGAACAGTATCGAGCATCAAACAGCTATTACTGAGTGAAAGTAAGTTAAGGAAGTGAATTGATATATTGATCAGAGAATTTGTATGGGCTTAGAATAGATCTAAACATCTACAAATTGAGTTGTATTGTAATCAGATCAACTACTGTTTTAGTTTAACCATTGATACAGAAAAATCTCTTAACCAGGTGGACTTAACCGTCTTATGTTATGCCCCTATGTCATTCAATGAATGTACATTGTTATCCTATCGACCCCATAGTGAATGATGGTTGAATGATAACTATTGGTCTTAAATCCTCTAACAAGGTCACACCTAATAGTGTGTTTGTAACCTTTAAAAAGGTTGGCTCTTCACCTAGCTCACTTCAGAAGAGTGAAAATTATTTTGGGTTACTGGTCCCAGGTGGTTTTTTCCTTAACAGGATTTCCACGTTAAATCATTGTGTTATATATTTTTGTGATGATTTATTTATTTTCATACTTTACATACTGCATATTTGATTTGATTGGTAAATTATTGTGAGTTAATTAACTGGTAATCGGTAAAGGCACAGATAATTTAAGAGTTTTTTTTACCGAGCTGCAAAATTTGTTGAAATTGTTTTTAAAGTTACATCTTAAGATTTGGGACTGTAGGATAACTGATCTAACTGATTCACCCCCCCCTCTCAGCTATTCTAACAATTGGTATCAGAGCCAGGTTTCTTAGAACAGAGTTTTAAGGACTTCAACAAAAAGATCACAAGATGTATAAGAGGGAGGTGTCGAAGATGAACAAGGACAACTTTACTATATGGAAAAGTCGAATGAAACTTCATATATTCAGAATCGGAGATTCTGCCTTACATCTACTTGAAAATGGCTACTTACAACTGACGAATGGACCATTGACTCTTGATCAACTGAAAGATCGACATGAACACAATATTACTATGATAGAGATTGTTGTTGCTCTATCTGATGCTGAATTTGAGGATTTAAAAGATTGCACTACTACAAAGGAGATGTGGGATAAACTTGCTCAAGTCTATGGTGGTGATGTTAATGTTAAGAGAGCCAGAGCTGAAAGCCTAAGAGGTAGGTTTGACAATATGAAAATGAAGGAAGGAGAAAACATAGTACAATATACAAACCAAATAAAGGAGGTAGTCAATGCTATCAGAGGATTTGGTGGTGTCATTGATCAAGATACAATGGTAAGTAAAATTCTAAGAACCTTGTTGTCTTCTTATGCAAATAGAATATCTACTATACATGAAATGAGGTCTGCACCTGGAAATATCTTACTCTTGATAGTCTGATTGGTAAGCTAACAACTTTTGAGTTGAACAATTTTGATAATAGTGTTGTACCATCTGTTGAGTCTGCTTTCATGTCTTCTCTGAAGATTGGTAAGTCTAGCAGTAGACATAATATAAAGAATGACAGTGATATCAATATTGATGATGAGCTTGATGAACTTGAAGCTCTTATGGACCGGAGATTACCTAAAGGTAAAGGTAGATATAAGGGTAAATTATCTTTAGCATTTTTTAACTATAAATAAGTTGGCCATATTGTTTCTAGATGCCCGAACATGAAAGATGAAGATAGAAACAAAGATCGATTTGGTGAAGGAAGCTATGGAAGGAGAAACAATAGAAGTTACCGACACTACAATAGAGACAACCAAGATCACAAAGATAAGGGAAAAAAGGTATGCTACATTTTTGAAGAGAATGATACTGATACCGACATAGATGATGATGTTGAAGTAGTATTTGTTGCGATGAAGGATGATTCTAAGGAAGAAGAAAGGTATGTAGAAACAACACTCATTTCTAAAGTTAGTAAAAATGATACTTGGATCACTGATAATGGTTGTACACATCACATGACTGGTGATAAAGAAAAGTTTGATCATCTTGAGCATTATAATGGAGGATTAGTAAGATGGGTAATGATACACCATGTATGGTTAGAGGAAAAGGATCTTTATTGATAAATGATAAAATCAAATGTGATAATGCTTATTGGGTAAATAGACTGAATTACAATTTGCTAAGTGTGGCACAGCTTAACAACTCAAGTCACCGAGTAGCTTTTGAAAGAAACAAGGTAAAGATAATTGATGAAAGTGGAAAGCTTGTCAAAACAGGAGGACAATCTAAAGGTAACTTATTTTATCTTGACAATGCTGAGACTTCTTGTTTGCTGATGAAAAATAAAGATGCATGGTTATGGCATAAAAGGTTATGTCATGTAAATTTTGATAACATGATTAAGATCAGTAGAAAGAAAAATGTTAGAGGTCTACTTGGCCTAACAAAGCCTAATCATGTTACGTGTCATGAATGTCAAAAGGGGAAAATGACAAAATCTAGTTTTAAGAGTAAAGACTATTCAACAAAAAGAATCTTGGAGTTAGTTCACACCGACCTGTGTGGTCCCATGAGAACTCAGAGCTACTATGGAGATAGATATTTTATTCTATTTGTTGATGATTACATTAGATTGACGACTGTAATGTTTTTAAAAGAGAAATCTGAGGCATTTAAAATATTTAAATGGTACAAAGAAAAAGTAGAAAAATAAATTGGGAAAGAATTGAAATGCTTGAGGTCTGATAGAGGTGGTGAGTTTATTTATGATGAATTCATTAACTATTGTAATGAGCATGGCATAAAAAGATAGGTTTCTGCTCCTAGAACATTGCAGCAGAATAGGATTGCTGAAAGGAGAAACAGATCAATTGTTGATTGTGCAAGGACACTAATGTTAGAAAAGAATGTTGCACAAGTATACTAGAGAGAGGCAGTTAGCACAGCTGTATATGTTCTAAACTAAGTACAATTGAAGAAAGACACAAACAAAACACCCTACGAGTTATGGTTTGGTTACACACCGAGTGTAAGTTACTTCAGAATTTTTGGTAGCAAATGTTTTATTCTGAAAGATGATAGGAATAGGAAATTTAACTCTAAAGGGGATGAGGGAATATTTCTTGGATATTCTACCAAAAGCAAAGCTTACAAGTATCTGAATAAGGCTACTAATAAGATGATTGAAAGTGTTAATGTCAGAGTTGATGAATTTGATGATAAAAATGAGGAAGAAAGTAATAAGGAGCCAGAATACTATGGTAGATTCACTTATGTTGAGCATCCAGAGTACCTACCATAGCCATAGGTTGAGTTGACTGAGCATTAGGAAAATAACACCGAGGAATAGCAGAGGGAAACCGAGGAACGGGAAGGAGCTACCGAGAAAGGAATTGAACCTAAACAGAATGAAGAACAAAGGAGACATCAAGTGCTGGCAAGATTTGTCAAAAGGCATCATCCTGAGAACCAAATCATTGGAGACAAGCAAGCTGGCATGCTGACAAGAAGTAAGTTAAGATAGAATACATGCTTAGTTTGTGAGTTTGAACTGAAGAATGTTAAGGTTGCACTTGAGAATGATGAATGGATAAATGCAATGAATGAAGAAATAAAACAAATTGAGAAAAACAAGACATGGACTTTAGTACCTAGACCAAAAGATAAGAATGTTATCAGTAGTAAATGGATTTTCAGAAATAAGCTGAATGAGAATGGAGAGGTTACAAGAAACAAAGCTAGACTAGTTTGCAAGGGATATGCACAGGAAGAAGGCATTTATTATGGTGAAATTTTTGCACCTGTTTCTATATTGGAAGAATTCTGCATGTTACTTGCATATGCTACACATAAGAAATTTAAAGTCTATCAAATGGATGTTAAGTCTACTTTTTAGAATGGAATACTAGAAGAGGTGGTCTACATAGAATAACCAGAAGGGTTTGTTGATCCAAATCAGAAAGACATGGTATGTAGACTACATAAAGCTTTATATGGTTTAAAGCAAGCACCAAGAGACTAGTATGAACGGTTGCATACTTATCTTTTAAGTATTGGTTTTGTAAGAACTAGTGAAAATAGTAATTTGTATATGAAAGGAGGATTTGATGATACTATTTTGATTGCTGAAATATTTGTGGATGATATAATTTTTGGAGGACAAGATCATATTTGTAGATCATTTGCTGATGAGATGAGAAAAGAATTTGAAATGTCTATGTTTGGAGAGATTAAATTCTTTCTAGGCTTGTAGGTTATTTAGCAGAATGATAGAATTTTCATCAAACAATCAAAGTACATAAAGGAAGTATTGAGAACATTTGGCTTGAAAGATGCTAAACCATTTGGAACACCGATGGTCATAGGCTGCAAACTAACTAAAGATGATGAATCTATAGAGGTAAACCAAACATTGTACTGATCTATGATTGGTAAACTGATGTATGTAGTACACAGTAGACCAGATATTGCACATGCAGTGGGGATTGTTGCTAGATTTTTTGTCAATCCAAAGGATTCACACATGGTTGCAATGAAAATAATCTTGAGATACCTGAAGAAAATAGAGGAATATGGTTTATAGTATGCTAAGGAAGGAAAATTTGAACTAAGAGTCTACACTGACGTAGATTGGGCTAGAAATATAGATGATAGAAAGAGCACAACTGGAGGAGCATTTTTCTTTGGTGAAAGATTTGTTACTTGGACAAGTAAGAAACAACCTTGTATTTTGCAGTCTACTATCGAAGTAGAGTATGTTGCTACTGCTACAAACTGTTCAAACATTTCTTATATCAAACAAGTGTTGGAAGGGATGAATGAGTAATCACTGAGTCGGTGATTATATATTGTGACAACACTAGTGCAATAAATATTTCTAAAAATCATGTAATGCATTCGAAGACAAAGCATATTTCTATTAAGTATCACTACTTAAGAGAACAAGTACAAGAGAAGCAAGTCAAACTGGAATATGTTACATCAAAGGAGCAACTTGCTGATATTTTTACCAAGCCTCTACCGAAGGACACTTTTGAATACTTGAGGACTAGACTTGGGGTCTGTCCCCTGTCTACCAGTCACTAATGTGATCTAGAGGTTGCATTGGCCTAATCTTATCAGAAGATCATTCATGTTGATGCAACATAGTTCACACTTTGGATTATGTCTAAGGTTGTGAAAGATTTGAGGAACTGGAACAACGAATTGGCATATCAGTATACCGAGATACATTGTCTGCACCAAATAACAGAGAGTCACTTGGCTATTGCAGAGCTATATGTTTTATGTTTTTCTTTGGCATTGTTGTCAAAGGGAGAGATAAAAAATATGATAAACAAAGAGATCATATCTATCTAAGGGAGAGATTATCTGAGAAAGTTAGGGAGAGTTTTGAAGATTTGTTGTTGAGAACAGAAGGAATTTGAGAGCTGAAAAGATCAAATCCACAAAGGAAAGTCTGCATTTGTAATGTTGTCATGTAACATAGTGATTAAACATATTAAAATATCAAGCTAGGGAGAGCTTACCGAGCTACAACATTTACTTACATAGTTGTAGAATACATGTTTGGTGAGTGTGGCATATTTCATATTCTTGTGTTGCCATCAATGCCAAAGGGAGAGATTGATGAACTAAAACTAATTGAATACCTGAATGACTTGAAGATCAGTGATAAGAGATCACCGAGTACTGAAATGATATGTAAGATAATTAAATCAGTCATTATGTTGTCATTGATGTCAACTAGTTTGACAGTACTTATCATGTTAGTTACAAATATCTAAACATTTGTAAAAAGGAGAGAAGAGATGAAGAACAAATATATCTACATAGAAGAAGATGGATATAATAGATGAGGATAAGGAATACTTTGGGTAACTTATTGATGAGTTTATGACTTCATATTGTTGACTTGATTATGTTGCATTAATCTATTATGGAGAAGGAAGCAAAATGTACAAGGCAATGTGGTTGGTAAATGAAGCACATCAATATACACCAAGCCAGTGTAGTGTATACCAAGCGACAGTATTAAGTGAGCTTGTGTTCGCTGATGCATTTCTTTGTTAACCGACTATGGATGAAAGTATTAAATGCTTAAGTTTAGCCGACATAAATTGATGAGCTGGAAATTGTTATGATTTCAAGATTGAGGATAAAGTTTTTTATAAGATCCACGACTGACAAAATTCAGAGATCTAAAGGATGGAATTGAAATGTGTTACTGACACAACTATTGAGGAAGGTTTAAGAGGCAAAATTTATGAAGGATATTAAGCAGCAAAATCTTATGGTTGATATGAAAATGGTTTATCTGAGTATATAAGAGATATGAGTTTCTTTATTGAAACATGCCGGAAGAAAGAAGACTATAGAGATTTCATGTGAATATAGTTTCATGCATGCCTAATCAGATTGGTTGAAGGAGAACCGAACTACAGAACAGTACCGAGCGTTAGAGAGCTATTACCAAGTGAAAGTAAGTTAAGGAAGTGAATTGATATATTGATCAGAGAATTTGTATGGGCTTAGAATAGATCTAAACATCTACAAATTGAGTTATATTGTAATTAGATCAACTACTATTTTAGTTTAACCATTGATACATAAAAATCTCTTAACCAAGTGGACTTAACCATCTTATGTTATGCCTCTATGTCATTCAATGAATGTTCATTATTATCCTATCGACCCCATAGTGAATGTCAGTTGAACGATAAATGTTAGTCTTAAATCCTCTAACAAGGTCACACCTAACAGTGTGTTTGTAACCTTTAACAAGGTTGGCTCTTCACCGAGCTCACTTCAGAAGAGTGAAAATTATTTTGGGTTACCAATCCCAGGTGGTTTTTCCCTTAATAGGGTTTCCATGTTAAATCATTGTGTTATGTATTTTTGTGATGATTTCTTTATTGTCATACTTTACATACTGCATATTTGATTTGATCAGTAAATTACTATGAGTTAATTAACTAGTAATCGGTAAAGGCACAGACAGTTTAAGAGTTTTTGTTACCGAGCTGCAGAATTTGTTGAAATTATTTTTATAGTTACATCTTAAGATTTGGGAATGTAGAATAACTGATCTAATTGATTCACCCCCCCCCCCCCTCTCAGTTATTCTAATAGATACAGTGAAAAGGATCAATCACACTTGATGGTAAGACTAATACTAATAATGTACTATTTGTTGATGGACTAAAACATAACTTGTTAAGTGTTGGATAGCTTGTTGATAAGGGATATCGCTTAAAGAAATTTGATAAGATGTGTTCAATTGAAGACAAGGAAGGAAATGAGATTGCAACTGGTATTTTAACCAGAGGTAATGTATTTCAATTAAATCCTTTTGGAGTAAGTTATTTTATTGAAAAATTTGATGACAGTTGGTTATGGTATAGAAGATTTTGTCACATAAACTTTGATAACATAGTGAAGGTCATCAATTTAAATGCAGTCAAAGACTTACCTAAGATTGTGAAGCCCTCTAACATGTTATGTAAGGAATGTGTCATGGAAAATAGACAAAAAGTTTATTTCAAAGGAAAATATTTTCTACATCGGAGAAACTGGAGATTGTGCATACAAATTTATGTGGACCAAAAAAGACAAAGTCATTTTATGGTGAGAAGTATTTTTTTATTTTCATTGATGATTTCACAAGAATGATGTAGGTTACTTTTCTTAGAGAAAAATTAGAAGCATTTGATAAGTTCAAAATCTTTACGGTAAAAGTTGAGAATAAATCAAGATTTAAGATTAAATGTATGAGGTCTGGTAGAGGTGGAGAATTTACATCTAGTCAATTCAATGCATATTGTGAGGATAATGGTATTCACATACAAACATTAGCTCCTAAGACACCACAAAAAAATGTAGCTGAGAGAAGAAATATAACTTTTTGTGAAGCAGCAAGAACGATGTTGCTTGAAGGTAAGGTTTCACATGTACATTGGATACAAGCAGTTAATACAACAATTTAAACCTTGAACAAAGTTCAGATGAGATAGGGATCAAACAAGATACCTTATGATCTTTGGTTCAGTCACACACCAATAGTTAAGTATTTCAAAATATTTGGAAGTAAATGCTATATCAAGAGAGAGGATGAAATAGGTAAATTTGATCTTAGAAGTGATGAAGGTACATTTCTTGGCTATTATACTAAGAGAAAAGAATATAGATGTTATAACCAAATATTGAGAAATATTGTTGAAAGTGAAAATGTGATAATTGATGAGAGATTTCATGTACAAGAGAAAACTTTTAAGTATGATTTAGAAGGAGATATAAATCATGCAAGAACAAATAAAAAAACTACACAAAATTAGAGTACATAACAAGAACAATTCTTTGATATTGATAATGGGATTCATGTTCAGTTTGAAGAACCAAGAGAAGAGCAGAGAACACCAAGGTGTGTTACTTTAAATCATCCTGATGATTAGATTATTGGCAATATGTATCATAGATTTATGAAAAGGAATAGAATGAGAAATGAAGTATGCATGATTTCACAATTTGAGCCTAGTAGTATTGATGAAGCATGTAAAGATGAATCATGGATAAAATATATGAAGGAAGAACTAGAGCATATTGAAAAGAACAATACATGTGAATTGGTTCCAAGGCCTAAAGATAATGATTTTATAGGAACTAAGTGGGTATTTGGGAATAAAATGAATGATTAACGAGAAGTGGTAAGGAACAAGGTAAGACTAGTATATAAAGGATATTCGCAGAAAGAAGGTATTGGTTTTGAAGAAACCTTCACCCATGTAGCAAGATTGGAAGAAATAAGATTATTTTTTGCATATGTAGCTAACAACAACTTTAAAGTTTATCAGATGGATGTCAAATTAGCATTCTTGAATGGTGAATTAGAAGAGGTATACATTGAGAAACCAGATGGATTTCCTTTAATAGAGAAAGAATACATGGTATGTAAATTGAAGGCACTCTATTGATTCAATCAAGCATCCAAAGCATGGTATGTGAGGTTGGATAAGCATTTTTTACATTTGGGATTCAAGAAAGGAAATGCAGATAGCAATTTTTACTTAAGAATAAATGTAGATGGACTATTGATCATTGAAGTTTTTGTTGATGACATTATCTTTGGAGGAAATGATGAGGTAAGTAACAAATTTTATGATGAGATGAAAGGAGAATTTGAAATATCCATGATAGGTGATATGAAATACTTTTTCAAGTTACAAATTACACAAACTGATGATGGCATTTTCATATTTCATACCAAGTATCTTAAAGACTTACTAACAAGATTTGGATTTGAAAATTGCAAACCAGTTGGGACACCTATGGTTACAAGTTGTAAGATGACTAACAATGATGATTGATTGAGTACAATGCAGAAAAGGTATATATCTATGATTGGTGGTTTACAATACTTGACTCGCACTAGATCGGATATTGATAATGCATTATGTATTGTGGTGAGATATCAGGAAGATCCTAAAGAACCACATCTTGTAGTAGTAACAAGAATATTTAGATATATGAAGGTAACATTGGAATTTGGATTATGGCATGATAGATCAAATGATTTTTCTTTATATACATATATTGATGTTGATTGGGAAAGCAATGTTGATGACATAAAAAGAACAAGTGGAGGAGCATTTTTCCTTGGAGGAAGACTAGTTTCATGGTTGAGTAAGAATCAAGATAGCACATCTCAGTCTAATCTAGAGGCAAAATATGTTGCAGTAGAAAATAACTGTAATTAGATAATGTAGATGAAGAAAATGATAAAAGATATTGGTATAACTTTTTTTGAACCTATTATTATTCACTGTGATAATACAAGTACAATTAACATGTCAAAGAGTCTTGTTTTATATTCAAATACTAAACACATTTGTATTAAGTATCACTTTTTGAGAGAGAAAGTCACTGAGAAAGAGATCAGACTAGAATATGTGAGCACTAAAGAGTAGGTAGAATATATATCCACTAAGACATTAGCTAAAGACACCTTTGAGTATCTCATAGGTATGCTTAGGGTGACAAACCATCCTTATGAAGAGTAGAAGATGCAAAAATGCATCAATCTAGTGTATTCAGAGCATATTTATTCATCTGGATGTAATGTTCGATATTGCTCCTTAGGGGAAGTAGTCATATTGAGTTGAGTTATCCAAGAGTTCTTATGTAATGATTTTGATTCTAACAGTGTTTGTTGGCACTTGACATTATTTTGAGATTGCGGGTTGGTTTGATTCAATGCAAGAACTTTGATGTATTTATCAAAGGGGGAGTGATCAAATGTTTGGCATATTGGCTCATTTGTCATTGATGTCAAAGGGGGAGAGAAAGATGCCAAAAAAATCTCTTAAGGGGAAAAGATTTTGTAAAGGGGGAGAGAAAGCTGTGAAAAACCTCTCTTAAGGGGAGAAGAGTTTGTAATCTTGTAGCAAAGATGAAGACTATATATGTTGAGGAAATGTTTACTTTTGGGTTGATGGTTTTTCTCCATATGTTTCCATCAATTCCAAAAGGGGAGATTGTTGTAAATAGAGATTTTTGGATGTACTAATTTTATGTTGTATTAGTGGTAGGTTTTGTCATTAATGACTATATATGCTTATGTGTTCATGACAGATAGATATTATGTACATTTTAGACAGTTATTAGGACAACGAAGTCACAGGTTGATGTATTTTGGTATGTGAGCTTAGTTTTGTATGTATGGATGAGTATAGATATCATATCTATGTTCATTGGATCTTATTTTCTATTTTGGATGAGTTATGATTCATTTGGTGAAGACTCATAGAAAACCAGTATACAGGAATTGTTAATAGTGATAGTTTGTGGCATATTTTCTATATCTTATTGGCGAAGTGGAATCAGCATTCGTAAGCTTGGATAATGGTAGAAGACTTTTTATTTCATCTATATTTGTGATAGAAAGGAATTTGGATTATTTTGGAATAGTCATTGTTCTGTAACATACAACATATTTCACTGGCAGTTGACTATGTTGAGGAAGTGTGTTGTTTTTCATTGTAAAATGCAATATTTGTATTGTAACATGTGGGAAACATAATGTAACATTTTTAATAATTCTCAAGAAGGCATGTATGCCTTAACATGGCCCTATGTAATTAAATGATCAGTGTGGAAGCTTTAACAAGCTGACCTAATTAGTAATTTTGTATCAGGTATAAAGGAAAGTCATTTTCTTTATTCGGTATGTATGGTAAGCATAATGTAATAGATTGATATGTGAGGTAGTGTAAAGAAAAGAAGAAGAATTGTTGAATTGAGTTGTGGACTTCAAAGGAACTGTTATGGAAAATTTGTTTGTAGGTTTAGTCAATTCACTTTCTTAGATATGGAATCCTGAAAGATCAATATATCATCTTTGTTGGAGCTTTTGGACAGTAGGTCTAATTGTTTCCTTTCAACCTTTAACATGGTTAGAACCTTATAACAAGGGTTCAAGGTCTCCTAACAGGGATCTATCCTTTAATAGGGACTATTTTACTAAATGAATTTCATTAGACTCCTAACAAGGTCACATCCTTTCAAAAGGAATTTATATATTAGTACACTATCTTGTGGGTTACATCCCCATTGGGGTTTTCCCTCTAATCAAGGGTTTCCTCAAGAACAAATATTTTTTTATGGTGCATGATTACTTTTTGGGTTTATTCTTGTTACTTTTTTCAATTATCAGCATTATAAGTCTTTGATTTTATTTGATTTGGTCACAACTGATTCACCCCCCCCCCCCCCCCCCCCCCCCCCTTAGTTGTGTGTGGACTCTACTTCTTAACAATGGCCTCCTTAAGCACCTTCTATCCTACTCCATCTCTTATTTTTGGGGTGGCTCCCACTATCCATGTCGACCATTCTTTTCCTATTTCTCTATTCTTCTACAATATTTGGTAGATGAAGTGTTTCCTTGTTAGCACTCTTCTCATTACATTGAAAGTCTTGCTGAGAGGATTTTCCCACTTTCTCCTCCTGGTGATGGTGTTCCTAATGATAGTATTGTCTATATTGTTGTTCATCAAAGGAAATATTTGTATTCCTCTTCTTCCCAAAGTCTCTCCCAATTTATAGGTATTTTCTCAACCCAATCTTTATGTGGGTTACTAGCTATTTTTCTAGTGTGTTATAAGTGGTTTGTTCTAATCTTTGTTGTATGTGGTTTGTTCTTGACCATTTTTAAGTGACCTTTTTTGGCCTACCTTTATAAGGTTCATAACGCTTGTTTTGGTACATTTATCATTAAAAAAAAAGTGATTATCATAGGAATAAAATTAGTTATATTTTCTTATTTCATAATTGAGTAGGAAAAGGAAAGTGTTGTAGGTTTTAATCTATAATACATCTAGTTATCTTAAATTGATTAATTGATATTGAGTTTGAACAAAAACTTTACTAAGAGAATAGCACTTGTATTTTTCCTCATTTAGAATGATCAAGTAATAAGTCATACAATAGAATGTTGTGTAGATATTTTATATATTTTTATCCTATAATAATGATCTTTTCCTGTAATTGAGTTTATAAGGTTGAAGGGCTAGAAATCCTTCTCACATTTACTTCAAGAAGAATATATTAGGTAGAATTGATAAAAGTGGATTCAATCAGTCTTCTTAGTGGATTAAATTTTCTTTGATAACTTATAAAATTATTAATGAAAAAGATGTCTAGTAGTGTAGTAATGAGTGAGGAAAATAGAGGGGAATTATCTTACTTATATTTTTTAGCATTGATAAAATGCCCCTAGCATAATGAAGTTTCAATAGCTTGGATGTTGATATTATAGAAGTGAACAACTAAGAGGGGGGTTTAATTAGTTGTTCCTAAAACCTCAATCTTCAAACCCTTAGTCATTAAAAACCCTTAAAATTGAATAACCTTAATTATCACCTAATTAAATGAAATATGAAACATGCATGCATCCACAAATTAGAATCACATCCACACAATCTGACACAATATTTTTATCGTGGAAACCCTATTAGGGTGAAAACCATGGAGAGGTTATTTACCCTTAATAAGTAAATACCTTGTTATAAGTATAAAACTATTAAAATGTATGGGGAATGTGCATGCATTTAGGCTCATTTCCTAGAGATCACTTCTCAAATGAAAATCCTTGGGATGAAACCCTGAGGAAGGCTTGCTACCTTACAATTCGATCACTACAATTATCTAAAGTGTTTGTAAACTAGATAACAGCATCTACCTTATGCCAAAGTTGGTTCTATTGAAGTACAAAAGGGATCTGTAATATAACTCTCTTTGACTCCTTTAGATGAGAAAATTATCCTTCAAGAGATCTCAACCACTTCTCTACAATAAATCCCTAGCATGCGCACAAAATCTTCCACTTATGTGCCCACTAATTTTGCCCTAATTTATCATCTTATATCAATAACTAGGTTAGCTAAACCTGATTCAACACGTCTTCAAATCATCATGCCAAATCTCTTGTTTCAAATCCATCTCTAACTATAAATCATATTTAAAACCTATAACAACCACCTCAAGATCATAAATCTTCCATATTCATAGTTTACCACTTGCGCAACATGATTTTCCAACCCAACCAGCCAAGAACAGAAATAATAACAAAAATAGTATTACTAACTGAAAATTCCACCAATATGATCCTTTTGATCCAAGTCTATCACAAAATCATCAAGAACATCCTATAGCATCATAATAAGCACACATCTACACAAATCCACCACGGCCATTGAATTTTCCAACCCATTTTTCACCGAACCTCAAGAACATTGTCATCCTCTAAGACAATAAAATATGACATACGAATCTCTAAAGTACAAATCCTCTAAATTTAGGATACCTGAGTATGTCCCAAACATACTCCTAGGTTCTCTCCAAGAAATTCCAACATGATTATGCACACTGAACCTCTGTATATCTTCCTATCAACATTGTTTGTCACCCTATCTATCAAACACCAATTCTAGCCTTGAATCGTAACCAAATATTCATGATATCCTCTAAAACTTGGAGTGAAATCAGTATCTTCCTTCTTCAACAATATCCTACATGCGCAACTTCATACCTACAATATCCAATCCTCACCAAACCTCTGAACATCTTGTTCTACTGGCTAACCTACAATAGTTAGGTTAGCAACAAACAAATAAATCTTCTAATCCATTCCTCTGATTTCTCTGACATGTTGACATTCCTCTTATTCCTCTAATATGTTTACAACACTTCCAACATTTCAATGTTCCAAGAATCTCCCCCTTTGGAATTGATAGAAACATGTGATGGGAAAAATAATAAAACTAGTAATACAATCATAAACCAACAGTCTCCCCTTTAAGACCAACCACTCACATTATCTTTTCAAGTATCTTTAACTCATCTTCCTCACTGATATTCTCCCCCTAGAAGAAATATTCCTTTGGTTCCAATTCTAATTAAATACTCTGCTCTCCATTAGTTTCTCCCCCTTGGATGTACAATCTTTCTTATGTTCAAGTATATTTGAACTTTCTTCTCTTCTTTTGATTTTCTATTATGATCTCTTCTCATCTACTCTTCTGATCTTCTCTTCATTTTTTTCACATATACTTATCTCCCCCTTTGAAATCAATTACAAAGGTGTACCATCTACTTTTATACAAATTGCTTTGTCATATCAATGTTTTCTTTCATTTCCTTCTCTTCTTCTATTACCTTGTCAAGCTCATTTTTCTTTATTTAACACACATCTGTGAGCTATCCAAACATTGATCATACATCAAAGACTTAGCTCACTGATTTCTACAATTCCATGTAGCTTTCTATAACCACTTAAATTCAAAACAAATAAACTTTCTTTAACATTCTTACTACTCCCCCTGAGTAGTAGCTTCCTTCCATCAATCCATCTTGAATGATATCTTCATGAAATCTTCTAGATTGATGCATTCCTCTACATCTTAGTCCTTAAAAAACCTTAAACTTGAATACCCTTAATTCTAATTTGATTAAATAAAATATAAAATATCCATTCATCCACAAATCAAAATCACATCAACACAATCTGACATAATATTTTTATCGTGGAAACCCTATTAGGGGAAAAACCATGGTGGGGCTATTTACACATAATAAGTAAATACCTTTTTATAAGTATAAACCTATTACAATGTATGGGGAATGCACATGCATTCAGGCTCACTACCTAGAGATCACTTCTCAAATTGAAATCCTCAAGCTACAACCTTGAGGAAGGCTCGTTGACTTACAATTTGATCACTACAATGATCTAAAATATTTTTGAGCTGGATAACAACATCTACCTTATGCCAAAGTCAGTTCCATTGAAAGACAACAAGGTTCTCTAATCTATCTATCTATGACTCCTTCAAACAAGAAAATTAGCCTTCAAGATATCTCAACCACTACTCTACAAGAAATCTCTAACATCCACAACAAATCTTCCACTTTCGCACACACTAATTTTTCCCTAATTCATCATCTTATATCAAGAACTAGGTTAATTAAACCCGATTCACCACCTCTTCAAATCATCATGCCAAATCTCTTGTTACAAATCCATCTCTAACCTTAAATCATAGCCACAAGTTATAACAACCACCTTGAGATCATAAATCTCCTAGATTTCATGGTTTACCACTTGCGCAACGTAATTTACCAACCTAGTTGGCCAAGAAAATAAAGAATAATAAAATTATTATTACTAACTGAAAGTTCCACCAATTTAATCCTTTTGATCCATGTGTATCACCAAATCATCAAGCACATACTTCAAGAACATTCTATAGCATCATGATGAACACTCATCTACACAAATCCACCACAGTCGTTGGATTTACCAATACCTTTTTTGCCAAACCTCAAGAATGTTGTCAAAAAGGCTCTAAGATAATAAAATATGATATGCAGACCTTTAAAGTAAAAACCCTCTGAATTTAAGACACCTATGTATGTCCCAAACATACTCCTAGGTTCGCTCCAAGAAATTCCAACTTAACTGTGCACATTGAACCTCTTTGTGTCTTCCTATCAACACTATATGTCACCATGTCTACCAGTCACCAATTTTGACCTTGAATCATGCTCAAATCTTCATGATATCCTCTGACACTTGTATTGAATTGATTATTGACCTTCAACAATATCCTAAGTGTGCGACTTCATACCTATAATATATGATCCTCACTGGACCTTTGAACGTCATTTTCCACTGGCTAACCTGCAATAGTTAAGTTAGCAACAAATAAATAACCCTTCTAATACATTCCTCTTATTTATCTGACATGTTGACATTCCAATGATTCCTCTAATATATCAACATCAATGACAACACATCCAACATGCCAATGTGCCAACATTGGATTCTCCTATATATAATTAAATTATTTCATAATTAGATAATTGATCATCTTCATATTATAGCTTTTGATGATGTTTCAAAGCTTAAGTTTTGGATGTATTTGATAAGGATTTTATTACCACATATCTCACATGATTTTATATTCATTATTGATTCTTGACTTGTTGATATGGATACCTTTTTAGAATAACCATAAATGAATTTATAATCATATCTTGATAAGTGAACATGTTGATATACATAGAGAAATGCACATATATACTCATGTATGCAATGTATGATTCTATGTGCTTTATTTTTATGTAAGGTCAAATAGGTGTCATGTATGGAGCAAAGAGAAGGGTAAGTTTCTACTCCAAACTTATATGTTGATAGTCAACCCAAAAAAGGTGTTTTGTCCAAAGCTTATTTAATCTTCTAGTATATGTTTTTTTAATCTTGTTGTTATCTCCACACACTCTTCCATATCATAATTTTGTTACATTATCATCTAGAATATTGATATATCATGTTGCACCAAATCCCATCACCCTACTAGTTTCAAATTGCTAGGCATCCTTGTGTCAACAATGTCCTCACCCATGGTGTTCTCAAATAGAGATCGTGAGTCAAGAATTCCTATGAGGATTATCTTCAAGCATTTACTTTATGTAGTCATCATAATTGAACACATGATCTCTTTCAAAATAAATGATTTCCTATTATTTCTCATAATCTTTGGGGTTATGTATTTAGACATTATGTCGTGATCTAATAATATGTATCTAGTCTTTTATATGTTTGACCATGTTATTTTAATTTATTATTAATTATGTGTAATTTTATATTATGATAATTTAATAATATGGAAGTCCTTAAAAGCAGTGAAATAGATAAGACAAAAGCTAGCATCATGAGAAAGCAAAAGAAAGGATTCAAAAAACATCAAGATAAGTTACCATTTAAATGTTTTAATTGTGGAAAAATAGTAAACTTTTCTTATAAATATCTATATGATATTAATGAAAGCATCAAGGATGAAGAGGTTCACTACATTTATTTTATATTTTAAAAAATGACAAAGTATCACCAAAATAAGAGCTACAAGCAAGATCAATATGAATAAAAGAATGATTCTCAAAAATAAAAAAAAGATTCTTTATTCAATAAAAGATGATAGCACATTGGAGGAAAACAATGAAGAAATTTGAAACAATGACAACGAAGCAAAACTCTTCATGGTAATGTAAACAAGAATAATAGAAACAAAGACAAAGAAAAATGAATAAAAGGAGGTGTACAATGAAGATGAAGAGGAAGAACTTCTTTATTTTAATAGAGAGAATGAGAAGCTTAAGAAAATAATTTTGAAACAAAATCTATAAATTCAAGAGCATACTAAAGTCCAAGAAAAACTAAAATAAAGTCTTGAAAAATTAGATAGAATGATTTGCATATCTAGAATTGAAAGTAGAAGAGGCAAAATGGACTGAGGCTATAAGAGACCAACTTTAATCAAAGGAATTTGATTACTAAAAATAACTTGAAATCACATTTTTGAGGAGTTGGATAAATCCATTCTATAGTTTAATTAAAGCTTGAAGTTTGATAGAAGTACCAAAGTATAGGATGACATTATCAATTCGGTGCAAAGGTCATTATTTTTTGAAACTTCTCTTGGTTTTTTGAAAATTGAAAGAAGACAAAGGAAGGTGCAAGTTATAATTGTGGAGAATCTACCACAAAAGATGAGTGAAGGAAACCAAAAAACTAAGTTGAGGATCTCAAGAGTTCCATTGGAAAAGAAGGAAATAGGGAGGAAAAGGAAAAGTAGGAGAATAGAATCTTGCAAAAGAAAAATTCACCTTTAAAGGAAAAGAAGGACAACTTAAAAATTGTATTTTATCGAAGACACATGTTTATAACCAAGTTATATCATTCCTATCATGGCTATTATTTTTTATGAATTCAATTTGATCACAAAGCAATAGATTGTATAATTAATACAACTTCTCCAAAAGGAATTTTAATTCATTTTATCAAATGGATTATAACATTATACTCTACAAGTGTAATAATTTTGGGCTCATAGCACAGTTGATCAAAACTTCATTTTTTAATCCTTAGAAATAAAACAAGGAGGATTGTTGAAAATAAGAAGAATGAATCAACCAAGGTTTGGAAGAAGAAAGAGAAAGAAAAGAAGGAAAAATCCATGTTTGTTCAAGAATCTCTACATGCACAAAACAAAGAAGATAAATGGTATGGTAATCAAGTGGGAATAGGCCTAGTTCCTAGTTTTCATGCATAAGCTAGTGAACACCCATTTTCCACCCATTACATTTCATTCAAGCATTTCAATTTTAGATCTAGCCTCTGCCCTTTTAAAGCCGCACTTTCAATTCAATTATATTTAATTAAATTATATGAAAATATTTTAAATATCCTTTTTTTTCTATGATGTCTAATGAAATGAGACAAACCTAATTTTTGAGCCATGCATATGCAATTGATGAAGTAGTGAAATGCAACTCCATAATCTAAGTAATGAAAGTACATAAGTAATGAATTTGAGTAATCAAATTTGAATTTACATGTAAATCATATCTAAAACTTAAAATCGGAAGTATGGAAGTTTATGCGTGCACTCTAGGATCTAAGCATATTCCCACTTGATTACACTAAGAAGAGTGGATCAACTTGGCTCAACCTCAAATATGATAAAAATGGATTGAGCACAAGGGAGATATAGAAGTCCTTAGTGAGTCCTTATTAGAGTTTAAAATGAGTTCGTCAAGACTATAACTTGAATGCTAGTCTAGGGCCAAAGATAAATTTATAATATTTAACCTGCATTAAAAATCTCAGAATAGATATGCAGACAAGGATTAAAAATATAGAAAGAGGAGACAAAGAGGAACCTGTATCTAAAATCCAAGCTGGAATTAGGAGGCCAATGTCGCCTTGGGAACTCTTGACCCAAAAATGTCAAATGTGAATGAAAGTTGTGTTTCTAGGATCAATATTTTGCTCAAAATATTCACCAAATTTTCATCAAATAAGTGTCAGACACTATTAGGAGACCCTCAACTGACCTTTCTCTTTTAGCTTTGCAAAAGCTTAATTTATATGCCTCTATCTACTCTTCTTGATTCTATATTTGTGTCCTTAGATCATGTCACCTATACATGAAAAAGAGATATTGTTGTGTTGATTAAAGTTTTCCTAGGTCAAATCTCATTTTTGGAATTAACCTTGAAATTAAAATGTAATTGAATTTGAAAGGAAGCTTTGAAGTAGAATGTTGAATGTTATACCTCAAGATTGTTGATGCAATACTCTTTGAATGTAATCACAAGTTTTGATGCAATAACATTGCATGACAAGACATAGAGGATATCAATTTGCTTGCATGAGTATTGTTATAACTTACTACCCTAAAATGCTTTGATTTGAAGAAGAATTGAAGGATATGATGGGATGAATTGTTGCCTTGAATGCTTTATTATTGCTTGATGAGATATGATTGATTTCTTGTGTGTAGATGTGAAAATGAATTAAAAGAATTCTCTTATATTGGTTTCTCAAGGTATTCAGTGAATTAAGTCAACCTCTAATGGTCATATTTAGACATTGGGATCAAAGATCAACTAGCAAGAACCCGACACCAACATGTTTGAATTTGGGCTCGAGTTGGTAGGTGACCTATCAAAATAGGGCATCCAAGTGGGAATAAAGTGTACTTAGTTCAAGATAATGGCTAAGATCACCATGCAAACATATGGCATCAGAATTACAATATATCCACCAAAAATAGTCTTGGATGAGAGATAGAATAGGACACACTAAGGAAAGGGCACAAAGAGTGGCATAAATTGTACAAGGTTAAAATTTACAATGCTATAGGTATGTTGATAGTGGTCTTTCAAGACATGTGACAAGAAATAAGAGTAAATTTCTTACTCTCAAACAAGTCAATGAAGGGATAACTCATTTTAGAGATAGTAATAAGAAAAAAAAAAGAGAATGGGACCATTAATCTAGATAATAGAAAAATATGAAACTCTTAACAAGTTTAAGGAATTCAAAGCCCTTAGAAGAGAATGAATCAAGTTTGAAGATGAAATGTTTTAGATCAAATAGAGGAGGAGAATTCACTTTGAATAAATTTGAAAACTTCTAAGAAAAACATGGGATAAGAAAAAAAATTTCAACTACAAGGACTCCACAACAAAAATGAAGTTATGCAAAGAATTAACAGAACTTTTCAAGAATTGGAAAGGGTCGTGTTTAAAGATTCAAATTTATCTTACACTTTTTGGAGATGTTTTTCATATAGCAGTTGTAATGCCCCGCTAGGGAACCCAAGAGAAAATAATCTAAAACATGTTAAACTAAGTTTACAGATTATTATTTTTCTTAAGAGTTTACAAAAAATAATGAATAACAATGCGGAAGCAATATAACATAAGCCAGTACATACTCATAAATGTAACTCAATCTCTGATTACAAATTCTAAGGGTTCCATGACATAGAATTATGTACAAATTAATTAATATACTAAGTACAATAAACAGTATAAAACCTCCACATAATGCAACTAAATAAACAAGTACACCATCTCATAAATGAAACCTAGATAAAATTGATACCACAAGGTAAACATAATGAACTAACATCCACTGCACAAGTCATAGGGTATGCATTAATAACCAAATACAAAGTACATATACAACATCCTGAAAGATCTCACATCTAATACACTGATACAAGGTACAAATATAAACATCATAAGATAGATATGAACAAGCCTCCAATGAAGAACAAGAAGAAGGTAATAGCAACAAGGATCATCTAGCACATGTTCAGGAACATTAGAATATCAAATGGTAAGAGAATCACTACCACCCGACCCCGTGGAACCAAAAGGTCCACTCCCTCTGTGCTGAGGAGATGGCATCAAGCCCACACAAAACACAATATAGGCTAAGAAAAGGTACAAGGATGCAAGGTTCAAAGTTGATAAATAAGTATGATCGAGACACACTATAGGTCATAAGTCAACACAAGGGTATACAAATCAAATATAAAGAGAGAATATCCAATATATAAAAAATATCAAATATCAACCACCAAACACATAACAAATACCAACCAAAATATCAGATAACAGAGAATAGATACCAAATACCCAAACACCAACCACCAGATGTAAATGTATAAACTATAGAATAGACTTAGGCTACATACTATGGGATAATCATCACATGGTCATCTTGAGTTACCCTGGACTGACATCTTTGGACCCCATACCCTCAAGCATCACCTAGTTGAGTTACCCTAGACTAGTCTCTTTGGACCTTGGACCCTCAACTGGAACCATGTGGAGCCAAAATACCCTCTCATGAAGATGAGGAATTCTAATCATACCTACTCTCTAGGTATCATCTCATTCCCATCCTTAGCCTATACAAGCATTCAAGGCATGGGCGAGACATCATAACTAATGTTTTCTTTAATGTTATCCTCAACTTTTATTATTAAGCTATCACTTATTAATCACTTACAATAGGTTACCCTATTACTAACCACTTTGGATCCCAGACCCCTATTGTAAGCCACTCCCTTAAGGTACACCTAGATAATCTCTCCTAGGGCTTTGAATAGAAAAGCATCATCAATGATCAAATAAAACTCATTGATGTTCCTTCTCATACTAGGAATGATTGGCACTACTATAGCCATGGTAATCATAACAAAATCCCCAAGGTACATATATGCAAACATGAAAAATCAACTTGATAACAATGTCACAATTACAATCACAAATCACATGATGAGGCACTCAAGAATATGCAAATGAATCCCGTGCCTCTAGTAATACAATCCCCACCTAGGTATTCACACTGCCCATAATCTACAAAACATATGCACTAAATATTTGACATACCTATCAAGTATGAAAACCAGATAACATCTAAACATTTCCAATTCCTATGGTGTATCAGTTGTATCTATGTTGTATTTATATGATAGCGTACTTGTTATTTTTTATATATGAGATTGTTTACTTATGGTTGTTCTTAATAAATTAGTTAATTTAAAAGTAATTCAACATCATGGAACTCTTGAGAGTTGTTAGTTGTAATTGAGTTGAACTTATGTGCATGTTTATATCTTATGTTGTATTGCTTCCACATTGTTATCTTTATTATTGTGTAAACTCTTAAGAAAAAAAAATATTCTATAAACATAGTAACATGTTTTAGGTTAATTTCTCTTGGGTTCCCTGGCAAGGCATTGCAGCAATCAACATTTTAAGTCATGCACAAACTACAATAAATGATAGAAAATTGTCATATGAGTTAAGAAAGGAAGGCTTGCAATGTGAATGATTTTCAAGTGTTTAAAATCACATGTTGGAGAAGAATAAATGAAGAAGATCTAGGATAGTTTGATTCTAGAGTCGATGAAGGAATATTCCTAGGCAACTCCACAAGAAGTAAAACATACAAATTTTATAATAGGAGGTTTCTCAAGGTCATGGAAAGTGTCAATGTGAAAATAGATGAAGGAAATGTGAAGAAGTAAAAGAAGATGTTCCTCAAAATGAAGTAGTTTGTAAAGAAGAGGAAACAAATGAAGGAACTATGAAAGAGACGAATGAGTAAGGGAATCCAAAGACACCATTCAAGATTTTGTACATATTTTCCCAAAAGAATCATCTAGAAGACATGGTTATTAGGGACAAGGATATATAAATTTAGACGAGAAAGAGATTTACTAACACATCAGAACATGTGAATTTATGCTTGCTCCCCAAAATGGAAATCAAAACAAAGCAAGGATAAGTATTGAATAATAGCTACGAAAGAGGAAATGGATAACATTGAGAAGAAGAAAACTTGGGAACTTGTCCTAAGACCAAAGGAGAAGAATTTGATTAGCGCCAAGTAGGTATTCAAGAACAAGCTAAATGGGGATAGATTAATTTTGAGCAAGACGAGACTAGTTTGCAAGGGGTATGCTCAAGATGAAGGAATTGATTTGAAAGAAAAAAATTTCCCTATTGCTACATGGAAGCAAATCTTGCTAGCTTCAAAATATTTAATTCTAGCAGATGGATGTGAATTCTTCTTTCCTCAATTGCAATCTAGAGGAAGAGTTTTACGTGGAACAACTAGAAGGTTTCTTGTTATCATAAAATGGCATTTTGTGTGCAAATTAAAGAACATATTCTATAAACTAAAACAAGCTCCAAAAGCATGGTATGAAGGCTATATAAATGCCTACAACAACAAGGATTCAAGAAAGAAGTTTTTTAATATTGTAAAAATAGGTTTTGAATGGGCCCTGAAACCATATACATTCAGTTTTTGAAGGGAACTGTAACCCCCAGAATATAGGAAGAATTAGCTTAGATCTAAGTGAAACAGCTGGGGGAAAAAGAATAACCTTACTGCGCACCCCCAACACATAATGCCAGTAGAACTACCAGCAGCACAATTCTAGCAAAACAATAGTAGCCAAACAAAAGATACACAGAAAGACTCAAACTGCTGAATCCAAATGTGTAAAGCCAACGCTTTACAACAACATCAAGTGTCTAGGGAAAACAGGCACCCTAAACAATCCTAGGATTTTCCTTTGCCTCCCTTCTTCTGGGAGTGGAGAGTCATATCAACATGTAGAGGGGACTTTTTATTATGTTTACCTATAACAGTAGTCCACCCCTCCTCTACCAAAGAAGCTTTCTCCTAACAGTCAAAGCTAGGAGAGGAGCCAACCATAATAGAACCAGCATGATAAGTCTAGATAGCACCTACAGCGGCCACACAGCCAGTGCCAAACTTCCCAGCACTAGCAGGAGCTTCTAAAATAGAACTGGCTGGAAGGATGTCAGCAAACCTAGCAGCCTTAGCAGACAATCCGGTACCTGTACTACTAGCAGAAGGAACAGTACTCCCAACAGAACCAGAAGTAACAAGAGGAACACCAGCAGCAAAAGTATTACATCCAGTAAGAACAGAACTAGCAGAGAAACCAGCAAACACTGAGACCCCAACAAGAACAGAACCAGCTAGAGAAACCCCAACATCAAAAGAATTGATGGCAGACAAACCAGCTATATCAGCAGAAGAGACACCAGCAAACAAAGTAGAAGAAGGAACAGGAACAACCATAGGACTAGAAACAGGGCCAGCAACCTGCTCAACCACATGCGCAAAGCTCCAAACCTTCTCCACCGTATAGTGTTGAGAAGAGGCCCCCTTCCACCATGAAGCAGGCTTATTATGTCTCTAAAGATCACATTGAGATGCAACATGACCAGTCTTAAAGCATCTTAGATCACATTGAGATTCAAGAAAGAAGTTATAGATAAATATCAATTGATATTTGTAGTGTATGTGGATGATATTATATTCAAGGGAAGTAACTTAACAATATGTGTCATTATTTGTTAAGGATATGCAAAAGTAATTCAAAATATCTATACTTTGTGAATTATCTTTCATTCTAGAGATGGGGTCCTAGCTCGATTAGTAAGAGCTTTATGTGGTAAAGCACGAGTTACAAGGTGTAGTCTCCCCCAACCCACAGTTTGAATTAAATTGTCAAAGTAAACCTTATTCCAATTACATTAAGTTGACTATATCTACAAACATTGGCACCCAAATTAGATGTCAAAATGCATTAAAAAATAAATTTATATTTCTTAGATGGTGACCGACCTTCCAAGTATGGCACACATTTCTAGAATTTAAAATAAAATAAAACTATTTACAAGTGGGCTAACACCCCATAAATGAGTTATCCATCTTGGGAGGCAAATGAAATTATCTAAAAATATTTGTCACTTTGGTTGACCAATGGAGGGAAGGAACCATTGATAAAGGGATGCATTAGCATGTACAAAAAGATCATTTGATGTTTATTTTGACAAGCACTCATTGATTATTATTTGCATTTTAGTGCAGATCTAGAACAGACCTTAGAGTAGATCTAAGGTGCATGTATGAGCAAACCTTATGATGAATTATTTCAAATTTATAAGATCTAAGGTACATGTATGAATAGATTTTAAGGTGAATTGTTGTAGACATGTGAGTAGAAAATATTGAAGATTATAAGTAGATTTAAAGAAGCATTCTTAGAGCATATTTGTGGAGGAAGGCTAGGTCTAATTCAAGAAGAAGTTCAAGTATCCTTCACGTCATTCTTTTGGAGTTTGGTGCCTTTTATTCAAGGAGATTGGTGTCTCTTATTGAGTTGACACTCAATTGGGGGGATTAATGTCCCCAATGGATTGGAGCCTATGAATGATCTAAAGGGATTGGTGTTTCTTATGGGATGGTGTTGATGAAGTTAATATGAAATTTATATTAAAACCAATATTTTGTCATGATTTTCTCCTTCAAGAATTTCCATGTAAATCATGTGTTCTTCTTGTGTTCCTAATTGCTAGATCTTGCAATCATGTTACTATTGTGGATGGTTAAGTTTAGAAGTATTGCTATTGTAATTAATTAAATTTTGAAAAGTGAAAGTGTTGTTATACTAATTCACCCCCTTATTAATATGATTGTGTGATCTTCAAAAAGAAATGTCTTCCTTGATCTATTTCCCAATCTCATACTATAGTGAAGGGTGCGATACTAAATAGGGTTGGGACTAGCATTGTTTAAGTGGGACCCCATGTCTCCAAATTGTGTCTTTTTTGGTTGATGCTATGTGTGGCAACTTGGTTATAGTTGTATCTATGTTTGTTTCATATTCAAGGGTTGTTTGGTATGTCTCATATCTCATGGTACTTATTTATTTGCCAGTTTGGAATGTTCTATTGTAAAAGAGTTCAAGTCCTTTCAATTCCTGCTTTTACCAATATCAAATAACATAAATCTAATTTATCTTAATTCATCTAGAAGAGAAGGAATCTCACTCAAACATATTCCCTCAATCATGGAGTATTATTTTTCCATCAATATTGCTTTCTACCTCTTTATTTTACTATTTTCTCTATAATTCACACTTCTTTACAACCAATAGGTTTTCTTCCTTCAAGCAGATAAACTTGATCTCAAAATTTTACACTTGTACAAAACCAACATCTCCTCCATCATGGCAAATTTCTAAGACATGTTCTATTTAGAAAAGAGAACATCATGAATTTAAGTTCATCAACACTACAAGATGAAGCAATGCACAAATTAGGTGGACTATAGTTGTCTATTTTGTTTTTCTTGCCTTGTCGATCTCCTTGGTGGAATATGCGTCTCTTTAGTAGTTTCTTGTTTTCTTCTAAACTCCACTCTAGTTTTCCTCCTAGGCATCCATCTATATGTTTTTATACATGGTTTTATTCAAGTACATATGTATACTTTTACTCTTGTTTGTTTCCGAAGTACATCATGTTGTTCTTTGTTTCCTATAATTGTCCTTCAATACACAATTTTCAATGTTAGAATTCCAAAATGTATACCTTTTCTATTTTCACCATACCCAATAAAAATGCATTTGCTAGGCTATAATATCTAGGTAAGATAATTGTTTCTTTGGTGCATGAACAAATGTTTTAATACAAAATATACTAAGATGTAAAATGGTTGATTTTTAGCTATCCATATTTTATATGGCATCCAAAGTAAGAAACATATTTATTACTACAAGTGAGGATTAAAAAAAAATGTTCTAAATTTAGACTACTCAGCATAGTGTACATAGTTTTACTTATATCCATTAAATTGATGTTCATTCTTTCAACTACACCATTCTATTGTTAGCTATAAGAAATGATTTTCTATTATACAATTCCAAGGCCTTTGCACCCAAAATTGTTGTTTGTACCCTTGCCCTATTCCTCCCATCATTTATATGCAAATTGAGAAAACTTAAATAGACCCAGTTCAAAAAATTGTGCTCCATCCATTTCTCACATTTTTATGCCTTCTTGGATGTGTCTACTGTCGTGATTTCTCACATTTTGCATTCCAAATACCACTTCTTATGAAAAGAAGTGTGAAATAAGGTGCCCACTTCTTATGAGAAGTCGTGAAATAAGGCACCTAAGCCAATTAGTCAAGAATTGTCACCAGCCATGTTAGTAAAAATAAAAATAGCCCTATTAACTTCGTCGTTGTCTTAAGGATTCATCAGAGAAATCGATCAATCTTTCTATTTTTTTAAATTCTCATTCATTTATGTGGCCTTCCTCGCCACAATTGTAACATTTTACTTTATATTTTCCCTAAAACTCTCCCCAAGGTTTTAGGTCTACCCTCTCACCTGGATTTACGTTTATCCCTGATCCTATTTTTAACCCGTCTTTTGGCCAACCCCTTACAAGGTATCTTCATAGTAATCATAAGTGTTTTCTCCTAATCTCCAGCTCCCACAATTCCCTCGAGCATAGAAGATGTATTTCTATTAATTATTATAATTAAATTACTCCATGGATTGATTTTAGATTAACAGCATTGAGGTGATCATTCGCAAAGTCCAATTCATCTTCACTTAATACAGCTTTCTTTTGGGAAAAAATGTATTCACAAGACTCTTAGACTAACATAATGTACTTAATTTTTTCGATAGCAACTGTGCAATTTATTATTTTTATACATTCATCAAAATAGTATATGACGGACATTAATGGATTGTACTTATAGCTTTCTGGTCTAGTTTAACTGATTCTTCATCTAACATACCAGTAAGTTTTGTTAATGTAGAGTACCCATAAATTCTGTGTGTCTACAATTGGTCCCATTGCAACCAAAGACACAAGAAGAAAAGACATCCCTCTTTTTCCAATCAAGCCTCTACCAATTGGCTTTGATACCAGATGATGAAAATAAATCCATAATTGCTATAGAACATTAACATTGCTAGCATTAAATCGAATTTGAAATTCACTATTAACAATTAAATGGGACAAAATATTTAAGTGGTTGGAAGAAAATATCACCATCCACAGTACATAAAGAACATATCATATTAAAAAAATTGGGACAAAGTCGAACACCAAAACAGAGCCTGTATGTTGTAAAAATATAGAATTCAAATACAATCCATTATCATCTTATTTTGCATTCCTCTATCTTTAGACATTCAAGCACCTTAACTTCCTCGTGAAACTAGCTAACTTGGAATTGAGTCTAAAGCATTAAATTTGTCATTCACAGTCCTCTTCATTTTCGATATATACATTCTTTTCAAGAACAAATTATTTACGAGACTCAGACTTATATACGGTACTTGTCTTTTTCCATAGCAAATGTGTTGCCTGTACTTCTGATGCATTCATCAATAGTACCTAAACTTCTAGCTTTCTTATCAAATTTAATTCACTCTCCATTTGATATGGCACTGCAGTTCATTGATCTCTTTCTACTAAAAGGTCTTCAACTTTCATGATTCAAAATCCTAGCCACTGAATTTTTCAATATCAGATCTTGAGTTGTTAGCCATGACTTGTATAGCACATATCTCTAAGTTTTCAGATTCAACAAAAACTCGCATAGAAACCAAAAACACAACAAAAAGAAAAAAGACCCCACTTCTTTCAATCAAGCCTCAACTAGTGACTCTTATACCAAATGATGAAAAATAGCTCAATGACTTAGAATTCATAATTGACTAAGAAAACAATAAAGGAATTAAAAGAAAATCTAGAAAAATATCAACACCCACGGTTCACAAAGAGAACAAGCCTATAACTTGAAAAATCCTTTCAAGACAAAAGCTAGCACCAAAAGAGAGCCAACGATGTATCTATAAAATTGAGAATCGAAATACAATCATCTCCTTATTTCACCTTCCTCAATCTGCAAGCATTCAAGCATCCATCTTTCTGTTTAAGTGACAACTGAAAAGCAAGGCACCTTTAGAGGAATCATCAATAAATTTTCTCTTATCTCTTCACTAATCAAGGCCCGTACAATTTCCTGGGGCTTAGGTTAAGTGTTTCCACTAATTTGTTGTAATCAAGTTATCTCATGGATCGAGTAAAGAAAAAAGTAAAATGATGCACTTACAATCTTCTAATTTTACACCAATTGAAACTAAATACAATCATCTCCCTATTTTGCCTTCCTCAATCTGCAGATATTCAAGCTTTGACTTTCCGTTGAAACTAGTTGACTCACAATTAGATGAAAAGTATTACAGTGATCATTCACAGACTCCCATTCCTTATTTTCAATAAATACAACTGTCTTTTCGAAAAATACTTAAAATTTATTCATCTCTTAAGACTGATATAATGTGTCAATCTTTTTTCATAGCAAATGTTTAGTTAGTTCTTTTGATACATTCATCAAAACTATATTTTAAAGGCATATAAACATATAATTCTCCGAGCTTTCTTGTCCAGGCTAATCCAATGTTCATCTAATACCAATGGGAAAAGATTCAAGAATAGCACAGGCATTTGTGCCCAAACGAACTTCAAAGCAGTTGTGAGAAAAAAATTATGTTCCAAGAGAAATGGAATGGAAATCAATCTTCTTTTTAGTATAGATCCTCTCCATATGAGGGCACAAAATATTTCAAGTCACGTGACGACTTATTGACAATTTCTTTTCAAATTATTGATCTATGGGAGTGTTTCTTGACATGCAATCAGTGTATTGTAATCATCTATTCATTCTTTCATTGATATATAATTATCAATATTAAATATTATTCTCTGTATAGCTATCATATCTTCAAGAATTATCATTAAATGAAAGAATTTGCAAAAGAATGTAAATTATCAGATTTCGATGCCTATTTGCAATGTGCATTCAATCACTCGGACATACATGAACAAATAATGTAATGACATGCAATTCTTTAGCATCGAATATGATGCCAATAATGTGATCGTAATCATCTATTCATTTACTTATTGATATATACTTATTAATATCAAATAGTTTTCTCTTCATAGATCCTTATCCATACGACTTTATTGACAAAAGAATACCAATTGTGTCCTCAAGTTCAGATGCTTGTTTGTAGGGTGCATTTACTTAGACGGGTTACATAAGCAATTTTCATTGTCTATGCAAACAATAAGGAATGCCACGGCCCACATGCATTATAAACATTAATATAATGAGAACAAGATAGCATAGGGAATTTAATTCCATGAGGCTTCCTCTCTAGGTCTCTCATAAATTTTAAATTAGAACCTTTGCAGCATTAACAAGAATGAGAAAGAAGTACCAAACTGTGTTCACGTTGAAGAGCCAAATGACTGTTGTTAAACATTTTACCCAGGTCCATGCCTATAAACCACCGATAAACCATACGATTCAGGCTTGGGAAAAAAACTGAATAAAGACACTCTCTTCAGACTGAGATCCTTGATCTGCAACTGAGGTGTCTATTTCTATATTTTGACCCGTGGTTTTTCACTCACCACTGTAAGCTTGGGAGTTTTATGAGTGACTGAGTCACAAGAATGATTGTGAAGAGTAGACAGCAGGCATGGTTTAATTTAACACAAGTGTCTGGATTCAATCCTCCATTCCAGATATACAGGAAACGGTATAACATGAAACAAAATGCCAAAGGATTAGAGAAATATGCACCAGGGCCACAAAGGATGTAAAAGCTGAACAGTTCAGAATCTCCTGTCTTTAAATGAGTGAGACACATGAAACATCAAAATGCTATGGTTTGTTTAAGAATAAAAAGGTTGGCCCAGTTATTTGTGATAGTTCCAGGGGCATACATTTTCAAAATATTCAGGGTTTTGTGTAGCCTGGTCTATGCTTAAAATCATAGAAAGGAGAAATCATGAAATAGATTCTACAGAGTTTTTCACTTCTTGATGCAAATAAATAATGCAAACAGAATATGCGTCATTCAAGGCATTATTGAAAAACTAAAATGTCTTAGCAATTATGCCATATCTTAAAAATAATTTGATTTCAATTAAGAATAGATTTATAACACTATACATTTTCACCCTGGCTCCAGCTTGCACTTGGGATTGGATCCTTCCAGTGGCTATATCCATCTGATAATGCTTTCTCCCAATTTAAGCTAAGCCTAAGACCAATGTTGAGTAATATATACATGCAAGATATTATTAAGGCCACACAGATGTGGTAATATAATTTTGTGGCATGTGATCATACAAATAAATGGCTCATTTACAGTCTAATGGAGCACATGGCAGCAAAGGGAAAGCTCAAAGGGTTTATCAAAGGTGGCTTAGTCAACACATGCCTCCATTTTCGTTTTTTTGGATTGTATACTTGAATAATTAAAGATGTCCGTGTCCTCCTTGGTTTTCTTACACCTCTTGAATCTGAAAGAAAAAATCCCCATCTTGGGGTTCTGGCACCTCCCGAATCTGAAAGAGAAAAGCCAGGAATGACATAGAGTTCCCCATATAATGCAATTAGCCCACAAGCTGGTTCTGCAATAACCTTCCGCGGCAGGCAACATTCCTTTTTCCATCTATTTGAAGCAAAGTCATACCTGGAAGATGAAGAAGTACATACAAGATTAATTATAATCTATTGACTATTTATGATGCTAGCTTCCCAGTAAAAGAAAAAGTTATCAAAATTACAATAATTCAATTCATTACACCTCTGAAGGAAAAGGAAGACCAAAATGACAATCTAACAACTCTCTTCATGTGGGACATTTAGAGATCAATATAGCAAGGTTCTTGGAAAGAGATGTATGGAACTGACTTTGGGTTCCTCTATAGGAATCTTCAATGGACCATAGAGGATAAAATTACATTCCAGAACTTGTTTTGATCATGAATTCGAAATTTAAAACAAAGTATTTTAGATACCATCCGTATAGAGAATAGAAGTATTGATTCAAAATAACATTGACCACTGATCTCAAATACTTGGTACTATTGGCCCAATTTCCTCCATGATTCATGTTTTATAAAGATTTTTAAAATTTAACTTAGAGGTCCTCAGTTTAAAATAGCTTGCATTACACAGCTACCACATTCTTAAGTTCACTAGGCTTAAGAGGCAGCAGATTGAAATTGTATACCATGCATTCATTTGGTATTGTATTCTGTAAACATAGATTCAATGTGGAACATCTTTCCAAGTCAGGTTGTGAAAAGGATTGGGTTCTTCCCATGATGTGTTGGTTAAGTGTTGGTGGTGGGTGCTGTGGCCACCGAGGTTCAAACCCCCATTGGGCCATTGGGATCCCAGGGTTGTGCCTTCACTGATCCAATGTGCTCACAGGCTTGAGCCTCAGCTTTGATAATTGGGGATGAGATCACCTGCTTGTGACCTCACTGATTCATTGCTCCCAGTCAAAAGTGTTTCACGTGGGGCCAGCAGGTCTGTCGTGCCAGCGTCACATCACTGGTCATGTTACAAAGTTTACCAGGCACCAAAAAAAGGCTGTGAAAAGGATGCACATTAAACTACTAAGCACATTACTCAGAATTTCCATCAAACTTATGCTATTAGAATTTTACGGCTCGAGTTACTAGGTACTGCAGCAATATTAAGTATAAACTTGTTTCTAATCTGGAAAACATGTCATAACTTGGGAAAACATTGATAAGGAGATCTTTTCCCTTGCACAACACTTGCAAAAGGTTTTCCAAATGGGGTTGCAAGCAAAGTGAGCTTAACATTCATACGAATATCAACCATATAATAACAATCAAATGATCAATAAAGATAAAACACATCAATAAAGGATAAATCTAATATAAAGGAATCAGATCAAGTTATACAGTTATTGTACATTACATCAGTTATTTGGTATGAATGCTAAATATTTTATACAATTGATCTGCCTATATAAATTTGTGGATATTGATTTCTAAGTACTTAAAAGGTAATACAATCAATATTCTTATATGCATCAATAAATATTGATTACAATAAGATCGATACTTCTGCATATATTAACATGTATTTATCCCATAATCAATCAAATGTAAAGTTGGAGGAAGTTAGGGAGATGCAGTTTACCAGCTCCCCCAAACTAAGTACACCACCCTAAGGGATGGAACTGGTTATAGTTGGGCGTTCCTGCCTCTTGTGGGCCAAGAGGCAAGTTGATTACCCCAAGGGATGGAACTGGTCATAGTTGGATGTTCATGCTGCTTGCGGAATAATGATTACCCTAACAGATGGAACTGGTCATAGTTGGATGTTCATGCCACTTGTGGGATAAGAGACAAGTTGGGCAGTTTACAAGCACCCTTTTGAGTTTCCTACCAAACTAAGTTATGATTGGTTATGAGATAGTTAGCTAGTCATGATGCTTATCATAATCTGCTTATTCACTACCTAATGTATTTGATCATTATTTCTCAAATTATTAAATTATTAATGAATAATAAGTTCACTTTAGTATATTATTGTTGGAAATGTCGCTTTGTGCACAGACAGGTTAAATCCAATTTGGGGACATTACAGAGGGAGAGGAACATTGCATCACGACCAACACCGTCAAGAAGCCAACTACATCCCCAAGATGGCCAAATGACCAAAGAAACTTGCCAAGGGAGGAGAGGAACGTTGCACCACCACCAACACCACCACCAGGACGCAGACAACATCCCCAAGATGTATGGGGTACTCTCAGGAGTCTCTCAACCGTCTTGGGGATGTCCAAGCATCTCCCATGGCCAGATGACCAAAAAGAACCTAAGTTACCGGTTCAAGTGTGGAGACGGATGTAGGTACGCGAACCCGGTACATGGGCGTGAAAATTTTCTTTAGGGATTTGGGTGCGTATGGGTACGTGTGTGTACAAAAAATAAGAGAAATATACAGAATTGTAAAACTAAATGATAAATTTATTGTTGTTGCTTTATGTATCCAAGATAAATTCTCTACTCAGCATATATGTATCTGAATAAAAATGCTTTGTATCTTTAATGCATTCCAATCAGAACTTTCAGTCTTCATGCCACCCACAATTTTCTAAGAAATTAACTGCACATGTCAATCTTGTGATAATTTCACTCTCATAACGCAAGTATAGATTATTCTTTTTCTCCAAAAATATTATTAACCCACACACACTTCTCTCATTTTCACATTTATCGGGCCTCCTTTTATAGAAGTTTCTCCTATCACATGGTTATAAAGAAGTTACAAATAAGTTTGTAACTCCTAAACTGATAATGCCAAATCATTTCCATAGGATATTATAAACACTAAAATACTGAAAGGTATAACAAATATGTAACTGAAAAGAACCGGACAAAGCATTATTAAATTTGCCACCACCGATATGTAACTGAAAAGAACCGGACAAAGCATTATTAAATTTGCCACCACCGATATTTATTAAGACTACTTGCTTATCGTGCCAAGAAAATAACATCTTCTGAACGCTTTCTTTTTTATTCTGCACTAGCCGATAACTGAAAAAAAAAAAATGCTTTTTTAGTTTTGGGCCTTCTTTTATAAAGTAGGCCCCGCATGTGCGCCTGGGTTTGCACTGGGTGCGTACACGGTGCGCGTCCAGCAGTATGGATCCACGGTGCGCACCCACAATACTAGGCGCGCATCCTGTGCATACCCAGCACGTACCCACAAACACACCCAAACCAGGTGCGCACCTGCACTGGTTGCGGGGTCTGTGGGTATGAACCCTACAACATAGAAAATAACTATTTTAAAATAAAATAAAATAAAAATTAATTAGCATTCCCAAGGCTGAACCCTCTCATCTATGGGCTCCATCCAAACTGCACAAACTCTATAAAATTATAAATACACCCTCCTATCCTCATTTCAACTCACAAGAAAAATCAACAAGCTGATCGTGTGAGTGTGAGAGACAGCTGCGAGTGCAAGCTGAAGGAGCAAGAGTTGAGCAAGAGGAGTGACACCAAGTTGCAAGCAATTTTCAAGCAAGAGGTAGGATTCAATAACTGTTTTTTTAATTTCTTAACTATTTTCAAGATTCCTGTTGATATAATCCATAGACATGGCTGCATATTATCATTTATGTTGATAGAATCCATAAAAATGGCTGCATATTTTCGTCGACACTGAAAAACAAAATCATGTAACTTACACAATTCAAATTTAAATTCTAAATACAATCATTATTAGTTTAATATTGAATTTTCAAATTTTGCAAAAAAAATTAATTACCCAACAGCAAGCTGTCATATTTTTCTATTTTTTTTAAGTTTATAAATAGAAAAATATGATGTGTATCATGTGCTTCTACACTTCATGTGACCTAAAATAAGAAAAGCAAAAGTGAAATCCTTGGTTGACAAAGATTAAGAACAAATAATTTTATGTTATCCTCTACTTTTGCACTTCGTGTGACTTGAAGTCAAAAAACGCAAAAAGAAATCTTTGTGCCTTAATCCTCTACATTATTCATAGTTTGAATTTTAATTTTTATATTATAAACTTGAAAATTTTATATCATTTATAGCAGTGCCACTATGAGTTTGCATGTAATGTCCCCTTTTGTAAATGCCCTAGTTCTTGCCCTAAATCACAAATTCCAAATAGAACAAGAAATAGAATAGAATTAGTAACATCCATGTACCTAGTTGAGATCTTGCAACATGATAGGAAATCATTGAAACGTAATCCACAAAATAGATCTTTCTTATTAGAGACATTAAAAGCATAGATCATTCCTACAATGGGTAGAACATTAATTTAATCATAGAAATATGCATTTAATTTATTCATGGAATTCAACCATAGGAGAGCTAGGATAAGGGGCATATAAGGGTGCCTTAAACAATAGCCTACCCTAGGCCCAAGAGCGGATGTCATCTGCACAAAACATAATAAAGGATCACATGATAATATTATATTCTTAGATTGCATATACATTATTCATAAGCAAAAAATTATAAATAGGATCCACTATGTTGTCTATCATAAGAATTAATTATTCATACCAAAATTACTAATATAATGCACAAAGACTGTATAACTCGATCTAAGTTCTTCTTATCAGACTAATCCTCAATCAATCAGATTTTAGTAACTTTTTGTTCTTTAAGTTGTTTAGTTAGCTTAGTAACTTTCAGTTTTGTCTTTAGTTCTCGATCCTCTTTGTTTAATATTGAATATCAATCAATTATCATTTCATGGTATCAGAGAAAAGGTTGGTTTTTGGCGAATTTTTTCAATAAAATTTGTGGTTTAATTAATTACCTAGAAATTTCAAGGATATTTCTAGAAGCTTTTTGCCTGATTTTTTAACAACAAAAATCATGGGCATTTTTGGCCCATTTTTTAATAATATAAAATTTGTGGTTTTGCCTAACCTTTTTTAGAGGAATTTTTTTTAGAAGACTTTTTCGGGCTTTTTTATCAGTATTTTGCACCAACAAAAATCATGGTAGGTTTTGCATGGTTTTTTCATGATTTGTTTCCATAAATCGTGGGTTTCTGTAGTGTTGCAGTACCACACAATGATTTTCGCGATCAGTGGAGGGTTTTACACATTGTTTTCGCAAAAATCATGATTTTTCTAATGTAAAAGGGTTTCACTCAATTTTTCCCAAAAATCGTGGTTTTCTTTGTCATGGCTTTACAATTTTTTGAAAATTATGGGTTTTTATCTTTTTACCTCAAAATGAAGATTTTGACAAATTTTTCACAAAATTGCACCTTTTAGTCTTTGACAAAATATTGACAGTTTTTTATAAAATCATGGTTTCTTGTAGAGTGTTTTGGGTTGTACCAAGGGTTTCTAGGGTGACCAGTGTTCCTACAAATGTACTAAAGTTTGTAACGGTTTTTTCACAAAATCATGTGTTCTCAGAATTGCATTGAGGGTATGAAGATTTTCCACAAAATCATGGTGCTATTTTGCAGGAGCTTCTTTTGACAATTTTTGGCAAAATTATGGATTTCAAAATTTTCTGTCAATTTTTAATCAACAAAAATCGAAGTTTTTGAGAAACTAATCTTGGTTTCCGCATCTTTTGATAATGGGAGGGATGGCTTGGTCACCCAACATCATGTTGGAAGGCACTCAATTTGTTCATTTACAAAAGTTTTGCAAAAACAGGTTAGTTGTTCAAAAGTCCAACCAAGGAGGGTCTTGGCAGCAGGCTCATGTCACGGAACACTCTAAAGAGAAGAATTGTGGCCAAATGACCTGCAAATTATGTCAAGTCTTCTTTAGGGTAGTTAGTAGAATGACCATTAAGAGAGGGTATTAAGATAATATTGTAAATTTTAATATAATGGTCATGTAAGTAACTTTCTTTTAAGTCAGTCAATTAGTTTTAGTAACATTTTGTTCTTTAAGTTGTTTAGTTAGTTTACTAACTTTCTATTTTGTCTTTAGTTCTCAATTGATTCCCTTAATAAAAGATCTTCTAATTGCTCATTTATGGAGTATTCCTCTCTGTTTAATATTGAATATCAATCGATTACCATTTCATAGATTGTATGATTTAACGTGTTGGTGGGTGATGATGTGACGAGTGCTAATTTGATATAGTGTTGGATTGAAGGAATGCTGATTTGATAGAGTGGTTTGCTGATTGATTGTTTGCTTGATATGATAATCGATGATTGTTTTGCGGATTCATGGGTGATGATTGATAAGTCATCCTTGAATGATTGAAAAGATCTCTTTTATACTTCATTGGTGAAGGCTGTTAATGTTTATGGTAGCTGCGAGAGATCTCATTCATACCTCTGATGGTATTCTATACTTGTACCTCAGTTTTGCATTCTCAGGAGTTGTTTCCTTTCTGCAAAGATGTCTCTATTCATTGCTTCTATTTTGAGAGGAGCTTTGTATTCAGTAATGATATTATATTATGTTTTATGATGCCGTCTACATCTCTGCTGGGCCCATGCTGTTGCAGTTTCCTTATCATCGTTCTTACTATTTTTCATACTGTGTGATGTTAAAACTTTTCTCCTGTCATCTCTTTGTGTACGTGCTATGTAATGCTTGAATCCACCTAGCACCGAGTGTATGCTGACTTGGCACCATGCGTGTGTCATTATTTATGCTGGTATTTTTATTTGAAGATGCTCATTCATTTAAGGTCAACAGTTCTCATTTGCGGTTGACATTTCATTTTATGAAGGTGTCGGTTCATATTATTCTATTGGCGTGTATGCATCAGAACCATTGTCGTTTGTTATTCACAGGGTTTTCATCAGTTGTGTGCAATTATTCTATTCCAGGTGATCAAGACTAAAAGATGGAACTTGTTATGTTCAGTGGTAATTACCGTGATTAGTGTTAATAATTATAGCCTTTCGGCCAAGATCAAATTGGACAAATTAAATGTTATTAATTATACCCTTGTGCGATTTTATAATAATAAGAGTATTATTATAAAATGGAAGTACTTCAATACATATATGACGTTAATTAATGGAGGGCCCTTAATTAGGCCAAGTCGGCCCTCTTGGAAGGGTGTTAAGATTAATTACAACTCATATATAAGAAGTTCAATTCTTGAGAGAGAGATTATCAACAACATAATATGATCTTCTCTCCTCAAGGATCGAAATCCTTTTATATACTGCGAATTTGCATAAGTGCTGGAGTGAATACCTTAATGCTGGAGCATATGCATTAATGCTGGAGTGATTATGTGAATGTTGGCAGATCCGAAGACAATTCTGTCTGCCCTAAAGAGGCGAATTAGGACAGTCATCTTGGAGTGAATTCCAGGCAGCGAATTCACTCCAATCTGTGATCAGATCAAGAAGCTGAGATCCTTCCTAGAGGTTGTTAGTATATTACGATATACATCTTAAGGATTGGATATATTTTAAGGGACTGCTGTAGGACAGATTGAAGTATTTTATACAGTGCAGATCTGGATGTTGTTTTCAACCTGATCTGAGTGCTAAATCAAATCAATGGAACAAGACCTTGAGAGAGCAGACCTTGAAGGCATCATATCCGGGTAACATCTCACCTTGCTTGTGTATATTATATCTTATCCTGTGCTTAGTGTTTTGAAGACTTCTATAGTTTGATCTTTCCTAAGTGAATCTGAAAATACCAACATTAGAGCTTTACATTCTCTTTGCTCTAAAATATATGGGTGATGATATATCGTTTGTTGGGGGAATTACGATATTGTGAAGTTTGTGTTATTATCGCACTAAGTGTAGAAGTGTTGAGTCTTATTCACATTTTTATATTGCTATATTTGTCTTGATCAGGAGATGTACATTGAGCTGATTTTGTGAATCATGATGTTTGTAATCAATTAGAGACTGAGGGAGTTTTCATAAAAGAAAGTCACACTTATTGATTGATTGTTTTGAAGACTTCAATCATAAGCAAGTATTTATGTATTTGGTTTGAAAACTAAATAAAGGATCTATTTTCCGGGTGTGGCTGGGTTTTTCCCTTGAGTAGGAGGGTTTTCCTAGGATAAATAATCATGTCATATGTTTGTATTCTTTTCTGGTTTTCTGTATATTGCATTTATATTATTCTTGTTCGAAAACATTAACAAAGGGGTCGCCACTTTTTATAATACTTGAGTCACCACCCTCCATTGCTTCCCTTTGAGAGTAATAAATTTATTCCCCAATTGATCTATCTTGCCTTCCCTCCTCAAATGAAACCTTATTCCCTCTATATCTTCCAATGGGATGATGAGAGATTACATGCAAAGTCATGCAAGCTGTAGAAATGAACATGGGGACGCTACTTGCAGCCATGGGACTGAATTGGTGACACATAACTTCATTAAAAAGGAAGATCCCATACAGGCTGTCATTATGATTAGTTTCTTCAAAGAGGAAGAAATGATATTCAGAGGGAGCTTGTGTGGCAGAGGGAGAGTGCAAAAGCTCCTTGCTTGGTCAAACATTGGAGTCATTTAATTTATTGTGATATTCAAACTGTGATTATGCTGCCCCTGTTGAGAGGGAGTCTCGGTTGAGAGAGTCTCAGCATTCAGAAAATCTTTATGTGCTTTAATGAGTTCTTCTCTGAGAGGGAGAAGTTCGAGGTGCAATCCCTTGTTAATGAGTTCTTCTCTGTGAGGGAGAAGTTCAAGTTGTGATCCCTTGTTGATGAGTTCTTCTCCATGAGGGAGAAGTTTGAGGTGCAATCCCTTGTTGATGAGTTCTTCTCCGTGACGGAGAAGTTCAAGGTACAATCCCTTGTTAATGCATTCTTCTTTGCAAAAAAGTTTGGAGTGATAGCCCTTGTTCCACCCTCTGGGAGTAGCTATGGTGGATTCACCCGCTAGGAGTAGCCATGGTGGATGTCATGTGAGAGAATCCATCACTTAGTTTTTGTTCTTTCACCCTCTAGGAGTAGCCATGGTGAATGTCATGCTGAGATGACAATATCATGTTGAGAAAATCTGTGATGAGGTTTTGTTATTGACACATTTTGGTTACAGCTCCATTGTGTTTGTCAGGTTGAGACACACTATGACATATGAATGATCTATCTCTTGCTAAGAGGGAGTGTTAATGTTTATGGTAGCTGTGGGAGATCTTGTTCATACCTCTGATGGTATTCTATACTTTTGTTCCTCAGTTTTGCATTCTCAAGAGTTGTTTCCTTTCTGTAAAGATGTCTATATTCATTGCTTCTATTTTGAGAGCAGCTTCATATTCAATAATGATATTATATTATGTTTTATGATGTCGTCTACATCTCTGTTGGGCCTATGCTGTTGCAGTTTCCTTATCATCGTTCTAATTATTTTTCATATTGTGCAATGTTAAAACTCTTCTTTTGTCATCTCTTTGTGCGTGTGCTATGTAAAGCTCGAATCCACCTAGCACCGAGTGTATGCTGACTCGGCACCGTGCATGTGTCATTATTTATGCTAGCGTTTTTATTTAAAGATGCTCATTCATTTAAGAAGGTTGACGATTCTCATTTGTGGTTGACGTTTCATTTTATGAAGGCATCGATTCATATTATTCTATTGTCGTGTATGCATCAAAACCATCACTGTTTGGTATTCACGGGGTCTTCTTCAGTTGTGTGTGATTATTCTATTCCAAGTGATCAAGATTAAAAGACTGAAGTTGTTTTGTTCAATGGGAATTACTGTGATTAGAGCTTTATATTCTCTCCGCTCTAAAATATATGGGTGATGATATATTGTCTATTGGGGGAATTACAATATTGTGAAGTCTATGTTATTATCGCACTAAGTGTAGAAGTGTTGAGTCTTATTCACATTTTTATATTGCTATATTTGTCTTGATTTGGAGATGTACATTGAGCTGATTCTATGAATCATGATGTTTGTAATTAGTTAGAGACTAAGAGAGTTTTGATAAAAGAAAGGCAGGCTCATTGATTGATTGTTTTGAAGACTTCAATCATAAGCAAGTATTTTTGTATTTGGTTTGAGAACTAAATAAAGGATCTATTTCCCGGGTGTGGTTGGGTTTTTCCCTCAAGTAGGAGGGTTTTCCCAGGATAAATAATCGTGTCATTTGTTTGTATTCTTTTCTAGTTTTCTATATATTGCATTTATACTATTCTTGTTCAAAAACATTAACAAAGGGGTCGCCACTTTTTAAAATACATGAGTCACCACCCTCCATTGCTTCCCTTTGAGAGTAATAAATTTATTCCCCAATTGATCTATCTTGCCTTCCCTCCTCAAATGAAACCTTATTCCCTCTATATCTTCCAATGTAAGGGAGAGGTCACATCTCTTCATCATGTCTACCACTTTTCAATGGTCGCACCCTTTCACAATTACAACCCTCCAAAAGAATGATAACCCTTAATCATTTATGCCCTTTGAGAGAATCACAACCTTCCATAATTACTACCTTTTGAGAGAGTCACAGCCCTCCATCAATTCTACCCCTTGATAGAGTCACAACCTTTCATAATTACAACCATTTGAAAGAGTCACAACCCTTCATAGCCTTCGCCTTTTGAAGGAGTCACTTCCTTATTTTCTTCTCTATTAGTTCTTCCTTGATTCACCTCTTCGCTTTTCTCTTCCTTCCTCTCCCCCTTCCAAATGATGTTCTCTTCTCCCTTTTATATCTCATGTTTGAGGCGGTCACAAGTTTTCATCTCATGCCTTTTAACCATTCATTAAACTTAACTAAATTTTAGTTATGGCTATGTTTAGTTTTATTCTTTTATATTTATAATTTAAATCTTATTATTTTTTATTCTTTTATATTTTAATTTTATCATTATTGTTTATTATTAAATCCTATTTTAAAAAGGGGGTATTCAAGTCCACCCTTCCCAAAATTGCTTGTCCTCAAGCAATGTCAATTATATTCAAGTCTTTAAACTGATCCTTGATCTCTTTGTGATATATTTAGCTTCTGCTACGCAATTTCAACATTATCTCAAGACATATCTTTGTATTTAATTCAATTGTGCGTTATCTCAACCAATGATTGGAAATTTGCAAGGTTTGTAATATTAAAACAATTCTCTCACTTGCATAATCTCATAGATATCTCCTTTACTAGTAGCAAGGGTACTTCCACATATTAAGAGGAGAATTAGAAGCATGACATACATCTAGACTGTTGTGTGCATTAAGAATGGAGCATATGACCCTTATTTTTAATTAAAATGCAAGAATATAGATCTAAAAAACAATTATAAGTACTCACACATGGAATAACTTGCTGACACATCAGACATGAGACCTTAGGAAAGTACGCACAACCATGAAGTAACCATGATGAAAACACCTCAAACATGAAGCAAACATATAAATTTGCAGAAGACGCGATGTATATCCATAAATACATGTAAAGCGTAGACATAAAATCTGTAAGGCGCACTTAAGGCATGAAGCATGAAGTATACACATGAATTCACATAAGTCATGAATCATACAAAAGAGTACACATAAGGCATGAAACATACCCCTAAATACATGCAAAGCATGAATCATACCGATGAATACACATAAGGCATGAATATATATAAGGCTTGAAGCAATATAAATACAGTTATGAAGTATACATGACAAGCATGTAAGACATGAAGGCAAACATACGGATAAGGCATACATGAGGAATGTTCTCATGGAGTAAACATGCTGAAGTCCATCTATCATGAAGCAAACACAAGGCATACATGTGAAGAGGATGCATATAATACACGTGGAGTAAGAATGCTTATATTAGACATGAAGTAGTTAAAGGCACATACATATAGAAAAGCAATCCTGCAACATGTTAGGAAGTCACTAAAACATAATCCACAAAAATAGATCTTCCTTATTAAAGGCATTAAAAGCATAGATCCTTCCTACTAGGGGTACAGACATTAAATTAATTAATTTTTTAATGGAATTCAACCATAGGAGAGCTAGTATAAGGGCATATTAGGGTGCCTTAAACAATCCACTACCCTATGCCCAAGAGCGGATGTCATCCCTCTTGGCCATCATGTGGCCCTTTGCCACCCATATGAGGGGGTGTACCTAGTGATGAATCCCATAGTCATTTCCCTCTTTCATTGCCACCCTTATCCTCTTCCTTATGATTAGAGTTCCTTAACATAATGGTCAACCAAGGTAAGGGTTTAAGGAAACTACAATAGGGCATTCAGAGTGTACTTCCCTTGTAAGCCCAAGGGAAGGGCACTTCTTGAACCCCCTTGGCCTCATGGGACTATCCGTTAGCACCAAGGGGGGCATACTTAGAAGAGGACCTCATAACAGTCTCTACCTCCTTATATTCCCCTATTATCCCTACCATGATTGATTACAGCAAACATATAAAGAATTACACATTATTGCCTATATTCTACATATAAAAGATCACATAATAATACCATATTCTTAGATTGCATATACATAATGCATAAGCAAGTAATTATAAATAGGATCCACTACCCTGTATATCTTAAGAATTGATCTTTCATACCAAAATTAGTAATATAATGCACAAAGCTATGTAAATCGATCTGAGTTCTTATCAGACTAATCCTTGATCAGTGTGTCTAACTTGCTTGATAATTGATGGATTGACTGAATGAATTATTTAGATGTATGATTTGAAGTAACGGTGAGTGATGATTAAGAGATTGTTGATTAGATGATTGATAAGTGATAATATGATGAGTGCTGGTTTGACATATCGGTGAATAGAATGAATGCTGATTTGATTGAGTGGTTTGCTAATTGATTGTTTGCCTGATTTTATAAATGATAATTGCTTTTGTGGATTCATGAGAAATGATTGATAAGTCATCCTTGAATGATTGAAATGATCTCTTTTATACTTCATTGGTGAAAGGGTCACCACTTTTCATGAGACTTGAGTTACCACCCTCCATTGCTGCTCTTTGAGAGTAATAATTTTATTTCCTAAGTCTCTTCTAAGACAACTTGCAATAAAATTGCAAGTCAAAATTTGCAATTTGGGTACCTTTGATCCTAAGTCTCCTCTAAGACAATATGAAACAAAATAGCAAGTCAAGCCTAGAACATCTAGGGGCACTAGGTTGTGGAAGTGCCACTTTTGTAAGGTTGAATTTCAAGGCAGCATTACCAAAGTTGACGCCCACCCCATTCATATCCCAAAGAAAAGGTGTAGAAGTATGTTACACCTTAGCAAAAAAAAAAATTGAACTATAAGACTGAGATATGTAAGTTATGAAGTGGTCCTAGTGGTGAAGACAATGCACCTACATTTGTTTCTTTGCATCTAAAGCCGAGGGGTCGTCAGAGACAAGATTCTACTCCTACGACTTGGTTCAGATTAAGGTATTGAGAAGTATAAAGCAAGGTTGGTTGTGAAAGACTACTCTTAGGTTGAGGGTGTTTATTATGGTGAGATATTTACTCCAATTGCAAAAATCACATCCATTAGATTTTTGCTTTCTATTGATGTTGCTTATAATTTAGAGGTTGAGTAAATTGATGTGGAAATTGTTTTCTTTCATGGTGATTTGGAGGAGGGTATTTATATGACATAGCTAGAGCACTACATGGTAGAAGGTAAAAGTAATTTGGTTTGTAAATTGAAGAAATCTTTGTATGTCCTCAAAAAGAGTCCTAAGTTCTAGTACTTGAAATTCAATACATGTGTAAAGTTTGGGATTTGAGTGTTCTAAATCAGATCATTGTGTTTATTATTAATCTAATTGGTGATCATTTCCTATGCATTGCATTATAAATTGATGATATGTTATTAATTGGTAAAGGGAAGTGTATGATTTCAAAACTAAAGTCTCAACTTGCTACTAAATTTGAGATGCAAGATCTTGGTGCAGCTAAACACATTCTTGGGATGGAAATTAGACAAGATGTAGTGAACAAAAAGTTATGGCTAGGCCAGAGTAAGTATGTGAATTCAGTTTTACAGAGGTTTAACATGCATGATTGTAGACCATTATGTGTTCTCTTTATAGCTGGGACAAAGTTATTTGTTTCATATTGTCCTGCATCCCTATCAAAGATGGAAGACATGAGCAGAGTGTCTTACCAGAGCGTAGTTGGAAGTGTGATGTATGCTATAATCTGCACTAGTCTTAGACCATTGCCCAAGTAATGGGAGTTCTTTCAAGATATATATCTAATCCTTGGAGAGTTTATTGTGATGCAGTTAAAAACTTGGGTAAAATGACTTCATTTGGGTGAAGTAATGTTATAAATCTACTTATCACGTATCTATTAAGATGTCTCCATCTATGGCATCATATGGCTATGGAGCTCTTAGCTTCATTGATTTATTATTTGGGGATAGTAGAGGGCCACAAGTTAAGGATTTATTGCAGAAGAGTCAATAAATAACGAAATCTTTGAAAAACAACCTCCAACATGGTCAAAATCAGCTAAAATTGTTTGTAGATCAGCACCATATAAAGCATGTATTTGAAGTTGGAGATACACTTTACTTGAGGTTAGAACCCTACAAGCAATCTACACTCAAGAAGAGTAGATCGAAAAATTTGAAGTGCCGTGTTTCTATGGCCCATTTGGGATCTCCAAGAGGATATGAGAAGTGGCTTACTAGTTAGAGCTACCTGAGAGTAGCAAGGTGCATAATGTCTTACATGTGTCACAGCTCAAGAAGGCACTTGGACATAATGTTAGTGCCTCTACCAAGTTGCTCCTTTTGGATGAAGAGAAAAAAAAATTGGTTCCAAGCGCAATGATTGATTTTAGGAGCGTATTTTGAGAAAGAAGACCAAAAATATTTGATTAAATGGGAGAACTTACCTATTGAGGATGCTATTTGCGAGAATGAGTAGATATTGCAACATCCAAATTTGCAATTACTTGGGGGTAAGCCATTCCGAGGGAGAACTATAAGATCCCCATCTCAAACCTAGTCAATTTGGTGATAGTTACCCTATTTCATGAGTTCTTGTAGGTTAACTGGTAAGGGAAAGGGGACCCTCAAGTTCTTGAAGACCATAAGTGCAGTCTTTCTTGGTTGCTATTTTTGACAAGGAATTAAGTTGCCTATCTGGATCCTCATTACCATAGGTACTAGGGGACCCCTCTCCTACCCCCCTAAGACGTGTCTCTGGTATTAAAGACGTCACCAAGAACACCTCGACACACAAGGTTCTTCCAGTCGTTGTCTCCAAAGTCTCTCAACCAGAAATTGGCATCACCCGCCAGAAAACTTAAAGCATAAAGTGTTATTAAAAAAACTTTGATTCTAATCCTCTATCATCACCCTTGCAAAATCATTATTACTTATTTGTGAGTAATGATAATGATAGCCACTATAGTCTTTCAATCAATCTGCTCAATTGCCTCTCTAGGAAGACTTGTTAATGGTGCTCACTTATTCACTTTTCTTGTAGTTCATGATTTTCAAACAATTGTTCTTTTAAAGAGGTCAATTGAATGGTAATAAGAGGTCTTTGCATAGCATCAATTCAATTGTTGGCAATAATGGAAGCCACTTGCATAATTCCAGCCTTCTCAAATATCTTAAAGGGACACATCCAAGAAAATCTTGCACTCTCAAAAGAACAACATTAAATTTCTCATAATCATGCATCTCATATCCCTTAACATGTGTATCAGCATCAACCTATCAATATTTTTGAATTTCAATACGTAATGATTATCTAACATGAAATATGTAGTGTGAGTTTTGAAATATAACTCTTCAACACAATGGCATTTGATATTTGTGTATTTTAAACTTGAAAGTTAATGCTAAACTTTACCTTTGTTCTTATTTTCAAAGTTCAATGTCATGATATTTTCTAGAAATTATTAATTTATACAAAAACAAAATGGCATCTCCAAGCACCCCAACTCCAATTTTTGAAAATTAATTTGTACCAGCAGAGTTCCAGTACCAATCTCTAAAGACTCCAAGTAGCCTGTCTCCTGGGAACCTTGCTCATGGCGCTTTAGAAAGTGTTTTTTGACTTTGGGCGTGTTCTTCAAAAAAATTCGAAAGAACATCTATTTTTAGTAAGTCACCCAATTGGCATTGATCATCATTCAACTACATTTGTTTCATCATGGTATGATCCGAATTGGATTGTGATATCATCACAGCACTTTCCATAACTCACTTGAAATATTTTAAATAAGTTCGTATTAACCGGTTACTGAGAGGGGGGGGGGGGAATCAGTAAATACAATTTCTATTTCAATTAAACCTTGTATATATATTCTTGCAGTATAAACAGAATATAATCAACCACTCATAAACAGAAATAGAAATACATAGGTCAACACAACATGTATACGCGGAAACCCTCGGTTAGAAGGAGAAAACCACGATGGGACAGAAGCCACAACTTTACTACTGCAATAATAAAGGTGTCATGTTAAGAGCTTACAAAACACTTGTAAGAGTGCCACCCGGTAAAGGGATTTGGTAGAAGACCCGTTAGGATCTTGACTCTATTAGGAGTCACCTTGTAAAAAGACTTTCAATGCCAATTAAGATGTTACCCAGTTAAGGGATTTATACAATGAACATGTTAGGGTTCACCCTGATAGAGGAATTTGAATATGCTTCACAATAAAAAGCAATGATCTGTAATGACACTTTTTGTCTAATTAGATCATACCTGATACCCTTTCCACTCTGCTTGGCTATTGAACCTTTCTCCCTTTCACTTCTTGTGACTGTAGCTTCTCTCGGAAGATATCTCTCTCCTGCTCTGTATATTCAACAACAAATCTTGAGTATGATATCTCCTGTATTTATAAGACATTACTCTTATTAAAATACTTTCTCATAGTTCCGCCAAATTGTAAACTCGCCCATAAATCATACATGCAAAAAGCTTGCGAAATGATCTTTGAGTTTACCTTGAAACATTCGCGTAGAAATAAAGCTAACTCCAGTTAAAAAGCTAACTTCAGTTCCAACAATGAATGCTCTGTATAACCCAGTTTTAACTGAAACAGCTCCACATAATCCGGTTCGGATTATCATGCAGTCGATCGGTATCAATGTTATATCCGGTTGTCCATACATCCCCTGTATGTCGTATAAGACTGGTTGTAGACACTCTGTTTGGTCTACCGGTTCATATAGATGAGTACCGGTGATAGATTTGTCTACCGGTGCTCCGATGGGATTGATGTTTGCCCCTAACTTAACCAATGACAACTTAAATATGTCAACAAAATATGCACTTAAGTTTCTAATGTTGAATTAATAAAGTATTTGCTCAAATATATATTTTTATGAATTGGTTTAAGAACCCAAAAAAAGTGAATATCTAGGAAAAAGGGTAGGGTCTTTGCACATCAAAATACATTTAATATTTTAAAAAGGTTTTTGAGGTGAAAATGAATTACTATAATTTTAAATAGCAAATTCCCTCCAACAAAGACTATATAAGATGTGTCAATGTTCATTTTTCCATATCCTAATAAATGATATTGTTTTTCAACATTTTTTTAAGGACTAATACCATTTCAAGCTATCTAGTTTCAGGGGCAAAAACCCCTAGCTACATTGGTGTGATTTCATTCAAGAATCACCTTTGCTGCAATTTGAGGTTAAATTTTTTAGATATTTATTCATGAAAACATTCGATGTCTTCTAAGTTGTTGGTTTGATTAAGTTTGTGAAGTTTGTGTTAAATTTTGGTAAAGTTGATTGGGTTTCTCTTGGGGGCAACTAAAAAGAATACTACTAACCATACCATATTACTCATGCGGGGTCGTACAAATCATCCATACTAGGTTGTACACTCTTGAATGCAGGTATAAAGTATTTTGGTTATAATTTTCCTTGCTATTTGACTGCCTTTATCTCATCTTTGTAGGCCAAACACTTTTAAGTTGGAAGGAATAAATGTCAAGAGGGTTGTATAAATGTTGAAGCTGTCTTTGAGATGGGACAAGTGAATGTCCAATACGAATCTCTATACAATTTCATCAAAGATAGGAGAAGCTCAACACTCCCTTGCACATGGTTCCCTACGCATTGAAGCCTAAGTTGTATGTGTAAAGGCTTGGTAGACTTACACCCACACTAGATGTTGAGGTGAAGGCAAGGATCATGAGGGTCATCCAAAAGATGTATAATCCTATAGAGGTCGGCATTATTTATAACGAGTAGGCATTTTGTACAAATCATCCATACTAGGCTGTACAATCTTGAATGCAGGTATAAAGTATTTTGGTTATAATTTTCCTTGCTATTTGACTGCCTTTATCTCATCTTTGTAGGCCAAACACTTTTAAGTTGGAAGGAATAAATGGCAAGAGGGTTGTATAAGTGTTGAAGGTGTCTTTGAGATGGGGCAAGTGAAAGTCCAATAGGAATCTCTACACAATTTCATCAAAGATAGGAGAAGCTCAACACTCCTTTGCACATGGTTGCCTATGCATTGAACCCTAAGTTGTATGTGTGAAGGCTTGGTAGAGTTACACCCATACTACATGCTGAGGTGAAGGCAAGGATCATGAGGGTCATCCAAAAGATGTATGATCCTATAGAGGTCGGCATTATTCGTACCAAGTCAGCATTTTTGTACATGATTGTTAGTGGTCAACCTAAAGGGGAAAATACCTTGAGAAACCCATATAAAGGCATCATATCTAATTCATTTAATGATCTCTCCATAAGCTATCATTCAAATTCAAGAGAAAATATTCTTACTCAATAGCATACTTTGAGGACTTATCCAAAGAGAATTGCATAACCCATCGAACGTATAATCATTTCATTTCACCATTTCCTTCAGATTTAACCTCTACTCTACCAGGGGTAAGCTCTCTTTTCTAATCACCATTGTTGTACTAGAGGATAACACCTACCCGAAGTTTGACTTAGGCAAGCCCCTATATAGCCCAACACATTTTCTCTCTTTTTTTTGTGTGTAGGATTCAAATCTAACAAATTTGCACTGCAGATTAGTGAAGAACAAATTGAGACAACGGATGCAAACTTTGGAGAAGCGAAAAACCCTCATCATTGGCAATTAGCTTTGAAGAATGACACTTTTTAGTCAAAATTTTGTGAGGACGATTTGTAGGGCATCTTGATCCAGAATCTGACAAACATCTTCAGGTCAGTAGTGCCTATTGACATAGACCAGCACTTTCTGGCTCAAATTGGAGACATGGGTTCCCTACAGAATCCAATTGCCAAATGTGTCTTTAAAATTTGCATTTGTTAACTGCAGCTTACTGTTTATGCCAATTTTGGTCAATTTCTTAGCATTCTACCTAGTTCTGCATTTTCATATGTAAATCATTATCCAATCATCAACATTCAAAAGGGGACAATCAACCACAAGCACCCAGGTCTCCTAAGAGGCTGAAGTTGGGCTAATTGATTGTTCTCCAAAGAAAGTGTTTGGAAATGATTCCTAGTTTGCATTCTCAAGCTAAATACCATTTCCCTGCATTTCAATCGGAAGCTTTTCAACTTCTGATTAAGAGAACTCAAGCAACAAAGAGTCTAAATTTAAAGTCTCCAAGTGTAAAGTTTTCCATGACTTAAAATTTTCATTGACAAACCAATTGTCTATAACCCACTCTTTTCTTCCCCAATTTTCTATCTTACACCTTTGCCCAAAAGATCCCTACTTTTAACAAGGAGTTTCTACGAGGGAGGAGCCATGAGCAAGGGAATCCAAGGTAAGGAAATGTTAGCCTCCATATTAACCAAAATTTAGCTTTAACAATATCTAATCATAGGTTACTTTCCGACAGAAATCTCCAACCAATTTCAGCTAGCAAAGCTTTGTTCACAATAATGAGTTTTTGTAGGCTCATATCCCATGATAATTGAGCAGGGTAAACTTCCCCCAGCCACGAGTGGGATTCTTTTCTTCTCTCAATACCTGTCATGTCCCCTAATGGATATTGGCTTAATTTCCACTTTTCCTTCTTAGTTATTTTGTCAAACAGTTTTCATACATTCACTCATGAAGATTATCAATTTGCTGGTCCTTAAGCTTAGATTATCAATTTTCTTTCAATACTTGGTATACATCAAATGAGAATAATACCAAATCAACCGTATGGTAACAAAGTTTCTATAATCATTATAATGTATTTCACATAACGTTTATGAAATGATAACAAATGTAAGCAGTAGCCACCTTTGAATCTGTGTTTTGTTGTTTGTATCAATAATATCCAATTGAGAATATAATTTCCTGACCTTTTGTACAGATTGAGATGTACATTCTCCAGCCACTCGATAGACATGCCAAGTGCATTGATATAAGCCAGGTACTAAATAAATCCCAATTGGTGGGCTGGTGGAGGAAGACACTCCCTTATTCTTCCCTTGCGTGAGGTGAGAGCCCTGTCGCGCTAAGCTGAGCTTTCACGGCTTGCAGAAGAAAGTGACGCCAGGCTTAATATGCTTATTTATCTGTATTGCCTCCAATAGGAAGAAAACTCAGATAACTCCATTCACTCAACTCCAGCCATTACTGGATTCTTCACATTTTGAATGGTGCCACTAATGTATGGCAAGAATAGTAACAACCACGGCAAACCCAAGTCACAATACCAAAAATTGCGTAAATAATATTATGTGTTCTAATAGCCAATCGCACTGAAAATTATAGTGGCCTGACTATAGTTCTTGGCAGAAATAGAAGCCACACGACCTTATGAAATCCTCCACGATTCATGTATACTCGGGCCTAAATAATACTTTTGTATAATCTGGCCTAAAATAATACTTCTAGCTTGAATATTTACTTGCCCAGGGAAGCAAATTAAACATCTATATTGTAAGACACCCCCCAAGTAATATTTTTTTCAGTCTTCCCCTGATCGATGTCGTTCATACCCTCCTCTTAATATCTCACCAGTGGAATGGTTGTGACTCGAATAGTAATATATTATTATATTAATAATACATTGTCTATTATATTAATAATATTATATCATTATATTATATAATTATAGTCATTATAAATTATTTTATTATATTAATTATACATCATATTATTTTTATTGTAATTATATTATTTATTTTTTATTTTTTTTTTATATTTTATTATTATTACTTATTATTAAATCTTTATTTTGAAGGGTGACATCATAAATAGGGTTTTAAATGGGGGACTACAATACCTAACCACAAGAACCTTTTTCCTAATTTTGTCTATCATTTCTGATACACCGCTAGGAATCTAAAGTGTGACATAAGGTAAACCAAGAGGCTTTAGAGTGAGCTTTTGATCAGCGAATATTTGTCATCCTATCAAAAGAAACAAAACTTCCAAGTAGTTCTCTTTGGTTGGAAATTGTCCAAGAGGCCATTCAAATAACTGAGTTCCCAAATAAGAAAAAGGGAGAGCTTGAAAATGACACTCCAAGATAGTTAAGATTCTACGCTACCTAGACATCAAGGCATTGATGAGAAACATGACATTTTTACCAATATCAATGCTCTAACCTAAGAACTTGGCATAATCCACTAGGGGAATCTTGATGGTCTCGGCTTAAAAAACAGAGGCTTCTCTAAAGATAGCGTCATCCACAAGTTGATGATGAATGAAGGGACCAATATTAGGAGCAATGCAAAGACCCCTCAAAAGGCCACAATCTCTAGCTGCCTCAAGACTTCTTACCAGAGCCTTAGCCATAATTATGATGAGATTTAGAGATAAGGTGTCACCTTGTCTTAACCCTCTTCTTGTCATGAAGAAACCAACAAGGGCATCATTGACAAGGGTGGATATACATAGCATTATTCGGTCTCTAAATTTACAGTGAAACCCCAACTTAGCAGGAAACTTTTCCCAATAGTCTCCAAGAGCCCCTATATTAGGCCTTATTCATATCAATTTTCAAAAACATTCCAGCCTTGTTAGAATTATCTATAGAATGAATAGCTTCACGGATAATAATTATGTTGTCTGTGATTTGCAAATTGTCTGCATTTCTGAGACGCTTCTTGTTGTTTTCTAGATTTTGGGGATGTCTAGGAGACGTCCCAAACCCATCCCACCATCTCGGAATGTCTCAAAAATGGGGAAGTGTCAAAAAGTCTTGAGGACGTGTCCCTGGGTTCCATGCTTTCAAATGATGCCAAAAGATCATTAAATCAGCTCAAAATCCATTAAAATCGCCTATAAATGGATTGGATGTTGTCAAAATATCTAAAGAATGAGAGTTGAAAGGTGAAATTGTAAAAAATGATGTAATTTTGTGCTTTTTCTAACAGCGAGGTCTTTCCACTAACAAGCAAGTTCTACCATCGAACTCATGTTTTTGACAAGTTTTAAATGATTAACTTATTAATCTTCTAGAAAAACTTGTCCCCAAATTAACTCACAAGTTACTTGGGAGCAGAGATTTTACTCATGAAAAATAGCTATGTTACGCCGTGTTTCTGAGACATGGGAATGAATTTCTAGAATGGATTTTTTTGCCATTTTTGGGGATGGCTATATAAAATATAGAAAAAATTTCAAATATTCATATGATAACATTGATAAATCTAATACCAGTCATCATATACATTATACATGGCAATTGAGTTGAATTGACCGTTCATATGAGAGTTGAAATTTATAAATTCATATATATGATATAACTTAATAGTTAATTGATTTTACATACAAGAAGTTGTTTGTTTCAAAACACAAAGGTAAATAAAGTGATGCGGTTCTTGATCCCTAAGAGGCTCACGTCTAAATAAGGTAAATAAAGTGATGCAGTTCTTGATCCTGGTCGTGGATAGGACCTGTAGGGGTCAGATGAAGGTACATACATCCCTATATTTGCAATAGTTAACCAATTTGGGATTTGTATTACAAATGGTGCAATTCATCATCTATTTTGGATAAAAATGGAAGAGTAAAAGGGCTCCATGATCCATAGTTCACCAAAATAGACAGAAGACAAAGAGACCAGCATTAATGGCACAAAACACGTTGATAATTAGCAAAAGAAAGGTGTCAGCAACATAGTTTCAATACTTCATTAAGAGCAAACATGCTAAGGCCAAAATGCAGGTTACACATTACAAACAGAATGCATCTCTTACAGAATGTAGAGATTTTCCCAGAAAGACAAACACTTGTGGGCTCTCTAAGCCAAAATGAAAAATCTCATTTGAACTCGAACCACCCTTTTTACAATAGGTCTAAGGCTTTTATAGATCATTCCCTTGTTTTGGACATGCTGGCAGCTTGATCATTTAATCATAGCATCCATTACAACAATCTTTATGCAGAAGATTTTGCATCATTAATCTTTATGTTCATGGCATGAATGCCAGCTGCGCTTTTCTCAATTGATTCGCCATCATGAGAAGGCAACATACTATTTTCTTCTATGGCGAATGCTTTCCTTATGTTTCATGGCAGCATTTCCTTTTTCAACAAATGCTCACAACGTTCGTTGAAAAGACCCTTATCTCGCAAGTGTAGGCCTGAGCCGCTTGAGTTTTGATGGAGATACGACCCAAACATGTGTCATGCAAGCGAAGACCATCAAGACCAGCTCCATGGTAATGCCTTTAGATCCCACAATGTCAACAAATGTCAAAATCGCAAGCTTGCTTTAGGGTGAAGACCTTGCAATCTTTATAACATGCACAGTATCGACACGTGTCCATAAGTGTGGGAGGAAGGGATGAAGAACTGCGATTGTGAAACTTTAAGTCGAATAACCCAACTGTTGTAGAAAACATCTACAGTAGTAAAGCTCAAAAAATTCTTATTAACTGATTTGAAAGGTGTTAATGGACTTGTGTCAAAATTAATAAGTATATGCACAATAGAATTAATTAATCAGAATCTATAGCCTTGAGTTGCCTGCTAGCATATGTTAAATAAACAGAAAAATCAATTGGCAACAGGCATTCCGACACTGTTAAGTTGCATTCAAATAGAAGAGACAAGAAAAAAAAGATACATATAATGTTTTTTTTCATGCACAAACTATATACCATTCCTTCCATTTTTTAACTGGAATCTCACAGAAACAACCCATAAATACCAACATACAACAAGCCATCAAATCTACACATACTAGCATTCTTTTTTCATTTGGGTGAGTTTTATTTTCATAAAAAAGTTGCAAACATGGGCGGCAGTTGGTCGTCCTTAAGATGATGGGAGACATTTGAGACGTGCCCAGCCATCCATGTTCTCCTTCCACACTGTCCCCTCGTTTCCACTCTTGTTTCCAGTTTTTGCAAGGGTTCAAGGACGGCAAGGGGAGTCCCCTACCCATCCCTGTCCCTAGGGCATTTTCATTTCCACGATGCCTTGTTTTTCCCAGGAAACACGTCCCTGGGTAACACTGAAAAATAGCAAGTTAGTGAATTTTTGTGCAATTTTTTAAGCTATGGTATATATGGTTGTATGATTTTCAAATGTGTGAACTCTATATTTTTATTTTTCAAAGTTATTGACAATAGTCAGAGGATTCAAAACCCCTACTTCTTGTCAAAAAAGATAACTTAGATTTTTAAAAATCCTATTTATATAAATACTATATTTAATCACTAATTGTTAGTTTGACATGTAACGCTTTGACAATTTTTAAGGGATTTTTGTCAACACACTCGTGCCACTGCAATCTACCCAATGTTGTCATTGTAGTTATCCCTCATCTTAAATACTAAAAGACATTGAAAAACCAATTATGTTAATTATTAATTTTTCTATTTTCTCCTCTTCCTGAGGTCAACTTTAAAGTCAATAGGCAGAAAACAAGAGATCTTCCCTCAGATAGTTTGTGTCATGTCCCCAAATAAAGTAATTATTTTGAAAGAAGTTAATAAGGCTAATTATTTAATATTAATTTTGTAAGTCAAATTAATATTAAATAATAAAGGGAGCAAGAGTTATATTGACACTTCGTTTAGGCGGTTCCTTTACTGGAATTTCTACAACTGTTTTGGCTTGTTTTGGCATCAATAAATGATGACCCCGTGAAAGGCCCGATCATGTTGGGAAGAAGTAAGAAATCTTTTGGCTGGTGATGCCTGCAAATCACTAACTCCTTTCATCGGAGTTACTGACCTATTGGAGAAGAGGAAGCATACTCAGTTTGACCAGTATCAACTTACGCATTGGTGTTAATGCGTTGCACAGCAAGGAGTCGGAAATCTGAATTGTGCGGGCCGTATCACCCATGTCAGCCGTTGGCGTTGAGCAATCGACAGGAAGCAGTGTGACGCACGGGAAGGTGTCGGGATTTCCTTGGTAGCAGAGAACATTCGATCCACAGCAGAAGCGAGCACGGTGTTGGGTCTTCCACGAGAGCGGAGAGCATTCGACCCACAAGCAGAGGCAAGCATGCGACTGAACCTGAGCATGCCGTATTCTCCTAGACACAAACACAGTCACTCACGTGCATCGTTCTAAGAGGTGCAGCTGTTACAGTCTTATCAAAGAAGCATGCTCCTGCTACAGTTAACGTCCAGGGTGGGCCACCATGACTGGTGGGATGATGATCGAGTGAAGCAATTCGGATTACACAGGTGCACCAATAAGACTCTGTAAATTAAAGTATGTGTCAACTTTAGTTTACGTTCTGAGTTTTTGGTTCTGTGAAGTTAAAGAATTTAAGTAATTGTTCATCGTTCGATAAGGTTATCTGCACAGTTGTGTCGTTCTTCCTTTGGCTGTGTTGTATACCGTAAATGGAATGTAATGTCCAAAGCCAGTTTAATTGTTCTCACATATAATGCCAACAGTAGTGAATAAAGCCTAAACTGCATAGAGTAGACAAGTTTGAATTAAATCCTTTGCCAGGGAATTTTACAGTTTGGCTTAGCTAAACACAAGTCTCCTATAATTGCTATGTAAAGGTGACTCATGAAGAATTTGTGATAGTGAAGATCGTAGCTATAACACAAATAAATTTTGGAGGTTCTTAGATTAAGCAAGATGCTCATTTCCAAATGAAAAGGAAAACATTTTAGCTTCTAACCATTTTGTGGACTTCCCATAAGATCTTTGTGTTAATTGTGGTTTATCATTTGATTTATGCATAGATCTCAGGCTTCATTTCGTAACTGTATGAATTGTGAGTTCAGATCTTGCATTACATGTGCTTCCTCGTTGTGATTCACATTTTCATACATTCACACATTTCACAAATAGAATCCAAGATGACTAAGGCAAACTAAGGACTCAATAAAGTTGAAGAAAGACTAATGTTGAACAACTACAAATGGAAGCTTCAAATATCATTGGAGACGGTTCACAATGGACTATAGAAGGAAGTTGCTTTCAGCGCGCTTTTAAAAAATTGCCTCTTTATTGAATATTCTGTCCAATGAGGGCAATAGTGCCTTTTTGGCCTTAGTGATAGGAGCGGAATATTTTTTACTTAACTCTTTGATAATCTAGAGCCTTTAGATTATTTGGAAAGGTAGGTATATATTTCAGTTTTGTTGGACATGGGAGAGGGCCCCAATAGATCCTCTCAATAACAAATCAATGAAAGCATAATTAATTATTCTAATATATTAAATAAATTAATATAATTACCTAAATTATATATTTTATAGTATGTTCTATTTTAATTATAAATTTAAAATAGAATATGATGTAAAAGATATAATTTGAATATTTATATATCATTTGCACAAAAATACTATATTCAAATATTAATTGTTATTTTGACACATAAATAGCTGTGAAAATAAAGTTAAGAGATTTTTTTAACACACCATTACAACCTACAATCTTGTTCACTCTAAATCGGCAATTACTTTTCACAGAAGTATATATACTGTTGCATAATGTCAAGAGCAGTTCTAATTATATATGCAATTGTAACTTAAGAGCATTGAAAAGAATGTTTTTTTTCGATCTAATGGGCTAATCAAGAATCAGATTAAGCATCTAGCACCATCCAGGAAAACCCCTCCAGAAGGTTTCCTGAAATTGAATTTTGATGGTATGACAAGGAGGAATCCCACTTTGATTGGCATAGAAGTTTTGATTTGGTCTCTCTCTAGGCAATTTCTATTTTCAAGGAGAGTCCTCATTTTGGGGGACAAGGACTAACAACAAAGCTAAGGTAGAGGTAGTGCTGGAGTGTCTTCAGATGGCAGCCTTGTTGGGCTGTATGAAGTTGATTGTAGAAGGTGATTCACAAGCGATAATTACAAACTTGTTTAAAAGGGCCACAAAGGTTTGGAGGCTATACAGCATTCTGTCAGAAGCCTATCTCTTCCGTAAACATTTTCAAAAAACTATTTTCCTACGCTACTTAAGGCAGATTACAAACTTGTTTAAAAGGGCCACAAAGGTTTGGAGGCTATACAGCACTCTGTCAGAAGCCTATCTCTTCCGTAAACATTTTCAAAAAACTATTCTCCTACACTACTTTAGGCAGAATAAATATCCAATAACTTTTGAGAGCTCCAAAGTCAAATAGGCAAAAAGAAGGTTCTCAATCTACAACGAAGAGATGTTGGTCATCATGCAGGCATTGGCCAAGTTTTGTCAATATCTAGTGGGTGGTATATTGTTGTTAAAATAAACCACAATAGCCCCGAGTACTTCCTCAGCCACAAGGACTTTAATGAACAACAACAAAAGTGAGAGACTAAACTTTAGGCATATGACTTTGATATTGAAAATGTCAAAGAACACAGCAGCAGAGACCTTGTCAAGCAAACCTACTCTACATTATTTGACTGATGATTCAGCTGATTTCGAAAGCTCATATCTTAGTAGAAAACTCAAAGAATGCCTTTGCTACTAATATCCTAGAAGGCAAGTTGCAAAATGGACCATGGTTGATATTGGGTAGCAAATGAGGTCATACTCTGTGTTAATCTTATCCCTGAGTGGAAGTTTGAAGAAAAAATTTAAGGGCAGACTATGATACCTCCTTGGCAGGATACCTGAATTATTTCAAGACATACAAACAGGTCAAAGAAAGGTTTTCATGGAAAAGAATCAAACATGACATCCTTAAGAACATCAGAGAATACATGGGTTTTCAGCAAAGTAAGACTGAGCAATCTATTTCAATGGATCTAGTGCAGCCTCTACCTATTCCAAAACAGATGTGGAAGAGCACCTCAATGGATTTCATCATAAAGCTGCCACAAGTGCATGGAAAGGATTGTATTTTTGTTATGACAGGATTACCAAGTATGCTCATTTCTTCACCATCTCTTTTGAATATAAGGCACCTTGTATAGTTGAATTGTTCTTCAGATAAATTTTTGGACTCCATGTTTTGCCTCAAACGACAGTAAGTGATAGAAATTTGAATTGACAACAACTAAGCTTAATCGTACTACCAGCTATCACCCTCAGATTGATGGGCAGACAGAAACTGTGAACAAATGGATTGGGAGTTACTCGAGACACTAAGCAATAGGGCAGCAGAAGGCACAGATCAAATGGCTCTATATAGGAGAACACCGCTACAACACCACTCATTACATGTCGACAGAAATGACTCCCTTCGTGGCATTATATGGACAAAGGTTTTAAATTTTAACCCTTGTTGATCTAGTCATTTTTACAACAAGATTCCAAGAGCCAAAGACTTGGTTAAGCAAAATAAGTTATTTTGAAAACTCTCAAGGAAAGCCTCCATCATGCTGAAAATCAACAAAAATATTACGTGAATCAGCATCGTAAAAGGCAAACTTTTGGGGCTAGAGATTTGGTTTTCATAGGATTGTAACTCTACAAGCAATCCTCTCTTAAATGAATCTTTCACTTTTTGAAAAAAATAATAATAATTTCTATTGGCAAATATTTTCCTATTTTTGAAAAGAATATTAGTTTTATAGGCGATTTTTTACATCACTAAAATTTTGTAGCAAATCCTAGAGAATCTTAGCAAATAATAGGAAAATAGATTAATTACCAATGGCAAATCCTTCCATTTTAAAAAAAATTGAACTCTTTTGAAAAAGCAGGGTCTCTAGGGTGGGGACAATTGATGGCATTAAGGGGTAGACTATAATATTTGGTTGCCACCACTTATTTACAATATAATCTAATGGCCCTCATTGTATTCCACAAGGTAAAACATACCTGCAGTTTGTAATGCTTATGGCAACTAATGATTATATTTTATATCAATCGTGGCAACTAATTATTGGCAATATCACCCTAAATTAACTAACAATTATAATATGTTGTTGGTGCATTAATTTAGATTTCTACAATAACTTATAAAATTTAGGTGAATCAGATCTAATCATGTACTAAATACTATAACGAATTTTGGAGTTTAATAAATAAACACACTAGCAATTTAGATAAGACTAAAATGAAATTTTGTATAAATGTGGTGATTCAAGTTGCCTTCTAACTTGAATTATCAGCCAAATTTTGATTCCCAAATTTCAACTAGTAGCGAATTGGTGAATATTTGCCACTAAAAGCATTATTGATCCTCTCTTAGAAGCAATGGAGTAGAAGAGTTTAAGCCTCATTTCCATGGACCGTATAGGATTAAGAAAAGGATCAGAAAAGTTGCATATAAGTTAAAGATACCAAAACATTGTAGAATCCAATTTGTCATATGTCATGCCTTGGACGAGCTCAGACAGCATATTACCCCATCAATTTAATTACCTCACTTGGATGATAAAGGGAAGTTGGTATCGATTTCTAAAATGACCAAATACATCAAGGAAAAAACATTAAGAAACAGAAACATAAAGAAGCATTTGGTACATTAAAAAGAATCTACGGACAGAGGATGCCTCTTGGAAAAGAGAGCAGATTTTCAAGCACCCAAATTTGCAATTGCTTATGGACAAGCAATTTTGGGGAGGAAAAATTGTCATGTCCCCTTTTCAAAAGGTAATTTAATGATATATTCATAAAAAGGGAAGCTAAGTTATTATTAAAAAAGGTTGTTTTAAAAACGGGCAGCGAGTGTTGCTAGGAATGGGGTCCAAAACTAATGTTAATTAAAAGGATCTTCTATATATTTTTTAGAAAAGAAAATGATAGAAAAGGGAGGAAAAAAGAGATAATATTATATTTCCTCAAAAGCCTATATATAAAGAAGAGTTGAGCTTTAGAGAGGGTTATAAATTTGATATTATCTAGACCCAGTCTCTTGAAATTGAACACTGTTCATCTTTCCTGCATTAGGACAAGAATCCTTTTGCAAAGAATGGATTCAAGGATGAAAACCCTCCTATTCATACAAGAATTTCATTCAGAGATTACCATAAGCTAAACAATAGCAGTTTCAGTTATGTAAATCTTTTAATATTATGTTGGGCCATTTCCTTGGCGGACCATACCCTTTCTTTTCCCTATCGTGCCTACTATTGATGATTATAATCATTAATGCTCCTAATTAATATTGAATGATTTATCTTACTTCAGAATATTTTGGCTAGCTGTATCACTTCAGGAGGCTGCAATTCAAATTGTGAGATAATATTAATATGATTGGAAGTGAATATTGCCACTGCAACATTTCGTGAATATATTTCATTTCTTGTATTCTATTGTTAATCTATGAGGTTCATTACCTAATTTAATATTAAGTTTGTAATCTTCTAATGGAACTCGCTCCAGTTAATTTCAGTATTCAGTGTGTAAATAATATGGAAGGCTTGCTGCCAAAATAAGCATTTTATTACTTCCAAATTTTGTAACAGTTGTGATATTAAGTTGTACAACTTGCCACCAATAAGCATTCTATTATAATATCATTCTAATCCATTTATGGTATGCCCTGACCCTGCCCACATTGATATCTTGGTAATCAAAAGGTGCTAAGATTACATGCTTGTTCATTGTGAAAGTGAAAAATCAGAAAAAATTTGAGCTCAGACCAATACACTTTATTAGAGAAGTGCAACAAACTAACGCGTCAAAAAAATCTATGGTTATGCTAGAGCTACATTTGGCAGAGCTTTAGCAGTGCCGATTCATAATTGCTGCCACTACCAATTTTTAAATCTAGGTTGGTGTAAGACATTTGCAGAGGTCAGGAATTCCTCTAGAAAAATAATTCTCATTCAAAAAGCATCTATCATAACCCCTGTCAGAAGCCCTGATTGCAAACATGATGGAATACCAATCACTGAGAAAATCGTCTTACAATAAGACTTCAAGATTGTCTTCAGGAAAGAGACCAAACACTTTCAAGACAACAGCAATTCCATAAGTAAATAATCTGTGATATTAATGTTGCCAACAGAACAGGTGGCTAAGCATTTCAACAGAGATGTCAGACAACATCAACCAGAGTCAATCATCTATATGCAGGAGATGACAATTAAGTGACAGCTCAGAAATTGAAGTATTATTAGGAGCAATTGATCATACTAATCACATGATTGATTATTTTAAAAAACTCAGTTGATAATAAGAGAATATCAATTAAGCATGTTAGTTAAGGCTCGAGCCAAATGTGTAAGGGTGCAATTGGTATTAATTTAATAATATTTTAGCAATGAGAAGGTGCAATGCGAGAACATGTCTACTGGACGCCATCCATTCCCCAGCAGGTAAGATATAAAAGGAAGAACAAAGCACATCTCCTCAGCATCATCGGTGGAGAATAAAAAGGAAATCAAAGCTGGAAAAGAAATCAAATCTATAGCTAATCCAAATATATTTGCCAGTACAGATTGTATACTGTGGTACGGGGATTCCATACGTAGTAAAACAACTCTGTGTACATCTTCTTACTCCTGATTTGCTGATTAATTATAGCAAGATATTATCTGATCTACGCATATCTGCTTGTTTCCTGAATTGCGAAGAGATAATTTGATTTGCATACTTTCTGAAGAACTACTATATATAATTATCTATTGTTTATTTGTTTACATCCTAATAGATATACATATATTGCTGATACAAAAATAATTTAATGTAGGAAACATATTAACGGATGATATGAATATTTATACTATCTGAGTGCTGTGTTCAGCCATGGCAAAGGGATTGAGGGAATTACAAGTAGGGGAACATTATGGGGTCACCTTTTAAGCATGCCACCTCATGGTATATGACCGGCAAATCCCATGAGGCCAAAGGGGACGAGGGGACTGCCTTTGGGCTTAGGAAGGATGGACTTTCTAGGCACCCTGTTGCGAATGCCCCTCATACTCTCTATCATGGCTAGCAAAACACATTAAGAATGTTCAATCATGGAGAAAAGGATAGGAGTGGCAAGGATGAGGAAAACGGTGAGAGGACACCACACTAGGTACGCCACCTCATATGTATGTGAAGGGCCACATGAGGCCAAGAGGGATGGTATATCCGCTCTTGGGCCAAGGGTAGGTGGTCTCTTGGGCACCTCATCAAATCACCTATCTTATTACTCCTAGGGTTGAGATAACCTAAATCTGATTCAAGCAAATTATTAAACTGATATGTGTATATTTCTAACTCAAGAATGTCTAATAATGAATTATGATTATAATGTTTCCTAACTTGTTTGCAGGGTCTCAATCAAAGCGAAAGGTATCTCTAGACCCTACTTGTTTGATAAAAAATTGTGACCTAGGGCAAAAATTGTGTATTCATAATTCGGGGACATTACAGGTGGTATCAGAGCCAAGTTCCTATAAGACTGAGGAAACATAGTTGATGCAACTTAGTCAACAAGCAATTGGAGCTCTTGAAAAGGAAAGAAGGATTGCAAGCCAAGAAAACATACTAAACAAACACATGAAGCAAGAATTTAAGGCCTTTATGGAACAAAAAGCCCAAGCCTTGCAAAACATCACTTCCATCATAAATACTCTTGACCCAACCAGAGAAAGTAACCATGAAACCACAATGGGATCAAACCCAAGTATGAGTAGACCCTCTTTCTAAGATAGGGAAGGGTCACCTAGGGAAAATGGAGAAATTAACAACCCAAGTATGAAAGAACTTGCCATAAAGTATGTAGGGCTTGACCACAAAGTAAAAGGGAGCATTCCCTTCACAGCATACTGTGAGGCCGGGATGAACTACACTCATAAGAGAGAGAATAACCCACCCAACCAAAGAATACAAAATAAAATGGGAAAATTATCCATCCCTAACTTTGATGGATCAGAAAAGATTACATACAGCTCAAGCATGGTTACAAAAATTAGAAACATACCTAACTCTTTATCCCATGACAGAAAAAGATGTCATCACATTCACCATATTACACCTAGGAGTGGCACATGATTGGTGGCTCCATGGCCTAATTACTCAAGACCACAAAAGTATAAAGACCCATGATGTATTCAAAAGAAGACTCATTGAAAGATTCAAAAAAATTCACCCCCAGAAAATTTTTTTGAAACTAACGAGAATAAGGCAGAGGGGAATCCTTAAAATATATCAGGGAATTTCAGAGATTAGCTGTTATGGTCCCCAGGATACCCGATGAAAGGCTCACTTACATATTCATAGAAGGATTGACAAATACCATCCAAGGGTTGGTGAGTGATTATGCTTTGATTGCAAAAAGAAATGGGAACGAGGACACAAGTGTGGACAAGATGGGAGTCAAGGGGAAAAATTATGTTTCAAGTGCAAAGATATATGGAAGCCGGGGACACATGCAAACAAAGGGACTGGAAAAGGGATAAAATTATGCTTAAGTGTGGAGAAGGACGGGAACCAGGGCATACATGTGAAAGAAAAGGTCAGGCACACAAAATTGAAGCAGTGGGAGAGACAAGCAAGGAAGAAAATCCAAACAAAAGAACAAAGTGCAATGACGAAGACGAAGAAAGTTGGACCTTGGCACATATCTCAAAAGCATCCAAACACAATCCTTTCAAAATCTGAGGTGACATAAAAGGGAAAAAGTTAAGCATATAAATGAACATAAAATGAAGTTAACTACATTTACCAAGCTCAAAGATGATACTTTGATGTTCTCCAAGCTTATATTCATCACAATAGTCATAAATCAACCCAACACAACTCCCAAAACAACATACGGCAATGTGGAATTGAGTTCAGACATTTTGTCAAACAGTTAGCTTGAATTTGAATGAATAAATTTTCACCACAAATAAATTTCTGTTGTGAATTCAAGGATGGATCCTTCAATAAAATTGAAAACCCAGATCTAATCTATTCTCAATCTCCCTTAGAAGCATCCCAAACTCTCAATCATGTTTTTGCTATCCATTCTACAAAACATTCCAAAAGGGGGAATCATAAAACCACATTCAATGCAGATGACATAAAACATTCAATTTAGGATGGTTTTTTCTCCTTCAAAAGTATATAAGTGAACTTAAAATGAAGCAAAATACATTTACCGAGATCAAAGATGATACTTAAATGTTCTCCAAGCATACAGTTATAAATACAGTCAGAAATCACATCAAACCAAATCCTCAATGAAAGTAGGCAACATAGAATTTTATTCAAGCATTTTGTCAAAGTCAAACAGTTCACCTGAAATCAAACAATTATAATATAACTACAAATAAATTGTTGTACTAAATTCAAAGATAGGTTCTAGAATAAAATGAAAAACCCCAAATCAAGTCTATCTCTATTTTCCCTTAGAAAACTCCCGAACCCCAGATTTGCAATACACCCTGCAAAATGTTTGTAAGAGGCATTTTAAAAAGGATCAATGGGGCCTCCGACCTCTGTAACTCTATCACACAAACCCACATTCAAAGATTGCAAGTGGCAGCAATTACAAGTCAGCACCACTAAACCTCTGTCAAATGTAGCTCTACTGCAGACACAGCAATTTTTTCAATGTCTCAGTTTGTTGGACTTCGATAGAAAGATGTGAGGAGATACATCTGCCAGTTGTGTCTTGTTCAAGAGGTATATAGCACATCAGATATGGCAGATCTTTGCAGCCCCTTCTACTGCTTGATCTTTGAGTTGGATTTCAGTCTGGCATAAATTAAGGGACTGCAATTGGGTGAATTGGAAACAGTTGACAGGACCAAGTTTACCATGACATGATATGTTGAATTATTAAAAACATCAAGACTCTTTTTTTACACGGATTGCTAGTTTTGCCTGTCTGCTTCTACACCAAACACAGGGTAATTGAAACGTAATCATGAACACCGGCTAATATAATGCACAATGTCTTCGAACGATTAGCCACATCTACCAATCTCAGGTTCACACATCCAAGTTGAAGCCTCCACCATTCTACGTCTCCATTTCCCAAGTACTACATCTCCATTTCCCAAGTACTACTCATATTCATTTCCTTGTGTCTTTTTGGTCACCCTTGAAGCAATCATGGCCTCAATTTTCTATTGTTCCTTCTCCAACAACTGTAGTTTCCAATCTGGGGTAGCTGAAATTGGATCAGCCCTCCCCTCATATTATTGTCACCCATAAAATAGATAAGGGTGGAAATATTTAGTTTCCAATCAGGTATAGCTGAAATTGGATCAGCCCTCCCCTCATGTGGCTGTCCCTCATAAAATGGATAGGGGTGGAAATGTTTAAAGATTGGGAAGATGTTGACCCCATCAGGCAATCAATTTTATATGCATTAGCTGAAAACTGTGTAGGACATTTTGCAAAGTGCAATTTTCTTCCACTTCAGCTCATTGTAGGTTCCCTATGGAAATCTCTCTTTTCTTAAATGAGCCAAAACTAAATCACCCACTTGAAACTCTTATTCCTTCTATTCACGATCAGCATTGTGCCCATAGCTTGTATTCTTTTCTATATTCTCCTTTAGATGGTGATGAATTTCTTGCAGATATTCTGCAATCTTCCACTTCAGCACTCCTCTTATCTGAAATCAGCTACACTCCTCAGCTTGGTGACCACTCCTGGATTGCATAGACATACTTTTTGGAAGGGGTTCTTCATGGTACTTCAGTTTACTTGGTTGTTGTCACAATGTAAGCAAACTCAGCCAGTGCAAGTAATAATTCCCACTGTTTTAGTTTATACCAATCAAACATCTCAGCATGTTATGAAGGCTCCAATTCATAAATTTGACATTGCCTATCTTATTTCTGGAGTTGGTTTGAGTTGCTTTACAACTGTTTTAAGAGTTGATTTATGACTATTTTGATGAATATGTGCTTGCAAAAAAATTGAACTGTCATCTTTGATCATGGTGAATGTAGTTTGCTTCAATTTAAATTCTGCCACACTATTTTTTACGTCATTTGCATTGAATGTGGTTTCAGGCCTCCAATTATCTGGTTGTCATTAGCTTGACTCCCAATTCTTGACTGTATCAGCCTGTCTCTTTCTTTGGAGTGTAAATAGCGTAGGTTTGGGCAAATAGACACTCTTGCATGGGATCAGTTCAAGCTTCCCTCATTAAGATTGTAGCATGTTCCTCCTCCTGTGGCTTGCCTTATAAATCAGCTGTTTAAGACTGACTTCTATGAAAAACTTGTGCCATCACCGACATGGGCACCTCAACTTTGTTATGCTAATTCCTGAGATAGAGAAATATTGGAATGCTCTGGATTAGACCTTCCATTTTTGCCAATTTTAAGGCCAAATTGAATGCTAGGCTACAAATACAGAGGTGAAGAATTGGCTTCTGAGCAGAGATTATACAGGTGCAAAGAATGTGATTCTCTGTGAAAGCTCAGAGAAGGGATTTGTAGGGGCTAAAGAAGATCCAATTCAAAGGTTCAATGACCAGCAGACGAGGTTGTGATACTATGCAGGGAGAGACAGGTGATGCACTCCCAGATAGAGGAGCTTGCCTCTTGTTGCCACAATCTGGCCATGTACATAAATGGGCTTAGAGTAATCTTGAGGGACAACTGCTTGGAGGTGTCAAACTTGTTCACTTCGCCAGATTTAACCAAAAATGGTGTTACTCATATTAAGAAGCAAATTTTTTTAGAGTCAGACCGCCAAGTGGCATCTAGCACAGAGACTAAGAAATCCGGCAAGGAGGCTAGCAGCAGGGGTGTTACAACAGCTCCTGCAGATCCGGGTCAATCTTATTTTTGCAGATAGTTTGGTCGTGGAAGCAATTTTTGGTTGTTTGTATGCATCCCAAGGCAATCAAATGATGTGGCAAAGTAGATTTTGTCTTTAGTAGGGTTGGTTCCTGTTGGAACAAGGTTTTTGTATTGGTAGCTGGTAGCCTCGACAGCTTTTTCTTAGATTCCAGATTATCCACTTTTTTGTTTGTAACATTAAAGGGACCAAATAGAACCCTCAACTTACTGATCAAAAACTAAAAGAAAAAAATCATTTTTAGCACATTTCTAGTTGCTTCTAATTGCACAATCAATAAACTTTTGTGTGCAGATGAATCATAATAACTTTTAAAAAATAAGAGAGGAAAATGCAATAACTGACCTGCAAATCTGGAAGCTTTCAAGCATGAAAATACTTGGAGGCTCTCCATTTTTGGCCTCCATGACAGCAACTCTTCCAAGGCGCCACCTCTCACCTTCCTCCCACATTGGCCTCAATTCCCTCCATTTCCCACTGCTGGCACCAAGAATCTCCCCACCTCTGTAATACTCATCAATCGGTAAAACCCCACTGACAGTCTTTGAAACACCATACCCTCCCATAACCCAAAAATCATCATCCACCACAAACCCTACACAGCCTGATCGAGCACTGGGCATCTCTTCTTCAAAAAACCACCTATCCTTCTCAATATCATACCTGATAAAGAGAAAATTTTAAAATTTCCCATGACTAATAGCAGGATCAAACACAATAATATAATTCAATGAAAACAATATACACTTTTGTAGGACTCTAATCATAAAGTATCTCAAAGAACAGATTTCATTTGTATCTTCTTCACACAATACTCAAGTTGCACCCGGACTAATGTCTACCAAACAATTGATTTTTCTATCTCTTAAGTTCAATATAGGACATTCCTTTTCTATAGGCAGGAACTACAGAAAGGTGTTACCACAACTATTCTTTTGCTGAGGGTAGTCCCATGTAACTAATGCACAAAATGAAAAAGCAAACGATAGAATATTTTTTTTAACACAATTTTCCAGGAACGGAAATGCAAGTGAGAGTTAGCGATGGGAGGCTAGAACATGGAAGCGCCACTTTGTTTCATGAAAAATTGTGCAAAATGGCAGGTATAAGAAGTTAAGATATATTTATGTATTTTAATCATCTCCCAGAAATTAACTAACATCTGTTTATCCAAATTCAAAGGCAAATGATGGGGAAGGAAAATGTGAGCAATGTGTAGCAATGGGAGGTTAGCGCATGGCAGTGCAACTTCATTTCAAGAAAATTTTGATGAGGAGTTAAGATATATTCATATATATTAATCTTCTCTCAAATATAAACTTTTGTACATCCAAACTCTAGAAAGTTATACCAGAGTAGAATGTAAAATATCTGTGGAGCCATTTTACAGAGAAATGGCCCTAAACTTTGTCAGCAGCATCAACTGAGTAAATACCACAACGTCCCCTCCATGGGAGCATTAGGTAATATTACCAGTATTTTTCCAGAGACTCTCCAATCCGTCAACTTCATTATAATTCAGAGTTTAAAGTTAAACTCACAACAACTGTGCATTGTCATTTAAGTTAATTAACTTATACTTTTTACTTTTTTAAAAGAAATGCATCATATACAACTGTTAATTTTGTCCATGCATTAAGTTATTATGGTTACCAAGGCATACTAAATCATAGTTAGTATCCTTTAAAAAAATTAGCAAAGCACGTATTGATTATGTAATGCTCCTGCTGTACCTTTCCGCTGACGAAATCCTGCTTCCCCCAGCACTGAACTGCGCATGGCGCGACCCTCCACCAGCCACCAGAATTGTGTTCTTGTTATAAACCCCACAGGCAAAACTGCCCCTAGCATTTATCATGCTAGACCGTCGTTCCCAGTGGCAGCGCACCAGGTCATAGCGGTACACTGCCCGTGATGCTACTGGCCGATCCATGGGGAAGCTCCGGGCATCAAAGAGGGAACCACCAATAATATACAGGTAACTGCCCACTGCCACAGACACGAAATTTGTAAGCCCATACCTGCAGAAAATTACAGAATTATGTTACTCGTGTATAGAATAATGTTTTCTTCTATTAAAAAGTCAAAATTCATAAATCAATAGAGGATTTAAGGCTTCTAATATCTATAATTGAGAAAAACTGTGACACATGTCATTTATGTTTCAAATGATCCAACATCCGTAATTCATTAAATGAATCATAAGCCTTTTTCCAGAATTATTTTTCTTTTATATAGACTAGCGCTTTCCTTATATCGCAAATCGTAAATTCTCAGGGTCCAGCAAGGTTAAGGAAAAATGATTCCTTTTTATCATAAAAGGAAGCCTAGGCGAGCAATGATATTAACTTTTATAGTACAATGAAAAGAGTTTCACACTAGTCACATTATTCACTACTTGTCTCAACTTCACGCCTTAAAACAATACGCCTGATGGTATAAGGAAAAAAGTTTCTGCGGTCTGTAACAACGAATATTTCAACAATGTTTCTCAGCAACTACTTCTTCCAGTCCTTTAATTGAGCAAATTGTGCAATATTAATATCTGAATTTCCTCATCCTAATAATTAATCATGGAGTTTAAAGAAAAACCACAATACAAACAAAACAGACAGCTTTTTCCAAAACTTTTGACATGTAAAACCCTCAAATTCATAGAAAAATTACAAATTCTCCAAGTAATAATTTTCGGTTCGATGCAAATTGCATGAGAAAGGACAGCTGATACCTGTAAGGATCGCATGGCATGGGCGGAATGAGCATCCAAGCACCGGTCCGCGGATCGAAAATTTCTCCTGGTGTTAGAGACGGGTCGTCCCTGAAGAGGCACAGGAATTCCTCGAGTTTCCCCCATTTGTGGCGCAGATCGAAGAGAAACTGCGAATAGAAAGTAGCTCTCCAGGCCTTGGAGACGGACTTTAAAGGCCCGTGCAGTGGCAGCGGCACGCAGGCTAAACAGAGACAGGCCAAGTCGTTTGGAAGGTCCGGGATTATGGTATATTCGGCAAGAATTTTCTCACAAGAATCCGCCCCTAAAAGCATTGTGAAATCGAGAATACTTGTTATTTTCTACAGAGATTCGTTTCTTCTGCTTTCAGCTGTTATTGTGCTACAGACTTAAGCTTAACAGCATCATCTGTATGCGACTTTATTGCAACACAAGTTACTGGTCATTGTTGGCGAGGAGAGAAGTCGGGGGTTCGATTCCCTGAATGCTTATCGCACCAAAAACACTTGGAGCCGGTCTGTTGGGTTTTGTCTGGCATTTCACATTATCTCTAATTCTGACTGCGATCTGTCTTTTGCGACTTACGGGACCCATTTGACTTGCGAGGTGGGTTTACTCTTACCTAAAATGATTGTAGCTTCGAATGAAATAGCCCCAAGCTTAAATTAGTCTAGATTTAACAAAATGTCAACACATGAGCATACGATAGGTATGTTAATAATAAATATATATATATTGATAATTTCTTTGTGAGTAGTTAGAGAGGAAGCTAGGAATATCTAGATGTAGACAGAAATGGAGATGGAAATAGAAAATGAGAGATATAGATTGAGATAGAGAGGATACACAGATATGCAGAGTTGTTAGAGATAAATATATATAGAAGAGACATGGAGAGAGAATGTCAGTGAAAAAGAGAAATATAAAGATATAGGAAATGATATAGAGAGAGTGGGAGAGAGAGAGAGAGGAGAGATGTAGAGATACAGAGAGATGGAGCAAAAATAAGATAGATATAAAGGGATAAATGGAAGAAGAAATATGGAGAGATAGAAATGTAAAGGAAAAGAGATATAGATGTAAAGGTCTAGGAAGAGGAAGAGGGGGAGAAAGAGGGAGAGGGAGATATATGGATGAATAGAGAGAGGGATACGTGTCTAGAGATAGAGGGTGAAAGAGGAAGATAGAAGTAGAGATGAAGATTGAGAGGTGGAAGAAGAGAAATAGAGGTAGAGGGAGGTAGAGGGAGAGAGGCAAATAGATAGAGAGGAAGTGAGAGAATAAAAGGGAGAGAGGACAAGATTGGTAGAGAGGAAGAGAGAGAAAAAGAGGGAGGGGGATAACTCAATATAAAGAGTCAAAGGGGGATAGGGAAAAGGAGATATAGATAAAGGGTGCTTATTACATGATTAATACAATGCATCAAAATGATAGCTTTCATTTCAAGCTTTAAATTGTATAGAAGAGTTATTTTATTGCATGATTAGAATGATGCACCAAAGTTATAGTTTTCATTCGAATCTTTGAATTGTATAGAATATAGAATACTTTTTAATTATATGATCAATATGATATATCAAAGTTAAAGTTTTCATTACAACGTTTGATTTATATAAAACATACTCTCAAAAACATTGAACACAAAAATTTTAAATAAGTAAAAATGTCAATCTCTAACTTAAATATTTTTAAGACAATTCCACAATTGTATGTTTGACTTAGAATTGTATATTGGAACTTTGTCAGAGCATAGATATAGCATGGGTTTTGAGGTATCTCATTGACAAAGAGACATCATTTCATAAGTAGATACTAGTCTAATTTGAAAACCTTGAATTAAAACAACCATTCTTTGATCATATATCTAAGTAATATTATTCATCACATTTACTTTTGTAAAGTGGTTATTGGAATTAATATAATTTACTAGTTCTAGTTGCCACCATTTAAATTAGGCTTATTTGTGCATAATTGATTGCATTTACCTAACTAACCTAAATTAACATTAGAAAAAATGTTTCCTTTATAATGTGATATTAATTATATTATGTCAATATCGTTTAGATGAATATACTTAAGATCTCTATAATAATACTTTCACATTGAATGGTCTAGAAAAAAATGGCATGAGGAGCAGAGGAGCAGAGGGTCGAGGGTAGAGGATCAAAGACTAATGGTGCAAGGAGCCATCAAGTAGAGGATGGATCTCAACTAACATGGAAAGGCAGAAAAATATGGAATGGAAAATAGGGCATTGAAATATGGGAAGATGAAGTTGATCGAGAGCTACCTATTGATGGTTTTCAAGCAAGAATCAACAATGGATGAAAAGGCTATGAAAGCACTCTGTAAATAGAGGACAAATTAGAATCCATATATAGGCCACAATGGGTATTTGAAAAAGGAAAATGGGTAGATAAGTGTAGCATCCCAACATCGATAGCAAGACAAAGAAGCAATATGTGGCCATTACGCAAATGGAGGAATAAGGCAGAGAGGGATTGCAAGATTAAAGTAGAACTTCTTCAAAGGAGGAGGAGGAGATTCCCATAGCAAGGAATTAAAGCAATGAACTCTAATTTCAAAAGATATGGGTATGGCAAGTTTTCGCAAAACACAGACACATCTGACAATTGGAAGATTAATAACCCTAGCAATGCAGGAGGGAGAACAAGCAATACCTAGAGAAAGAAATCACCAACACCCCAACCTAAGGAGGCACACACAGATACAAAGGTGATACCATGTAAGATCCCAAATAACCTGAGTATCCCTATTATTTTACAAAAAGAATAAATTAAGCAAACAATAGATAAATATCAGGAGGTTAGTCTGATAATTAAGTGGGGAGGAGGGAGTATTGAAACAAAGAAAATACATGACTGGTGCAGATCAAAGTGGGGGGGAGCATTTTCAATTGCAAAATACTACTAAATGGATTTTTTATGGTGGTCTTACCCTTGAGCAAGGAAAGAAAAGATATCATAGAGTTGGGTCCTTAATTAATAGGAGTCAAATTATTCATGGAAAGATGGATCCCTAACTTTGATCCATAGAACTATAGATAAAGAAGCAACCCATATGGATTAGAATGTACAACCTACTAGTAGAATGTTCGAACAACGATATTTTAGCAAAAATAGGAAAGAAAATGGAAATTTTTCAAGAGTCAGAAGGAATCATGATAGATGAGAAGAAATGGAATTATGCTAGATTATGCCTCAATGTCCACCCATATGCAACAATTCCTCAAGAAATTGAAATCCACAGAGACTAGGGTATCTGGAAATAGAAAGTTGAGAGGGAAGACTATGCATAATTGATGAAGGGGCATCCAAGGTTAAGGCAGGGGCATTCTATGTCCTCGATAAATTGCATGGAGTGTTTGTGTTTTGGCCGGTTTTACTCGGTTGCAGCCTTGACCGATGGTCTCGGTCATTGAAGGAAGCTCGGTCACTGAAGGAACTCAGTAGTCTCTAGTGCTCGGTGAAATTGTTGCTCGGTCATGCCTGCAGTGCTCGGTCGACACTGGTGCTCGGCGATGCCTGGCATGCTCGGTAATTTTACTGTCGCTCGGTAGTTCTGACTTACCAATTGGAGTTCTGTGTGATTTGTTGGGCCGACTTGGTGAATTAATTGTTGGTAGCCATTGTCTTGGGCTGACATGCAAAATTAAATGTTTGTATACATTTGTAAGCCAACTTGTATGGCATTTAATTATTTGTTTTGGGGAGTTAAGGGTTTCATCCAGTCGATTTGTGGCTGATGATTAGTATTTAAGGAGGGCTTGGGTAGATGTTTTAAGGGAGAATGGGGAGATCAAGGGCAAGATCAGAGAAGTTTATGACTGAGAAGGCTTGGTGAGTCAGATCTGAGGTTTTGAAAGCTGGAGTTGGCGAAGTTGTGGAAAAGTTCCTGATATTCTTGCAGATCAGATTGTAATCTAATAGTCCTTTGTAGCAAAGCTAGGAGTTTGCATACTTGGAGACAAGGATATTGCTTGGAGGCTTGCGAGCTCAAGTTTAGATCTGCCTTAGGGTTTCCATCAGCTTCTGATTGTCTTCAGAACTGAACTAGCTAAGATTGTATTGGATCTAGTTGTGGATCTTGAAGAATTGTTTCATTTTATAATTGGCCCTAACTTGAAAGGCCTTATAGTCGGGCATGTTAATGCAAATTACTTGAAACATTTATGGTGTTGTCTATTGTGTTGAGTATTTTGCTAGGTAATTTTGTTGGCTGTAAGGTTTGAAATGTCCTTCATTGGATCCACCATCCTTGACTGCATAAGGTGGTATCAGAGCGAAGTTTGTTCCTATTGGAGTGAAGGTTGATCTTGTTGAAGCACAAGCTTGACCTAGCAAGGCTGATCTTGTGAAGTTGATCTTATTGGAGCAGAGATTGTGTGCAATATGGATTGCAAATCTGAAGCACTAAACTTGTGAAATTGTGCCCTAGTTGTTTACAAGATTGCAGGTTGAGATCTGACTTGTTGTAGTTTGGAAATTGTCACAAGGTGGTCAGTGAGGGTTTTTTGCAGAGGGTTTCTCTTATCTTTAAGGATACCTCTGAGAAGATTGGACCCTAGAGTTATTTCAAATCTTTGTGATACTGTTGAATCCCGGATCACAGAGAAGGTGAAATCAAATTTTTGATCTGAGATAGAATTGATGAAGAATGATATGGTCACCAAGATCATGAGAACTGTTGCTGGTATACCTCAAAATGTTGGTACTGAGGATGGCTATGAAGAAGTTGCAGAAGAATTTGAGACTATTGGATCTAGTGGTGATGACCGGAGGAACATATTTGGTGAAGACAAAACTGCTCAGTTGCCTAGACCTGCTACTCGGTTTAGTAATTACCGAATGGAAGTTTCTACTTTCTCTGGTGCTTTGAAGCCCAACAATATGATTGATTGGATTGGTGAACTTGAAGATTTCTTTGAGCTAGAAGAAATTGAAGATCCTCTTCAGGTAAGATTAGCACAGACAAAGTTGAAAGGGCATGTTGCTCTTTGGTGGAAGGAACTACAAAGAGACCGAGAGGATGAAGGTGAAACAAAGATCAATCAGTGGAGATTAATGGTGACTAAGTTAAAAGCTAAGTTCATACCAGCTAACTATGAGCTTGACTTATTTAAGAAGTTGCAGAATCTAAAGCAGAAGGATTTGTCTGTTGAAGATTATACCGAGGACTTCTACAAACTTACTATTTGGTCTGGACACCAAGAGCTTGGTAAGGAAAAGGTAGCTCGGTATGTGAATGGTCTGAGATTCAATATTCAGGATGAGCTTGGTATGCTGAAGATTGATTATATTAAAGATGCTTATCAATATGCTCTAAAGGCAGAAGATAAGTTGAAAAGGAAACAACCTAGTAACTCCCAAGGGAAAAAAAAGATTGATCACTCGGTGAAGGATAAACCGACTGATGCAGAAGATGAACAGAAACCTGTGGAGCCAAAGAAGAAGACAGGTAGAGTTATCTTTAAGGGTACTTCCTATAACTATGGAGAGGAAGGACACCGTTCTTTTGAGTGCACACAGAAGAAGGTTGACTGACGAACTATTGTGATGAATGAGAACATTCAGAATGAACCTGAATCAAAGAACTTGCTGCTTTGGTGAACATTGCTTGGTACAAAGGATGAACCTTGTCAGAGGAGTAACTTATTTAGGACCCAATGTAAGATTGAAGGTAAACTCAATGATGTTATTGTTGATAGTGGTAGTACTGATAACCTTGTTGTTGAGGACCTGGTTTAGAAACTTGGTTTGAGTAGAATGAAACATCCTTGTCCTTATAGGCTTGGTTGGTTACAAGATGTTCATGCTTTGGAAGTTAGAGAACAATGCTTCATTGATGTTGAGGTTGGCCAGTACAAGGATCTTGTGCTTTGTGACATTGTGAAGATGAATAGTTGTGATATATTGATTAGTAGACCTTGGCAATATGATTGCAGAGCTATTTATGACTATGTAAGAAATGTGTTTACTGTTGAGAAGAATGACAGGAAGTTTTCACTGATGCCTTTGATGGATACGACACTTGGTAGGAGAAGCCTGAGTATTGGTAGCCGAGTTGAGATTGTGGATCCAAAGAAAATGAATGATCAGTATGGAGAACTGACATGTACATTTTCAAGAAAAGACTTGAAGAGACAGAGGAAACTGAAGTGGAAGACCTTGCAAGCAAAAAGGGTGGAGGACTTGTATGTGAAGAACCAGTTCAGGATTTATGTGTTGAATCCTAAAAGATGTTCTCTTCACATATGAACATCTTTTGGAACATGGGGTGTCTCATGCATGGGCATCCAAGGTTAAGGCAGGGGCATTATGTGTCCTTAGTAAACTACATGGAGTGTTTGTGTTTTGGCCGATTTTACTCGGTTGCAGCCTTGACCGACAGTCTCAGTCATTGAAGGAAGCTCGGTCACCGAAGGAACTTGGTAGTCTTTGGCACTCAATGAAATTATTGCTCGGTCATGCCTGCAATGCTCGGTGGACACTGGTGCTCAGCGATGTCTGGCGTCTCGGTAGTTCTAACTTACCAATTGGAGTTCTGTGTGATTTGTTGGGCCGAATTAGTGAAATAATTGTTGGTAGCCATTATCTTGGGCCGACATGGAGAATTAAATGTTTGTATACATTTGTAAGCTGAATTGTATGACATTTAATTATTTGTTTTGGGGAGTTAAGGGTTTCATCCAGCCGACTTGTGGCTGATGATTAGTATTTAAGGAGGGCTTGGGTAGATGTTTTAAGGGATAACAGGGAGATCAAGGGGAAGATTAGAGAATTTCATGACTGAGAAGGCTTGGTGAGTCAAATCTGAGGTTCTGAAAGTTGGAGTTGGTGAAGTTATGGAAAAATTCCTGATATTCTTGCAGATTAGATTGTAATCTAATAGTCCTTTGTAGCAAAGCTAGGAGTTTGCATACTTGGAGACAAGGAGATTGCTTGGAGGCTTGCGAGCTCAAGTTTAGATCTGCCTTAGGGTTTCCATTAGCTTCTGATTGTATTCATAATTGAACTAGCCAAGATTGTATTGGATCTGGTTGTGGATCTTGCAGAATTGTTTCATTTTGTAATTGGCCCTAACCCGGAAGGCCTTACAGCTGGGCATGTTAATGCAAATTACTTGAAACATTTATGGTGTTGTCTATTATGTTGAGTATTCCACTGGGTAATTCTATTGGTTGCAAGGTTTGGACTATCCTTCATTGGATCCACCATCCTTGACTACATAAATAATCAAACCCCATAGAGGTCATCAATGGAGAAGAATCTCAGGAATCTACAAAAGGCTAGAATGAAGAAAAAATAGAGGGGATGCCTATTCCACACATAGATATAAATGATAAGAAGATGGAAGAAGGAAATAGAAAGGAACAAACAATTCAAAGTCCACAAAAAGAGTCATTAGATAAGTAGCATGAAGTAATGGCCACCATGGAACATATAGAGTCAAGGGACATCAATCAAGTAGAAAAACAAGATACGCTATGGAAAATAGAAGAAAAGAAGGGTTAAGCAATAATAATTGGGTTATCAGTTCTAGGACTAGAACAAATTGGCTTTTCTACAAACCCAATAGCCCCTGGAGAGGATGAGGACCAACTGATAGTAGAGGACAAAACAAGTGAGGCATTATTTGGGGAAAGTAAGAAGGAAAATAACATATGGGAAAGGTCACAAATGTGGAAAGATTGGATGATAAGGATGCATCAGATGAATTTGACTTTGGTCAAGAGGATGGTATGGAAGAAGGACATGCAAACATTTTGGAAGAACTAAGCATTGATAAAACCCCCTTGCAACTAAAAAGGCCTCTGATAGCAACAAAAAAGTACAGAGGGGCTAAATCTAACAAGGCTAATTTTTTACTGGAAGCAAATGCCAAAGGACAGATGAAATTGAGAAATGGGAATGGATATGCCCTTTCCTAGGAGAAATGAAGTTAATTACCTAGAATGCTAGGGGAAGTAATGCCCCTAGAAAATGGTGCTTGATCAAGTGTCAGATAGACTTAAGTAAGCCAGATGTTGTACTATTATAGGAAACAAAATAGAATAAGGAAGAAGTGCAAAAGAGAATGAGTGTATGGAGACAATGGGAGGGGTTATTTATGGAATTTATAGGAGCATCAAGAGTCATTGGGATAATTTGGGACCCCATGACTATTAGTTGTTCATTGATAAGAAGTCAATTGTGGATAGGGATCAAATGTAGGATGTGTTGGAACTGTTAAAAATTTGGCTAAGTATTTGTTCATTTTCCTTCAAGAGTGGTGTTAGAACGTTTCATCCCTACAAATAATGTTTTCATAGATTGAGCAATTAAGGTTTACAATCGGGTTGGAGGTCAAAAAGTGCATGAAGTTTGAGCTGGTCTTTTCTTTTTGGTTTATATGTTATGTTGTAGCGGATTTGCCTTAGTCGATTGACAATCTTAGGTAGAAATGGATGAATGTTATTTTGAAGAGAACCATTTAGGGAGTTATCCCACATTTTATGTCATGGGGGATAACTTGTTGTTTTTATACAATGACACACACATAAGAAGTGTCAAAAAGGAAGACACCTTTTGGTAGGAGTTTCACGCGTAGGTGTACAACTAGGTGATCAACTAGGTAATTTTGTGGGCCCATGCCCATGCAACAGATGATGTGGCAGACAACCAAGCATTAATTTGGTAGTCCAAGGGCAAATCAAATAGAAACAAGTGGCAAGGTGGCAAATCAAAGGCAATTAAACAATGATCAAATCTAATGGCTTTCGTGATCCCGCAAAATAAGTTGCAAGGAATATAATGAGTGTGGGATCATGAGATGCTACCATGTGGTGAGGTCGATCATAGGAGGATGAAATGGATGGCGGGCCCGATGGTGACAAGTGGCAGATGCTCGTAATCCCATGATGAAGGTTGATGAGGAGAGATAAATTTCTTAGGATTGCGGGAAGCCTCCATGTGGCATGTGTTTCAAAGCGATGTGGTGGTCCCGAGGGTGATAGATGGTGAGTGTCTGTGATCCCTCGATGAAGGATGACAAGGAAAGAGAATGTGTGTGGGATTGTGACATTGTGACAAGTGGCGAACAAGTGAATTATGGAGCTAATCAAGGAATTCCATGTGGTAATCAATGTGTAGTTAACCGGCTAGAGAATTGAGGAGGAATTTGAAAAATTTACAGTTTGGCACAAGTTTGCAAGGTATAATGCATATTATAATTTTGTGTTGCAAAGCCGCACTAAGTTTCCATATCAACTTTGTTGATAATTGACTTAAGTTGAAAGATGATAAATAGGGTCAAGACAAATAATTGTATGACACATCAGACATTGTGGTCATTTGCAACATAGAAGCCATGAGATGTTGATATGCCTCAAGAAAGATATTTTTTGATAACTAAGGTAGATTTTATAAAGTGTTGCAAATGCGAAGTTTATTGCTATATGGTGGTCAAGGCAGTATGGGTCAATGACAACAATGATGTGAGTTGTTGATTTTATGTTGTTATACCATTTTTGTTCAGAGTAGGTTGACAAACATGGATAGGGACTTTGGAGTGTTTTTCTTTTTGGTTTTCTTGTGTCTTGCAGTCTGATGCAGGGGCATTCTAGGGTACTCGGTGAATCTGCATGGAGGTGTGTTGTTTGGCCGGTGTTACTCGGTTGCAGCCTTGACTGACGGTCTCGGTCATTGTAGGAAGCTCAGTCGCTGAAGGAACTCGGTAATCTTTGACGCTCAGTGAAAGTGTTACTCGACGATGCCTGCGGTGCTTGGTTGACACTGGTGCTCGGCGATGCCTGGCATGCTCGGTTATTTCATTAGTGCTTAGTTGTTCGGGTTTACCGACTGGAGTTCTGTGTGATTTGTTGGGCCGACTTGGTGCATTTATTGTTGGTAGTTGTTGTTACAGGCTGACATGTTGAATTAAATGTTTGTAAGGCTATTTTGAAGCCGACTTGTATGGCATTTAATATTTGTTTGTAGGAGTTAAGGGTTTCATCCAGCCGACTTATGGCTGATGATTAGTATTTAAAGGGGTGTTTGGGTAGTTGTTTGGGGAAATCAACATCATAGTGGACATCAGTTTGGATGTGCTGGAAAAGCTAGAGTTGGTGAAGTTGTGGAAAAGATCTTGCAGATCAGATTGTTATCTGATAGTTTGTAGTTGCAGAGCTAGTGGTTTGCACACTTGGAGATAAGGAGATTGCTTGGAGGCTTGCGAGCTCAAGTTTAGATCTGCCTTAGGGTTTCCATAAGTTGCTGATTGTTTCAGAGCTAAACTAGTTAAGATTGTATTGGATCTGTGTGGATCTTGAAGAACTTGTTTCTATTTGTAATTGGCCCTAACCTGGAAGGCCTTACAGTCGGGTATGTTAATGAAAATTAATTTGAAACATCTTGTTGTGTTGTGTTTTCTGATGTGTAATTCTAAAGTTGCAAGGCTGGATTGTCCTTAATTGGATCCTCCCTACCTTGGTCTGCATCAGGTGGTATCAGAGATGAGTTGATCTTGTGGAGCAAAGGTTGACCTAGCAAGGTTGATCTTGCAAAGTTGATCTTGTTGGTGAAGAGATTGTATGATCTGAGTTGCAGATTCGGAGCACTGAACTTGTGGATCTTGCCCTAGTTGTTTGTGCAAGGTGGCAGGCTGATCTGACTTGCATACAACTTGGAGATTTCCACAAGGTGGTTAGTGTAGGGTTTGTTGCAAAGGGTTTCTCTTATCTTTAAGGATGCCTCTGAGTGTAATACCCCAAAAATGGGCTATAAGTTCATTAATCTCCTACATCAACAATTCGAACGAAATCGACATCAAAGTCCTAATCTAAGAAACATCTAAACATCATCGAATCATAATTGATTATCTTAAATTCTGCATCGGGGAATATTCCTAGTAATATTCCTAATTATCTTAATTATCTTTAATTTAATGATTATTTGGTGATAAATCACATTTATCCTAAGTTTGATTAATTGAATATTTTCATATTTAATTAATTAGATTTAATATTTGCCACTTAATTGTGTAATTAAATTTAATTCTATCTATTATTAATTGTATTATTTAATTTTGACAATAAATCAAAATTCCTATCTTTAATTGATTAAATTCTTATTTAATTAATTAAAGCATGTTGTCATTATTTAATAATATAATTTTTAATAAAAGTTTGGTAAAATAGTTAATTAACCCATAAATTAATTATTTTATTTCAAAAATCAGTTGAGTTGAGGATAAATCACTTTATTTATTTATTTAATTCTTAATTATTATGCATATTCAAAAGAAACAGTTAAACTCCAAATCAGAAAATCAATGCAAGTTATTGACTTTTTGGAACTCAACATCCTTTTGGAGTTCAAAAAGCTGATCTAAACTCTAATTTGAGTTAAAAAGTTGTTTTTGCATGATTTTGAGAATTAACTATCTCTCATGATCAGATAACTCAAAAATCAAGATGAGTTAATTTGAGTGATTTATGGCTTTTCCCATGCACCTCCAAAGCCCTGGATTTCTATAAATTAAGGCTTTAACTCTTCACAAATCATCTCATATTTTGCACAATCACGCTGGAGAATTGGAATTGAAGAATCAAAGCTCTTGCGAATCGACATATTTGTGAGATCAATCTTATTTTTGCATTCATATTACATATCATTGTTAGATTCATAGCATATCAATTTCATCTAGCATAGATTCATATCGGTTTTTATCATTCTTATTGCATAGAAAATATCAAAAAAATAGATTAATTGCATTCATATTTCATATCTAGATCAATTGCATTCAAATCCTTCATTTAGGTGTCATCTAGGTCACTGATCTCGATTACAATCTGAGAACATTAATCTCGCACCTACTAGAAGGCAGTAAATCGCTTGGTTAGATAGCTTTCAATTTTGCACGATTTTGATTATAGCTAACCTCTAATATTTTACTGAGTGTTGTGTCTACAGATCAGGTACAATTTTCAGACACACATTTCTGGCGCCCACCATGGGGCAACCCACCTTTGCATGCTGGTTTTGTTTTTTTTGGGAGCTAAAACCTTAAAGTTTCAAAGATTTAATTTTATCTCCCAAACGGCTTGGAATTTTGGTCTAAAATTTTTTTTGTAGGTTGGTGACATGTCAGGGAAGCTACAGTAAAAAATTTAAAATTTTCTGAGATGTTTTAAATTTTTAATAATTTTTTCTTGAAATTCTGGAAAAAATTAATATCTGACGCAAATCAGCATATTTTTCAGAAATTTTTATATTTTCGAAAAGCTCTTTAAATTTTACAGGGGGTCCATTCTTTGCGTTTTAAATTTGGACATGATATCATAGCTCAAATAGTCAATTTACAAAAACTGGTTTGTTTTGATAAAATGGCTCTCTAGGGCACAAATGAAGAGATTTTTTAAAAAATTTTGCATTTTTGGAAAGCTCTCTATTTTTTAGTAGGGGTCTCTATTCTGAATTTCTATTTTTGTGGCCAAAATCATATCAAAAAAATTAGATCTTGTTGACTAGGTCAAATGTAGTGCAAAAAAATTAAAATTTTATGATGGGTATGCACTTATTTTTCATATGATTCAATGCATGATATGAGTTGTCATTTGGATTAATTTATGGTTATTATTGCTCCTAACAATTGATTTTTAGAGCTAACCCTATGGTTTTCATAAGTTGAATATATTTTGCATATCTTGTTTGCTTGTTTGCTTGTTGGAGAGTTCGTCACTTGCTTGCATGGAAAAGCTCAACAAAAATTGCTAAAAATCAGGTAGAATCTACTAAGCGTGTTGCAAGGATCACGAGGTATTCTCCTTGTTCTGAAAACATTTCGATTTGGACTTAAAATAAATCTCTTATGTGTCAAGCTTGTGTGCATCTTTTCATGCTTTTGATCTATTTCTACACACTTGCATAATTTGATACTAGGTTGTGATCCCTTAAGGATTCATTAAATAGTCTTAGAATACTTGTGATTGATCTTGATTGCTATCTTGGGTTATTGGACTCGCTAATCCGTCGGCCCCTCATTTCTGCCCCGTGGTTGCAATCTCAGCACCATAAAGGGGAGGGGTCAATAGGACAGAAGCGTTAAGTGTTCCACTTGGCAACCCTTTTGTGCTTTTAGGAACTCACTTGTTTTCTAAGTTGTGGACTCATTTTTAGCTTGTGTGAGGTGTTAAGTGTTCCACCTTGTGGACTCATCTCATATTTTCTTTAAGCGTTAAGTGTTCCTCTTTCTACTTTTTGGATGCTTTTGGTAGATTTGCTTTCGGGAATATATCTGTGCTCACATAGTAATTAGGCCCTATGAACACTATTCGTGATTCTTGAGAGATTGGATTCCTAGAGAAATCTTTCTTGACGACAGAATCCTTGTAGGTAGGGAGGATACTTAGTGCGTTTCAAATTCAACTTGGTTAGTGCATCTTCTCTTATTGATCGACACATTCTCTCTCCGGAGAGGTTGATAGATCATGTAGGGTTGATATCACGAGCTTTGGTGAATCAAAATTGATTAGTGTGTCTTCTCTTATTGATTGATACATTATCTCCTCGGAGAGGTTGATAGATCACGTGGAGTTGATATCACAGACCTTGGTGGAACAAAACTTTGTCTTAGCGTGTCGGATTAATCTGCTTGCTTTGTTTGGGTTAAAAGTGAAGAGGTGTCAAAACCTTGAATCTGGAGCCAAGTCCCCTTGTGGTATAAATCTGTGAGTCACCTTTAGAGAGGGTTAACCATAGCGGACAATCCCTTCACAGGGCAAACTACATTGATGGAACCTCAAGTGGTAATAGCCATTTTCGCCATGGTAGTGACAGCCGCTATATAAATGTCCTTGTGGAAGAAATCTCCACGGGTATGGTTCATTGTTGGGTTGTCAGATCTCCCTAGCAGCTCTTGAAGATTAAGTTCTCGGACTATGTCAAAACCCTGGTGCGCCGGGATTGGAGTTCACCCCTTTGAATCATAAAAGTTGCAGAGTCAAACCATTACTAAAAACCCTAGAGAGGCCAATTTTTCATTCTCAGGTATATGTGTGTTATTGCAAAACTTTTTAGAACATACACAATTAGTACTCTCAGGGATTAACACAATTTGGTCACTTGATTGTTCATGCGCAAGGTTGCTTTTGCCCTTGTTCATTGTTTTTAGATGTGCTTGGAATCACTTGCTTGCTGTTCTACGTGCTTATTTATCTACTTGGCTATTAAAAATGATCAAATCTAGTATAACCTTCAAAATCTAGACAATACAATTTGCAAACAATCCAAAACTGAAGACCTTACATTTTGCAAAAATTGACGTAAAATCTTTTTTGGAGTCAAAAGTCATTTCAGGAAGTCAAAAGTCGTACGAGTTTTGTCAAGTGTCGTTTCAGTATTACCCAACTGTCGTATGAGTTTAGCAACTGTCATTTCATAGACTACCCAGTGTCGTACGAGTCTGCAGAGTGTCATTTGGAAAAATTTGAGAGAGTTGTCAGAAATTGTCAAATTGCAAGATATCCAATGTTTCCAGCCTAGTTCTAGAATCTGTCAAAAATATCATTGTGTCAGGAACAGAGCAGTAGCTATTGAGCATTCTACCATTTTCTGAGTTTGATCTTTTGAATCTGATCTAGTCTTCTGTTTGATCAATTTGAGTCCTTTTTATCTCGTGTCAAAACCTTGTCATAACTATCAATCTTTAATCAATCTTCAAAAATAGACTAAGTGTTGAGAACTCGTGTCCGCTATCTTTTGGGCGATCTATCCCATACATCCAAGGCACAGTTTCCTTCACCCACATCTCATCAGATTTTCAAAACTATCATAATCTTGACAAGGTTGCGTCATCTGATTTTCTCGAATCAAATTGTTCTTCAGTTGTTTTTGTCCTTTTCTTCTATTTCATTCAAAGTTAATGGTGGAGACTAGAGCTTCTTCACACAAGAAATCAGAAGAAACATCTCAGAACTTACTTTTGACCAATACCCCAAGTCCAACTCTTGAACAACTCATCAAGTCAGGTATCTACGAAGACGACGGTCTCGGTAACTTTCGATTAAAAACTGGTTACATACCTCCTCTATCAACTCACAGAGGTAATCAACAAACTCCTCCTCAATCTATTCCAGGGAGCCCAAAAACTCCTACCATGTCTCAAGCAGGGATAAACCACGGTTCTCTAGGAGGAGGATCCCAGGGACACCATTCTCAACATAATGCCGACCAAGACCCTACACCCTCTAAAATCCATCGGTGTCAGAATGACGATGAATTCAAAAGAATGATGAGGCATTTCTTGAAAATGGATAGAGAGGCATACTTTTTGCAATTAGCCCAGGAAGGAGCTAAACTTCCTCCTCACTTCAATGTCGAAGATATCATCACGCATGAGGAAGAAACTCTGATGATGGCCATAATGAACCAGCTGCACGCTATGCAGGTCAAAATGAATAAAATTGAGAAAGAGAAGGAACCCAAGGAATTCTCCATGGAGGCCCTTTGTCCTTTCCCTTTTGACAAAGACTTGTATATGCCTCCATTCCCAAAAAGAGTGGAGATGCCAAAGTATGACAAATATGACGGACACTCTGATCCTCAAGATCATGTCAGAGAGTTCTGTACGCAATCCATGGAATTCATGCATGAACTGACTTATCTAATGCATCTTTTTCCTAGATCCTTGGGAGGAGCATCCATTCAGTGGTTTTCAAGATTACCTTCTACGATCAAAACTTTTGAGGAATTGATTAAATTGTTTTATCAACAATATTCCTACAATATTCAACATCTGATTACCATGATCGATATCTGTAACCTCAAGCAATATCCAGGGGAATCATTCCTAACTTTTCTCAAGAGGTGGCGAAAGAAGTTTTCTCTATATGCTAGACCAATTCCCGAAATGGAGAAACTTGAAATCTTTATCAATAACCTTGTTCCAGAGCTCAACTATCCATTACAAATGCAAGATCATGTATCTTTTGATAAAATGGTGGATAATGCAATCAAGATTGAGAAAGTACTTGTCAAGAAAGGAGAAATCACACTTCAAAAGGACAAGTCTGAATTTGGATCTAGCTAAAAAGATAAAAACAAGAGCTGGAATAGAAACAAAGGTATCATCTCTGATGGTGTTGTTGACACTATTCACACCCCACCAAAGGCACCAGCCTACAATCTCACCCTTGCCACCAAAGCCATTGAAGCTTCAGAGCAAAAATCTGCTGAACCATCTCCAAAGAAGCCATTCAAACGATGGGATAATAAATGAAAGTTTACTCCCCTGGGAGAATCTTTGGAATCTGCCCTGAGAACCCTGATATGATAACATGATCTCTTTACCACCAATCTGAAAACCTGATCCGGATCCAAAACCATATTGGTGGAAAGATAATGAATTATGTGCTTTCCATCGGACTAAAGGCCACAAAACTAATGGATGCTTTCACTTAAGGCATACCATTCAAGACTTGATAGATCAAGGGGATATCACGATCGATAATCCTACCAGCAATAATGATCATACAACATTTACAGAACCATTTCCACAACATGGCAAGGGAGTTTCCACTTCCCAGCCTAACATGGGGGCAAAAGTCAACTATGCCTACCCTGGAAACGATGCTGTCATCAATATGGTTGAACCATGTATCTTTGAGAGCTGCAATGTCATCACAATTGTACAAAGAGATAGAAATCATTCCTCAACTAATGCGGTTACCAGATCACAAGCTCAGAATCATCTGAAAGGACAAACACCAAGTTCATCTAATGTCCCTAAGATACCTTTCAATCTCACATCTGCTTCTAAACAGAAGGTTGCCTCGAAATCTTCCAATCCAAAGGATACAAGACCTACATCTTACAGCATCGTCCAACAACTCCAGCATACCAATGCCAAAATCTCCATGTTTGAGTTACTTCAAATATCTCCAGCTCACAGAGATATCCTAGACAAATCTTTGCTCGGCTCTAATGTTCCTGATGATCTAGATCTAGACAGGTTCCAGACTATGGTTGGTCATCTAACGTCTCCGCAATATATCTCCTTTTCAGAAGAGGATGACAACTCCCTAAGTCACCCACATAATCAACCCTTGCACATAGAAGTCTTGATCCAGAACCGTCGAGTCAAACGTGTGTTGATAGATGGGGGCGCAGGCCTCAACATTTGTTCTTACAACTTAATCACCCAGTTGGGATTCTCAGAGATGGCAATTGATCCTCGAAAGAAGATCACCATAAAAGCCTATGATGAACAAGAAAAAACTTTTAAAGGCACTATTGTCTTACCCATCTGAGTGGGTCCGGTCATCAAAGATACCACATGTCAGGTGCTTGATCTACCATTAGCTTACAATATCCTTCTAGGGAGACCCTGGATACATGAAATGCAAGCTATTCCTTCTACGTACCATCAATGCTTGAAATTTCCCTATGAAGGAGTGGAGGTTACTATCCCAGTAGATCTGAGTACAACTTGCAATACATTGAAGGAAAGTGCCGATAAGCTTGTTCCCAATAACAGAGAATCTTCCATCAAGCAGCTAAATGTTGCTTCCACATCTAAGATGGACGACATTGCTAAAGAGATCAATATCAAAGAAAATGGGATGGGAGAATACACTATAGAGCCAGTCTTGTCTCTCACATCTCTCCCTATCTCGCCCAAGTCATATGGACAATCTTTGAAGCAATCTAAATCAGAACCTAAGGAACCTATGGAAGCATACAAAAGAAATTTTGTGGCGGAGCAAGTATCCAAACAAGAATTTGAAGACGGTGAAGCTGTGCTTGCATGGCTATACAAAGATGATTCTGAATCCAAAATTATTCAACCTAGTGAATCTACAATCCCTTCTAATTCATATGGTCCAAGAAACAAATTGATAGCCAAGATGGGATATTCCGGTCAAGGACCTCTACGAATCAGGGGAAAGGGTCTTGTGACACCCATTTCACATATTGGTAGAGACAAAAAAGATACTGGTGGCATAGGGTTTAAAAAGAAACCCTATCATCTCAGAGGTGGTTGTTCTCATGTCATAGAACAAATTGCACCAGGAGAATCCCTTCTTAAGAAAGAAGAAACAGAACCCTCTGATGATGATTCAGACAGCTCTGAGCTTATCCCCTATGAAAAATTGCCTAAAGAGATCAAAGATCTTCTTGATGATAACGATGATCCTATCAGAAGAATTAATGTAGTAGAAACACAAGAACCTACTGTAGCACAAGAGATGGTTGCACCACAAGAACCAGCTAATCTCGAAGGCAATCAAACTAATCAAGAAGAAGGGGGTAGTTATTCTGACACTGATTCCCATGAATATGAATTCAAGTCAGAGACTGAGGGAAATCCTTCTTGGGGTATTCATCCTGATTTCACACATTTTTTAAGCTTTCCTAGAGATCCTGAATCAGAAGCTGAGTCAAATGACTATGAATGGGGTGCCATTCCAGAAGAAGATGAGCTTATAACAGAGAAATATATTGATGTTATTCACCAATATGTATCTCAGCCCAACGTAGGTCTAGAGTGAAACAATGAACTTAACGTGTCTGATCCACCTATGGCTGAAGAGGACTCCCATGATGATGTTGAGCCTATTCATGAATTGAACATTTTGAGCTGTAATATCACCTTTGCTCTTGAGCGTCAGGTTAGGACCAATGATGACATATCCACATCCGTGAACACCATATCCCAAGCCTTTCCCGCTTTGACTATCCAACGCCCTGATCTTATCGACCAAACTTCCACAAACCCAAACCATGGTATGTACACCTTCCCAAATGACTATGCCCTTGCCTGCTACCTCAATGCAGTTGAGCCTATGAGTACTTCCATCAGTGAACCGAGCGTCAGCATGACCGAGTCAGACATCAAATATCTTAGTCAGAAAAACAAGAGTAAAAAGAAAAAGAAAAAGAGTTCTAAGGGTGAAAACCACTTTGTGGCAGTCTCAGAACCGACAAAAGTAAAAAGAAAAGATGTATCTGAAGGTGAAAACCTCTCTGAGGTGCCTAAGGATGAGATATTTGATGTCCTTCTGAGTCATTTACAGGATAGATCTCCAGTTCTGATTGAGCCAACTCAATCCATCAATTTGGGTACAACAGAGGAACCACAATTGGTACATGTAGCACAATCTCTATCAGAAGAAGAGAAACAGAACTTCACTACCTTCTTATAAGAGAAAAAGATCAACTTTGCATGGAAATATTCAGATATGCCAGGATTGGATCCCAATCTCATTATGCACCATCTATCCATTGCTCCTGGAGTAAAACCAATCAAACAAAAATTAAGAAAGATGCATCCTCATGTTGCACTCTTAGTCAAAGCAGAACTAGAAAAACTCCTAAAAGCTGGATTCATCTGTGTCATAGACTATGCTGAGTGGATTTCCAACATTGTACCTATTTCCAAACCAGATGGTTCAATTAGAGTGTGCACGGACTTTAGAGATGTGAACAGAGCATGCCCTAAGGATGACTTTCCACTACCTAACATTGATATGATAGTGGACATGACTGCGGGCTATGAAATGTATTCCCTTATGGATGGTTTTTCTAGATACAACCAAATCAAAATTGCTCCAGAAGATCAAGAGAAAATAGCTTTCACATGTGCTTGGGGAACCTTCTGTTGGAATGTTATGCCATTCGGACTCAAAAATGCTGGAGCTACATATCAAAGAGCAATGACATCTATTTTTCATGATATGATGCATAGAACAATGGAGGATTACGTGGATGATACCTTTGCAAAATCCATGATTAGAACTGAACATCTAATAGACTTGAGCATGATCCTCGACAGAATGGAAAAATTTAGTCTTCGACTAAATCCTAAAAAGTGTGCTTTTGGAGTCACTTCTGGAAAGCTCCTAGGATACATCGTCTCCAAGAAAGGCATTGAAGTTGATCCAGCTAAGGTCAAGGCTATAATAGAGATGCAACCTCCCACAAATATCAGTCAAATGAGGACGTTGCAAGGTAGAGTTCAATCTATCAGAAGATTCATATCACAGCTAACGGACATATCACAGCCTTTTACAAAAACATTACATAAAGGTGTGACCTTTGCATGGAATGAAGAATGCGAGAACAACTTTAAACATATCAAGAAGTATCTTTCAAATCCGCCTATATTGATGCCTCCTATTCATGGGAAGCCATTAATATTATATGTCTTCGCAACAGATTCATCACTGGGGGCATTGCTAGCACAGCATGATGAGAACAAGAAAGAAAGAGCCATCTACTATATCAGCAGAACTTTAGTGGCCTATGAGAAGAACTACTCAATGATAGAGAAGGCATGTCTAGCTGTGATCTTTGCATCATAAAAACTGAGACACTACATGTTAGCTCATACTACTCATTTGGTAGCTAAAATTGATCCACTGAAATATCTCCTAAGCAAAGCTGCCCTCACAGGTAGACTAGCTAAATGGGTCATGCTCTTGAGCGAATTTGACATTGAATATGTTGAAAGAAAAGCTATCAAAGGACAGGTCATTGCTGATCAATTAGCTGAAGCACCACTGTTTGATGATACACCCATGCAAATGGAATTTCCTGATTCCTCTATCATGCACCTCTCTTCTAAAGCATGGCAGTTATTCTTTGATGGCTCCTACACACAGAATGGATCTGGAGTAGGCATATTGTTCATCACTCCTCAAGGATACTCGATACCCAAAGCATTCAAATTAAAGTTTCCTTGCACAAACAATATTGCTGAATATGAGGCACTTCTCAATGGTATGAAAATGGCAATACAGTGGAGAGTTACAGAGATGCACATTCAAGGAGACTCACAACTGGTTATCCACCAAGTCAATGATGTGTACCAAACCAAAGATGAAAAGCTCATTCCTTACAAGAGAATGGTAGATGATTTAAAAAAATACTTCATCTCTATCACATTTGAACAAATACCCAAAATAGAGAATAAGGCTGCCGATGCAATGGTGACACTATCTACTCTCTTACAGCAGCCCGAACATGAGCTACGCTATGAGTTCCTGAAGGAAGCCCTATCCTATCCTGCATATGACTCCCCTGAAACCTGCATGATTTGCACCGTTGTAGGTTATGATTCATCCCGCTACAAAAATCTATTCTCCTATCTCCACGACCAAATCATCCCTGAGTCCTTTAACCATTTTGAGAAATGAAACCTTATCCGATCTGCATCCCGATATGTCATCATTGGTAATGATCTATACAAACGAGGTCTAGATGGTACACTGCTTAGATGTTTAGAATGGGAAGAGTCTCAATGTGCATTAGAAGAAGTCCATGAGGGTATATGTGGGTCACACTCGAATGGTTTAACGTTAGCTCAAAAACTTATTAGGGCAGGGTACTATTGGCCTGAAATGGAAAAAGAGGCTATTAAATTTGCTAAAAATTGTCAACAGTGTCAAGTACATGACAACTTGATTCATGCTCCAGGGAGAGATCTGATTCCCTTTACTACACAATGGCCTTTTCAACAATGGGCATTTGATCTCATAGGTGCTATCCATCCACACTCTTCTAATGGACATACCCATATAATCACAGCTACAGATTATTTTACAAAATGGGTAGAAGTAGTTCCTCTAACACAAGCAACGGGAAAACAGATCTCTATGTTCATCCTGAACTACATCATTTGCAAATATGGGATCCCTCACTCTATAATCATAGATAACGAGGGACAATTCAAAAATAAGGACCTAGATGACTTATGTGCCAAGTTCAAAATTACTCAACATTGGTCATCTATCTACTATCCTCAAGGGAACGGACAAGCTAAGGCTTCAAACAAAAATCTCCTGAAGATCTTGCACAGAACAGTGAATAAAACAGGAAGAGACTGGCATCTGATGATCAATCCCACTCTCTGGGCATATAGAACTAGTATCAGAACGCCTACAAGGGCTACACCTTTCGCTTTAGTTTATGGGTCTGAAGCAGTACTACCTATTGAGGTTGAAATCCCATCACTCAGAATCAAAATGCATGGACTTGTCACTGATGAAGACTACAGAGTGTTTAGGTTACAAGAACTTGAATTACTAGATGAACGCAGGCAAGCAGCGTATGATCATCTCAGAGTGTATCAGAAAAGAATGTCTAGAGGCTACAACAAGAAAGTCAGACATAGAGAATTTCAGGTTGGCGATCTAGTGTTGAGAGAAAATCCTAAAAATAAATCACATTAAGAATGCAAGGGGAAGTTCAAACCCAATTTGTTGGGTCCCTTTGTTATCACTGCTACTTTTAGCTCTGGTGCTTATCAACTCTCAATGACTGAAGGAGAACAGCTCTGAGAACCAATCAACGTTCTCCATCTGAAGAAATTCTACGCCTAAGGCATTCAGTGCTTGGTAAATGTCCTGAAAAAAATCTTAAAAATCAGAAAAAGTCTTGAAAAAATGAACATCTTGGTGAAAACCTAGCAATAGGTGCCTTGATGATTAACAAAAAAATAAAAAAATATCAAAAATTCAAAAAAATTGAAAAAATGAAAAAATACAAAAAAAAAATGAAAAAGAAGAAAAAGTGCCTTGGTGAAAACCTGGAAACAGGCACCTTGGTAGCAAAAATAGAATCTCTACCAAGATGGTGAAAACCTGGCAAACAGGCACCACTTGTTCCAAAATGCTCCATCTATCAGTACAATTTTGGTCTTTCCCAGCTTTCAGTCTTGCTTTAGTTTGTACATATCTCCCGATTTGTTTCTGCATATCCTAGTTTCAATAAGTCGGTCTGTACACCAATCAGCTCAAGCGTCTGTATCCTATCAATGTTTAAATTTGGGGGCAATCAATGTCATATCCTATGGTCTCCCATGTATCATAGACATTTCCTATCCAGTCAGAGTCCTTTGAAGCTTCCTGTTGAGTCAGTCAGTCTATCTCGTCTCCAGCAAAGATTTTGCATCTACAACAATCAAACATCAAAACTCAACTGAAAACAATTTGTGCTTTTCATGCTTTTATCTCCTTGTAGGCTTACTGATTCGCATTGAGATTTTTGCATATTGTGTCCCTTTGAGCTCTTCGATGATGTCCTTTATAGGGTTTAGAGAGTGATGACTGGGGGCATAATCTTTTCTTTGTCTTCTGCTTGTATGTGAAAATCTAACATCTTTGGAACTTCTGGATTGAAATGGTGTCTGACTGTAAGAGCCTCTATCTTGAATTGGATGGCCATGCGTACCTCGACCATTGATACCCAGACAATTCAAGGAAGTTTGATCTAACTATTATCTTTTTGAGTAAGTTCTTTCTCCTACTGTGGAACGCGATCTTGCCTAAGGATGTGAACGATAAAGGGTCACTACGGGTAATTTACATTGGATTTAGAATGATTTCTTGACTGTTTGATGTGTTTGCAATGCAAGGCGTATTCAGGTCATCATGACGTTTATGTTTTGATGCTTATACAAATTGCTATATCAAAATGGACATGATATTCAGGTCATCTTGGCATTTGTGCCTTGGTGCTTATATCTACTCCGACATTCCGAAAATAAAATCAATATTCATATGTCCATGGTTTCATAACCAGTGGGTGTTGTATTGATTCTTGCGCATACAAATCGATATTCATATGTCTATGGTTTCATGGCTAGTGGGCATTGTATTGATTTATCCAGTTACCTAAAAGTTCAATGATGATAACAAATCGACATATGATCAGTGACTAGGTCCTAGGTCTTAGGTTGCATTTCATTTTGCATGTCTCATTTCATTTTGCATGTCTCATTGCATTTTGCATGTTTGCATGATCTCACAATGATTAAATGAACTTCAATGCTTAAATGATTCTTCATATTGTAATACCCCAAAAATGGGCTATAAGTTCATTAACCTCCTACATCGACAAATCAAACAAAATCGACATCAAAGTCCTAATCTAAGGCACATCTAAACATCATCAAATCTAATTGATTATCTTAAATTTTGCATCGGGAAATATTCCTAGTAATATTCCTAATTATCTTTAATTTTATAATTATTTGGCAATAAATCACATTTATCCTAAAGTTTGATTAATTGAATATTTTCATATTTAATTAATTAGATTTAATATTTGTCACTTAATTGTGTAATTAAATTTAATTATATCTATTATTAATTGTATTATTTAATTTTGACAATAAATCAAAATTCTTATCTTTAATTGATTAAATTCTTATTTAATTAATTAAAGCATGTTGTCATTATTTAATAATATAATTTTTAATAAAAGTTTGGTAAAATAGTTAATTAACCCATAAATTAATTATTTTATTTTTAAAAGCAGTTAAGTTGGAAATAAATCACTTTATTATTAAATTAATTCATAAATAAAACATGCACAATCATAAAAGCAGACAACTATCAATTATCAATTAAAGCTAAACTCTATTTTGAGTTAAAACTTAGCTTTTGCATGTTTTTGTGAGTTAATTATCTTTTATTATCAGATAACTCAAAAATCAACCTGAGTTATTTGAGTGATTTATGGCTTTCTTCCATGCACCTCCAAAGCCTTGGATTTCTATAAATTAAAGGCTTTAGCTCTTCACAAATCATCTCATATTTTGCACAATCACGCTGGAGAATTGGAATTGAAGAATCAAAGCTCTTGTGAATCGACATCTTTGTGAGATCAATCTTATTTTTGCATTCATATTTCATATCATTGTTAGATTAGCATAGCATATCAGTTTTCATATAGATTAATTTCATATCAGTTTTTCATTCATTCTTATTGCATAGAAAAATTAAAAAAATATAGATTAATTGCATTCAATTTCATATCCATCTTTTGCATTCAAATCTTTCATTTAGGTGTCGTCTAGGTCACTGATCTCGATAATAATCTGAGAACACTAATCTCGCACCTATTAGAAGGCAGTAAATCGCTTGGTTAGATAGTTTTCAATTTTGCACGATTTTGATTATCACTAACCTCTAATGTTTTACTGAGTGTTGTGTCTACAGATCAGGTACAATTTTCACACACACATTTCTGGCACCCACCGTGGGGCAACCCACCTTTGCATGCTGGTTTTGATTTTTTTGGGAGCTAAAACCCCAAAGTTTTAAAGATTTAATTTTATCTCCCAAACGGCTTGGAATTTTGGTTTGAAATTTTTTTCACAAGTTGGTGACATGTCATGGAAGCTACAGTAAACAATTTAGAATTTTTTGAGATGTTTTGAATTTTTAATAATTTTTTCTTGAAATTTTGGAAAAAATTAATATCTGACGCAAATCATCATATTTTTCAAAAAATTTTATATTTTCGGAAATCTCTTTAAATTCTACAGGGAGTCCATTCTTTGTGTTTTAAATTTGGACATGATATCATAGCTCAAATAGTCAATTTACAAAAACTGGTCTGTTTTGATAAAATGGGTCTCTAGAGCACAAATGAAGAGATTTTTCTAAAAATTTTGCATTTTTGGAAAGCTCTCTATTTTTAAGTAGGGGTCTCTATTCTGAATTTCTATTTTTGTGGCCAAAATCATATCAAAAAAATTAGATCTTGTTGACTAGGTCAAATGCAGCAATAAAAATAAAATTTTGTGATGGGTATGCACTTATTTTTTTACATGGTCCAATGAATGATATGAGTTGTCATTTGGGTTAATTGCTGGTTATTATTACTGATAATAATTGATTTTTAGAGCTAACCCTATGGTTTTCATAAGTTGAATATATTTTGCATATCTTGTTTGCTTGTTTGCTTGTTGGAGAGTTCGTCACTTGCTTGCATGGAAAAGCTCAACAAAAATTGCTAAAAATCAAGTAAAATCTACTAAGCACGTTGTGAGGATCCCAGGTATTCTCCTTCATCTAATAATATTTTGATTTGGGACTTAAAATAAATCTCTTATGTGTCAAGCTTGTGTGCATCTTTTCATGCTTTTGATCTATTTCTACACACTTGCATAATTGATACTAGGTTGTGAACCCTTAAGGATTCATTAAGTAGTCTTAGAATACTTGTGATTGATCTTGATTGCTATCTTGGGTTATTGGACTCGCTAATCCACTGGCCCCTCATTTCTGCCCCGTGGTTGCAATCTCAGCGCCATAAAGGGGAGGGGTCAACAGGACAGAAGCGTTAAGTGTTCCACTTGGCAACCCTTTTGTGCTTTTAGGAACTCACTTATTTTCTAAGTTGGGGACTCATTTTCAGCTTGTGTGAAGTGTTAAGTGTTCCACCTTGTGGACTCATCTCATATTCGCTTTAAGCGTTAAGTGTTCCTCTTTCTACTTTTTGGGTACTTTTGGTAGATTTACTTTCGGGAATATATCTGTGCTCACATAGTAATTAGGCCCTATGAACACTATTCATGATTCTTGAGAGATTGGATTCCTAGCGAAACCTTTCTTGACGACGGAATCCTTGTAGGTAGGGAGGATACTTAGTGCGTTTCACATTCAACTTGGTTAGTGAGTCTTCTCTTATTGATCGACACATTCTCTCTCTGGAGAGGTTGATAGATCACGTGGGGTTGATATCACGAGCTTTGGTGAATCAAAATTGGTTAGTGCGTCTTCTCTTATTGATTGATACATTCTCTCTCTGGAGAGGTTGATAGATCACGTGGAGTTGATATCACAGACCTTGGTGGAACAAAACTTTGTCTTAGCGTGTCAGATTAATCTGCTTGCTTTGTTTGGGTTAAAAGTGAAGAGGTGTCAAAACCTTGAATCTGGAGCCAAGTCCCCTTGTGGTATACTATTGTGAGTCATCTTTAGAGAGGGTTAACCGTAGCGGACAATCCCTTCACAGGGCAAACTGCATTGACGGAACCTCAAGCGGTAATAGCCATTTTCACCGTGGTAGTGATAGCCGCTATATAAATGTCCTTGTGGAAGAAATCTCCACAGTTATGGTTCATTGTTGGGTTGTCAGATCTCCCTAGCAGCTCTTGAAGATTAAGTTCTCGGACTGTGTCAAAACCCTGGTGCGCCGGGATTGGAGTTCACCCCTTTGAATCATAAAAGTTGCAAAGTCAAACCATTACTAAAAACCCTAGAGAGGCCAATTTTTTTCACTTTCAGGTATATGTGCGTTATTGCAAAACTTTTCAGAACATACACAATTAGTACTCTCAGGGATTAGCACAATTTGGTCACTTGATTGTTCATGCGCAAGGTTGCTTTTGCCCTTGTTCATTGTTTTCAGACGTGCTTGGAATCACTTGCTTGCTGTCCTGCGTGCTTATTTATCTACTTGTCTATTAAAAACGATCATATCTGGTATAACCTTCAAAATCTGGACAATACAATTTGCAAACAATCCAAAACTGAAGACCTTACATTTTGCAAAAATTGACGTAAAATCTTTTCTGGAGTCAAAAGTCATTTCAGGAAGTCAAAAGTCGTACGAGTTTTGTCAAGTGTCATTTCAGTATTACCCAACTGTCGTATGAGTTTAGCAACTGTCGTTTCATAGACTATCCAGTGTCGTACGAGTCTACAGAGTGTCGTTTGGAAAAATTTGAGAGAGTTGTCAAAAATTGTCAAATTGCAAGATATCCAATGTTTCCAGCCTAGTTCTAGAATCTGTCAAAAATATCATTGTGTTAGGAACAAAGCAGTAGCTATTGAGCATTCTACCATTTTTTGAGTTTGATCTTTTGAATCCGATCTAGTCTTCTGTTTGATCAATTTGAATCCTTTATATCTCGTGTCAAAACCTTGTCATAACTATCAATCTTCAAAAACAAACTAAGTGTTGAGAACTCGTGTCCGCTATCTTTTGGGTGATCTATCCCATACATCCAGGGCACAGTTTCCTTCACCCACATCTCATCAGATCTTCAAAACTATCATAATCTTGACAAGGTTGCGTCATCCGATTTTCTCGAATTAAATTATTCTTTAGTTGTCTTCATCCTTTTCTTCTGTTTCATTCAAAGTTGATGGTGGAGACTAGAGCTTCTTCACACAAGAAATCAGAAGAAACATCTCAGAACTTACTTTTGACCAATACCCCGGGTCCAACTCTTGAACAACTCATCAAGTCAGGTATCTACGAAGACGATGGTCTCGGTAACTTTCGATTAAAAACTGGTTACATACCTCCTCTATCAACTCACAGAGGTAATCCACAAACTCCTCCTCAATCTATTCCAGGGAGCCCAAAAACTCCTACCATGTCTCAAGCAGGGACAAACCATGGTTCTCTAGGAGGAGGATCCCAGGGACACCATTCTCAACATAATGCCGACCAAGACTCTACACCCTCTGAAATCCATCGGTGTCAAAATGACGATGAATTCAAAAGAATGATGAGGCATTTCTTGAAAATGGATAGAGAGGCATACTTTTTGCAATTAGCCCAAGAAGGAGCTAAACTTCCTCCTCACTTCAATGTCGAAGATATCATCACGCATGAGGAAGAAACTCTGATGACGGCCATAATGAACCAGCTGCACGCTATGCAGGTCAAAATGAATAAAATTGAGAAAGAGAAGGAACCCAAGGAATTCTCCATGGAGGCCCTTTGTCCTTTCCCTTTTGACAAAGACTTATATATGCCTCCATTCCCAAAAAGAGTGGAGATACCAAAGTATGACAAATACGATGGACACTCTGATCCTCAAGATCATGTCAGAGAGTTCTGTACGCAATCCATGGAATTCATGCATGAACCGACTTATCTAATGCATCTTTTTCCTAGATCCTTGGGAGGAGCATCCATTCAGTGGTTTTCAAGATTACCTTCTACGATCAAAACTTTTGAGGAATTGATTAAATTTTTTTATCAACAATATTCCTACAATATTCAACATCCGATTACCATGATCGATATCTGTAACCTCAAGCAATATCCAGGGGAATCATTCCTAACTTTTCTCAAGAGGTGGCAAAAGAAGTTTTCTCTATATGCTAGACCAATTCCCGAAATGGAGAAACTTGAAATCTTTATCAATAACCTTGTTCCAGAGCTCAACTATCCATTACAAATGCAAGATCATGTATCTTTTGATAAAATGGTGGATAATGCAATCAAGATTGAGAAAGTACTTGTCAAGAAAGGAGAAATCACACTTCAAAAGGACAAGTCTGAATCTGGATCTAGCTCAAAAGATAAAAACAAGAGCTGGAATAGAAACAAAGGTATCATCTCTGACGATGTTGTTGACACTATCCACACCCCATTAAAGGCACCGGCCTACAATCTCACCCTTGCCACCAAAGCCATTGAAGCTTCAGAGCAAAAATCTGCCGAACCATCTCCAAAGAAGCCATTCAAACGATGGGATAATAAACGAAAGTTTACTCCCCTGGGAGAATCTTTGGAATCTGCCCTGAGAACCCTGATAGCTGATAACATGATCTCTTTACCACCAATCCGAAAACCTGATCCAGATCCAAAACCATGTTGGTGGAAAGATAATGAATTCTGTGCTTTCCATCGAACTAAAGGCCACAGAACTAATGGATGCTTCCATTTGAAGCATACCATTCAAGACTTGATAGATCAAGGGGACATCACGATCGATAATCCTACTAGCAATAATGATCACACAGCATTTACAGAACCTTTTCCACAACATGGCAAGGGAGGTTCCACTTCTCAGCCTAACATGGGGGCAAAAGTCAACTATGCCTACCCTGGAAACAATGCTGTCATCAATATGGTTGAACCATGTCTCTCTGAGAGCTGCAATGTCATCACGATTGTACGAAGAGATAGAAATCATTCCTCAGCTAATGCAGTTACCAGATCACAAGCTCAGACACATCTGAAAGGACAAACACCAAATTCATCTAATGTCCCTAAGATACCTTTCAATCTCACATCTGCTTCTAAACAGAAGGTTGCCTCGAAATCTTCCAATCCAAAGGATACCAGACCTACATCTTACAACATCGTACAACAACTCTAGCATACCAATGCCAAAATCTCAATGTTTGAGTTACTTCGAATATCTCCAGCTCACAGAGATATCCTAGACAAAGCTTTGCTCGGCTCTAATGTTCCTGATGATCTAGATCTAGACAGGTTCCAGACTATGGTTGGTCATCTAACATCTCCGCAATATATCTCCTTTTCAGAAGAGGATGACAACTCCCTAAGTCACCCACATAATCAGCCCTTGCACATAGAAGTCTTGATCCAGAACCATCGAGTCAAACGTGTGTTGATAGATGGGGGTGCAGGCCTCAACATTTGTTCTTACAACTTAATCACATAGTTGGGATTCTCAGAGATGGCTATTGATCCTCGAAAGAAGATCACCATAAAAGCCTATGATGAACAAGAAAGAGCTTCTAAAGGCAGCATAGTCTTGCCCATTCGAGTGGGTCTAGTCATCAAAGATACCACATGTCAGGTGCTCGATCTACCATTGGCTTACAATATCCTTCTAGGGAGACCCTGGATACATGAAATGCAAGCTATTCCTTCGACATACCATCAATGCTTGAAATTTCCCTATGAAGGAGTGGAGGTTACTATCCCAGCTGATCTGAGTACAACTTGCAATACATTGAAGGAAAGTGCCGATAAACTTGTTCCCAATAACAGAGAATCTTCCATCAAGCAACAAAATGTGGCTTCCACATCTAAGATGGACGACATTGCTAAAGAGATCAATATCAAAGAAAATGGGATGGGAGAATACACTATAGAGCCAGTCTTGTCTCTGACATCTCTCCCAATCTCACCTAAGTCATATGGCCAATCCTTGAAGCAGTCTAAATCAGAACCTAAGGAACCTATGGAAGCATACAAAAGACATTTTGTGGTGGAGCAAGTATCTAAACAAGAATTTGAAGAGGATGAAGCTGTGCTGGCATGGCTATATAAAGAGGATTCTGAATTTAAAATTGTTCAACCTAGTGAATCTATAGCACCTACAGTCCCTTCTAATTCATATGGTCCAGGAAACAAATTAATAGCCAAGATGGGATATTCCGGTCAAGGACCTCTAGGAATTAGGGGAAAGGGTCTCGTGACCCCCATTTCACACATTGGTCGAGCTAAAAAAGATACTGGTGGCATAGGGTTTAAGAAGAAACCCTATCATCTCAAAGGTGGTTGTTCTCATGTCATAGAACAAATTGCACCAGGAGAACCCCTTCTTAAGAAAGAAGAAACAGAACCCTCGGATGATGATTTAGATAGCTCTGAGCTTATCCCCTATGAAAAATCGCCTAAAGAGATCAACGATCTTCTTGATGATACAGATGATCCTATCAGAAGAATTAATGTAGTAGAAACACAAGAACCTACTGTAGCGCAAGAGATGGTTGTACCACAAGAAACAACCAATCTCGAAGGCAATCAAACTGATCAAGAAGCAGGGGGTAGTTATTCTGACACTGATTCCCATGAATATGAATTCAAGTCAGAGACTGAGGGTAATCCTTCTTGGGGTATTCATCCTGATTTCACGCATTTTCTAAGATTTCCTAGAGATTCTGAATCAGAAGATGAGTCAAATGATTATGAATGGGGTGCCATTCCAGAAGAAGATGAGCTTATAACAGAGAAATCTATTGATGTTATTCACCAATATGTCTCTCAACCCAACGTAAGTCTAGAGCGAAACAATGAACTTAACGTGTCTGATCCACCTATGGCTGAAGAGGACTCCCATGATGATGTTGAGCCTATTCATGAATTGAACATTTTGAGCTGTAATATCACCTTTGAACTTGAGCGTCAGGTTAGGACCAATGATGACATATCCACATCTGTGAATACCATATCCCAAGCCTTTCCCGCTTTGACTATCCAACGCCCTGATATTATCGACCAAACTTCCACAAACCCAAACCATGGTATGTATACCTTCCCAAATGACTATGCCCTTGCCTGCTACCTCAATGCAGTTGAGCCTATGAGTACTTCCATCAGTGAACCGAGCGTCAGCATGACCGAGTTGGACATCAAATATCTTAGTCATAAAAACAAGAGTAAAAAGAAAAAGAAAAAGAGTTCTAAGGGTGAAAACCACTTTGTGGCAGTCTCAGAACCGACAAAAGTAAAAAGAAAAGATGTATCTGAAGGTGAAAACCTCTCTGAGGCACCTAAGGATGAGATATTTGATGTCCTTCCGAGTCATTTATAGGATAGATCTCCAGTTCTGATTGAGCCAACTCAATCCATCAATTTGGGTACAATAGAGGAACCACAATTGGTACATGTAGCACAATCTCTATCAGATGAAGAGAAACAAAACTTCACTACCTTCTTATCAGAGAAAAAGATCAACTTTGCATGGAAATATTCAGATATGCCAGGATTGGATCCCAATCTCATTATGCACCATCTATCCATTGCTCCCGGAGTAAAACTGATCAAACAAAAATTGAGAAAGATGCATCCTCATGTCGCACTCTTAGTCAAAGCAGAACTAGAAAAACTCCTAAAAGCTGGATTCATCCGTGTCATAGACTATGCTGAGTGGATTTCCAACATTGTACCTGTTTCCAAACCAGATGGTTCAATCAGAGTATGCACGGACTTTAGAGACGTGAACAGAGCATGCCCTAAGGATGATTTTCCACTGCCTAACATTGATATGATAGTGGACATGACTGCGGGCTACGAAATGTATTCCTTAATGGATGGCTTTTCTGGGTACAACCAAATCAAAATTGCTCCAGAAGATCAAGAGAAAATAGCTTTCACATGTGCGTGGGGAACTTTCTGTTGGAATGTTATGCCATTCGGACTCAAAAATGCTGGAGCTACATATCAAAGAGCAATGACATCTATTTTTCATGATATGATGCATATAAAAATGGAAGATTACGTAGATGATACCTTGGCAAAATCCATGATTAGAACTGACCATCTAACAGACTTCAGCATGATCCTCGACAGAATGGAAAAGTTTAGTCTTCGACTAAATCCTAAAAAGTGTGCTTTTGGAGTCACTTCTGGAAAGCTCCTAGGATACATCGTCTCCAAGAAAGGCATTGAAGTTGATCCAGCTAAGGTCAAGGCTATAATAGAGATGCAACCTCCCACAAATATCAGTCAAATGAGGATGTTGCAAGGCAGAGTTCAATCTATCAGAAGATTCATATCATAGCTAGCGGACATCTCACAGCCTTTTACAAAAACATTACATAAAGGTGTGACCTTTGCATGGAATGAAGAATGTGAGAACAACTTTAAACATATCAAGAAGTATCTATCAAATCTGCCTATATTGATGCCTCCTATTCATGGGAAGCCATTAATATTATATGTCTCCGCAACAGATACATCACTGGGGGCATTATTAGCACAGCATGATGAGAACAAGAAAGAAAGAGCCATCTACTATATCAGCCGAACTTTAGTGGCCTATGAGAAGAACTACTCAATGATCGAGAAGGCATGTCTAGCTGTGATCTTTGCATCATAGAAATTGAGACACTACATGTTAGCTCATACCACTCATTTGGTAGCTAAAATTGATCCACTGAAATATCTCCTAAGCAAAGCTGCCCTCACAGGTAGACTAGCTAAATGGGTCATGCTCTTGAGCGAATTTGACATTGAATATGTTGAAAGAAAAGCTATCAAAGGACAGGTCATCGCTGATCAATTAGCTGAAGCACCACTGTTTGATGATACACCCATGCAAATGGAATTTCCCGATTCCTCTATCATGCACCTCTCTTCTAGAGCATGGCGGTTATTCTTTGATGGCTCCTACACACAGAATGGATCAGGAGCAGGCATATTGTTCATCACTCCTCAAGGATACTCGATACCCAAAGCATTCAGATTAAAATTTCCTTGCACAAACAATATTGCTGAATATGAGGCACTTCTCAATGGTATGAAAATGGCAATACAGTGGAGAGTTACAGAGATGCACATTCATGGAGACTCACAACTGGTCATCCACCAGGTCAATGATGTGTACCAAACCAAATATGAAAAGCTCATTCCTTACAAGAGAATGGTCGATGATTTAAAGAAATACTTCATCTCTATCACGTTTGAGCAAATACCCAGAACAGAGAATAAGGCTGCTGACGCAATGGTGACATTATCTACTCTTTTACAGCAGCCCGAACATGAACTACGCTACGAGTTCTTGGTGGAAGCCCTATCCTATCCTACATATGACTCCCCTGAAACCCGCATGATCTGCACTGTTGTAGGTTATGACTCATCTTGCTACAAAAATCTATTCTCCTATCTCCATGACCAAATCATCCCTGAGTCCTTTAACCATTTTGAGAAACGAAACCTTATCCGATCCGCATCCTGATATGTCATCATTGGTAATGATCTGTACAAACAAGGTCTAGATGGTACACTGCTTAGATGTTTAGAACGAGAAGAGTCTCAATGTGCATTAGAGGAAGTCCACAAGGGTATATGTGGGTCACACTCGAACGGTTTAACGTTAGCTCGAAAACTTATTAGGGCTGGGTATTATTGGCCTGAAATGGAAAAAGAAGCTATTAAATTTGCTAAAAACTGTCAACAGTGTCAAGTACATGGCAACTTGATTCATGCTCCAGGGAGAGATCTGATTCCCTTTACTACATAATGGCCTTTTCAACAATGGGCATTTGATCTCATAGGTGCTATCCATCCGCACTCTTCTAATGGACATACCCATATAATCACAGCTACAGATTATTTTACAAAATGGGTAGAAGCAGTTCCTCTAACACAAGCAACGGGGAAACAGATCTCTATGTTCATCCTGAATTACATCATTTGCAGATATGGGATCCCTCACTCTATAATCACAGATAACGGGGGACAATTCAAAAACAAGGACCTAGATGACTTATGTGCCAAGTTCAAAATTACTCAACATTGGTCATCTATCTACTATCCTCAAGGGAACGGACAAGCTGAGGCTTCAAACAAAAATCTCCTGAAGATCTTGCACAGAACAGTGAATAAAACTGGAAGAGACTGGCATCTGATGATCAATCCAGCTCTCTGGGCATACAGAACTACTATCAGAACACCTACAGGGGCTACACCTTTTGCTTTAGTTTATGGGTCTGAAGCGGTACTGCCTATTGAGGTTGAAATCCCATCACTCAGGATCAGAATGCATGGACTTGTCACTGATGAAGACTACAGAGTGTCGAGGTTACAAGAACTTGAACTACTAGATGAGCGCAGACAAGCAGCGTATGATCATCTCAGAGTGTATCAGAAAAGAATGTCTAGAGGCTACAACAAGAAAGTCAGACATAGAGAATTTCAGGTTGGCGATCTAGTGTTGAGAGAAAATCCTAAAAATCAATCACATCGAGAACGCAAGGGGAAGTTCGAACCCAATTGGTTAGGTCCCTTTGTTATCACTGCTACTTTTGGCTCTGGTGCCTATCAACTCTCAATGACTGAAGGAGAACAGCTCCGAGAACCAATCAACGTTCTCCATCTGAAGAAATTCTATGCCTAAGGCATTTAGTGCTTGGTAAATGTCCTGAAAAAAATCTTAAAAATCAGAAAAAGTCCTGAAAAAATGAACATCTTGGTGAAAACCTAGCAATAGGCGCCTTGATGATTCACAAAAAAATCAAAAAAATATCAAAAGTACAAAAAAATAAAAAAAAATAAAAAGTACAAAAAAATTGAAAAAATGAAAAAATACAAAAAAAAAAAATGAAAAAAGAAAGAAAAAGTGCCTTGGTGAAAACCTGGAAACAGGCGCCTTGGTAGAAAAAATAGAATCTCTGCCAAGATGGTGAAAACCTGACAAATGGGTGCCACTTGTTCAAAATGCTCCATCTATCAGTGCAATCTTGGTCTTTCCCAGCTTTCAGTCTTGCTTTAGTTTGTACATATCTCCCGGTTTGTTTTTGCATTTCTAGTTTTCAATAAGTCGATCTGTACACCAATCAGCTCAAGCGTCTGTATCCTATCAATGTTCAAATTTGGGGGCAATCAATGTCATATCCTATGGCCTCCAATGTATCTTAGACGTGTCATATCTAGCCAGAGTCCTTTGAAGATTCATGTAAGTCAGTCAGTCAGTCTTGTCTCCAGAAAGGATTTTGCATCTACAACAATCAAACATCAAACTCAAACTGAAAACAATCTGTGCTTTTCATGCTTTTATCTCCTTGTATGCTTACTGATTCGCATTGAGATTTTTGCATATTGTGTCCCTTCGAGCTCTTCGATGATGTCCTTTATAGGATTTAGAGAGTGATGACTGGGGGCATAATCTTTTCTTTGTCTTCTGCTTGTATGTGAAAATCTAACAACTTTGAAAATTCTGGATTGAAATGGTGTCTGACTGTAAGAGCCTCTATCTCGAATTGGATGGCCATGCGTACCTCGACCATTGATACCCAGACAATTTAAGGAAGTTTGATCTAACTATTATCTTTTTGAGTAAGTTCTTTCTCCTACTGTGGAATGCAAGCTTGCCTAAGGATGTGAACGATAAAGGGTCACTACGGGTAATTCACATTGGATTTAGAATGATCTCTTGACTGTTTGATGTGTTTGTAACGCAAGGCGTACTCAGGTCATCACGACGTTTATGTTTTGATGCTTGTACAAATTGCTATATCAAAATGGATATGATATTCAGGTCAGCCTGGCGCTTATGCTTTGGTGCTTATATCTAATCCGACATTCCAAAAACAAATCAATGTTCATATGTCCATGGTTGTTGACCAGTGGGTGTTGTATTGATTCTTGCGCATACAAATCGATATTCATATGTCTATGGTTTCATGGCTAGTGGGCATTGTATTGATTTATCCGGTTACCTAAAAGTTCAATGATGATAACAAATCGACATATGATCAGTGACTAGGTCCTAGGTCTTAGGTTGCATTTTATTTTGCATGTCTCTTTGCATTTTGCATGTTTGCAAGATCTCACAATGACTAAACGAACTTCAAAGCTTAAACAATTCTTCATATCAATTCTTCAAATCTAACAAGAGCTGAATCTCACACGAAGGTTCCTCCAACGAAGCAGCAAGTAGAATCCTTTTTCGGGATCAAAATCAAAATCTGAGATCATTCATATTATTAACTGCTTGCATATTCGACCTTTGATCATCACAGAAATCTAGTATTCAACTTAACTGATTATCTTACATCAAACTATTGAAATTTCAACTTGGTCAACCATGTTCAACTCATGGTCAAACTTAGTCAAACTTGGTCTTTTGGGACCTTCCAACAATGCAGAATGCATTCTTGGATGTGTTTCACCACACTTCTCAAATCAATTAACATGCTTCTAAACTATAACGCTGACTTTTATTGTCAGATTTTAATTTTAATCCCAAAGGGGGCATGGTATTGCACATCATTCAAAGTCTGTAAATCAAATTCTATCGATCAAATCTATCAATATCTTTCATCAGTGATCAAGACAACAATCACGTCTAATCGCTGATTCATCAAAAGTCCTCATCGCTCGGGGTAAATCTATCATCACTTGGGGCATATCAGATTCATCGATCCATATCAATCTGGTATTCTCCTAATCTTGTAAACTATATTAGTTTTTGTAACCATCAGATCATAGTGTTCTTTCCTTGGTTCTTCAGCAACTAAAGGATTCGGATGTGATACCTGCTAGTTCTGCTAAGACAATCGAGTCTAGAACGGGTCACTCACTTCTTATCAATCCTAAGGTTCAGAATCAGGTGTTTTGACACTTTTTCGCAATCATAGGTTTATTTTCTGCTACAGTGAACATTATCTCTGGTCATTCAGGACCTCCTATCTCAATATCTCTCAATTGGTTTCTATCTTGAGATCAGTTTATCTTTTGAATCAGTTTCATATCTCTATCAAACACAGACTATCTTTGAACCACTGCGCTTCGCACAGTAATTCAAAGAGGGGCAAAATGTAATACCCCAAAAATGGGCTATAAGTTCATTAACCTCCTACATCGACAAATCAAACAAAATCGACATCAAAGTCCTAATCTAAGGCACATCTAAACATCATCAAATCTAATTGATTATCTTAAATTTTGCATCGGGGAATATTCCTAGTAATATTCCTAATTATCTTAATTATCTTTAATTTTATAATTATTTGGCAATAAATCACATTTATCCTAAAGTTTGATTAATTAAATATTTTCATATTTAATTAATTAGATTTAATATTTGCCACTTAATTGTGTAATTAAATTTAATTATATCTATTATTAATTGTATTATTTAATTTTGACAATAAATCAAAATTCCTATCTTTAATTGATTAAATTCTTATTTAATTAATTAAAGCATGTTGTCATTATTTAATAATATAATTTTTAATAAAAGTTTGGTAAAATAGTTAATTAACCCATAAATTAATTATTTTATTTTTAAAAGCAGTTAAGTTGGAAATAAATCACTTTATTATTAAATTAATTCATAAATAAAACATGCACAATCATAAAAGCAGACAACTATCAATTATCAATTAAAGCTAAACTCTATTTTGAGTTAAAACTTAGCTTTTGCATGTTTTTGTGAGTTAATTATCTTTTATTATCAGATAACTCAAAAATCAACCTGAGTTATTTGAGTGATTTATGGCTTTCTTCCATGCACCTCCAAAGCCCTGGATTTCTATAAATTAAAGGCTTTAGCTCTTCACAAATCATCTCATATTTTGCACAATCACGTTGGAGAATTGGAATTGAAGAATCAAAGCTCTTGCGAATCGACATCTTTGTGAGATCAATCTTATTTTTGCATTCATATTTCATATCATTGTTAGATTAGCATAGCATATCAGTTTTCATATAGATTAATTTCATATAAGTTTTTCATTCATTCTTATTGCATAGAAAAATCCAAAAAATATAGATTAATTGCATTCAATTTCATATCCATCTTTTGCATTCAAATCCTTCATTTAGGTGTCGTCTAGGTCACTGATCTCGATAATAATCTGAGAACACTAATCTCGCACCTATTAGAAGGCAGTAAATCGCTTGGTTAGATAGTTTTCAATTTTGCACGATTTTGATTATCACTAACCTCTAATGTTTTACTGAGTGTTGTGTCTACAGATCAGGTACAATTTTCACACACACACATATCAATTCTTCAAATCTAACAAGAACTGAATCTCACACGAAGGTTCCTCCAACGAAATAGCAAGTAGAATCCTTTTTCGGGATCAAAATCAAAATCTAAGATCATTTATCTTATTCACTGCTTGCATAATCAACCTTCAATCATCACAGAAATCCAGTATTCAACTCAACTGATTATCTTTCATCAAACTATCAAAATTTCAACTTGGTCAACCATGGTCAACTCATGGTCAAACCTAGTCAAATTCAGTCTCCAGGACCTCCAAACGATGCAGAATGCATTCTCAGACGTAAATAACCACTTCTCAAATCAATTAACATGCTTCTAAACTATCAACGCTAACTTTTCTTGTCAGATTTCAATTTTAATCCCGAAGGGGGCATGGTATTGCATATCATTCAAAGTCTGTAATCAAATTTGAAATCATATCTTTATGGCAATCATATCTCCCTCAATAATCAAGACAACAATCACGTCTAGTCGCTGATTCATCAAAAGTCCTCATCGCTCAGGGCAAATCTATCATCACTTGGTGCATATCAGATTCATCAAGATCCATATCAATCTGGTATTCTCCTAATCTTGTAAACTGTATCAATTTTTGCAACCATCAAATCATAGTGTTCTTTCCTTGGTTCTTCGGCAACTGAACGATTTGGATGTGATACCTGCTAGTTCTGCTAAGACAATCGAGTCTAGAACGGGTCACTCACTTCTTATCAATCCTAAGGTTCAGAATCAGGTATTTTGACACTTTTTCGCAATCATTGGTTCATTGCTGCTATAGTAAACATTATCTCTGGTCATTCAGGACCTCCTATCTCAATATCTCTCAATCAGTTTCTATCTTGAGATCGATTTATCTTTTGAATCAGTTTCATATTTTTATCAAACACAGACTATCTTTGAACCACTGCGCTTCGAACAGTAATTCAAAGAGGGGCAAAATGTAATACCCCAAAAATGGGCTATAAGTTCATTAATCTCCTACATCGACAATTTGAACGAAATCGACATCAAAGTCCTAATCTAAGGCACATCTAAACATCATCGAATCATTATTGATTATCTTAAATTCTGCATCGGGGAATATTCCTAGTAATATTCCTAATTATCTTAATTATCTTTAATTTAATGATTATTTGGTGATAAATCACATTTATCCTAAGTTTGATTAATTGAATATTTTCATATTTAATTAATTAGATTTAATATTTGCCACTTAATTGTGTAATTAAATTTAATTCTATCTATTATTAATTGTATTATTTAATTTTGACAATAAATCAAAATTCTTATCTTTAATTGATTAAATTCTTATTTAATTAATTAAAGCATGTTGTCATTATTTAATAATATAATTTTTAATAAAAGTTTGGTAAAATAGTTAATTAACCCATAAATTAATTATTTTATTTCAAAAATCAGTTGAGTTGAGGATAAATCACTTTATTTATTTATTTAATTCTTAATTATTATGCATATTCAAAAGAAACAGTTAAACTCCAAATCAGAAAATCAATGCAAGTTATTGACTTTTTGGAACTCAACATCCTTTTGGAGTTCAAAAAGCTGATCTAAACTCTAATTTGAGTTAAAAAGCTATTTTTGCATGTTTTTGCATGATTTTGAGAATTAACTATCTTTCATGATCAAATAACTCAAAAATCAAGATGAGTTAATTTGAGTGATTTATGGCTTTTCCCATGCACCTCCAAAGCCCCGGATTTCTATAAATTAAGGCTTTAACTCTTCACAAATCATCTCATATTTTGCACAATCATGCTGAAGAATTGGAATTGAAGAATCAAAGCTCTTGCGAATCGACATCTTTGTGAGATCAATCTTATTTTTGCATTCATATTACATATCATTGTTAGATTCATAGCATATCAATTTCATCTAGCATAGATTCATATCGGTTTTTATCATTCTTATTGCATAGAAAATATCAAAAAAATAGATTAATTGCATTCATATTTCATATCTAGATCAATTGCATTCAAATCCTTCATTTAGGTGTTGTCTAGGTCACTGATCTCGATTACAATCTGAGAACATTAATCTCGCACCTACTAGAAGGCAGTAAATCACTTGGTTAGATAGCTTTCAATTTTGCAGATTTTGATTATAGCTAACCTCTAATGTTTTACTGAGTGTTGTGTCTATAGATCAGGTACAATTTTCACACACACATTGAGAAGACTGGACCCTAGAGTACTTGCAAATCCTTGTGATACTATGGAATCTATGATTACAAAGAAGGTGAAATTAGATTTCAAATCTGAGATGGAGTTGATGAAGAATGACATGGTCATCAAGATTATGAGAGTTGTTGCTGGTGTACCTTAGAATGTTGGTACTGAAGATGGTTATGAGGAATCTGTTGAAGACATTGAACCTATTGGATCTAGTGGTGATGACTGTAGGGATAGATATGGTGAAGACAGAACTGCTCGGTTGCCTAGATCTGGAGCTCGATTAAGTAGTACTTACTAAATGGAAGTTTCTACTTTCTCTGGTACTTTGAAGCCCGAGAACTTGATTGATTGGATTGGTGAACTTGAAGATTTCTTTGAGCTAGAAATAATTGAAGATCCTCTTCGGGTGAGATTAGCATAGACAAAGTTGAAAGGGCATGTTTCTCTTTGGTGGAAAGAACTACAAAGAGATAGAGAAGATGAAGGTGAAATGAAGATCAATTGGTGGAGGTTGTTGGTGACAAAATTGAAAGCTAAGTTCATCCCTTCTGACTATGAGCTTGACTTGTTTAAGAAGTTGGAGAATCTAAAATAGAAGGATTTGTCTATTGAGGATTATACCGAGGAGTTCTACAAACTTACTATTCAGTCTAGACACCAAGAGCTTGGTAAGGAAAATGTAGCTCGGTATGTGAATGGTTTGAGATTCAATATTCAGGATGAGCTTGGTATGTTGAAGATTGATTCTGTGGAAGATGCTTATCAATATGATCTGAAGGCAGAAGATAAGTTGAAGAGGAGACAACATGGTAATTCCCAAGAGAAGGAAAAGATTGATCACTCGGTGAAGGATAAACTGACTGATGCAGAAGATGAACAGAAATCTATGGAACTGAAGAATAAGACATGTCGATTTATCTTTAAGGGTACTTGTTATAACTGTGGAGAGGAAGGAAACCATTCTTTTAAGTGTACACAGAAGAAGCCTGGTGACCGACGAACTACTGTGGTGAATGAGAACATTGAGAATGAACCTGAATCTGAGAACTTATTGCTTCAGCGAACATTGCTTGGTACAAAGGAGGAACCTTGTCAGAGGAGTAACTTGTTTAGGACCTGATGCAAGTCTAGAGGTGAACTCTGTGATGTTATTGTTGATAGTGGTAGTACTGATAACCTTGTTGCTGAGGACATGGTTTAGAAACTTGGGTTGAATAGAATGAAGCATCCTTGTCCTTATAGGATAGGCTGGTTGCAAGATGTTCATGCTCTAGAAGTAAGAGAACAATGCTTTATTGATGTTTAGATTGGCCAGTATAAGGATTTTGTGTTGTGTGACATTGTGAAAATGAATAATTGTGATATATTTCTCGGTAGACCTTGGCAATATGATTGCAGAGCTATGTATGACTGTGTCAGAAATGTGTTTACTGTTGAGAAGGATGATAGGAAGTTTTCCCTGATGCCTTTGCTAGATACAACGCTCGGTAGGAGAAGCCTGAGTATTGGTAGCCAAGTTGAGTTGGTGGATCCTAAAGGTATGGTTGATCAGTGTGAAGGACAGACTTGTGTGTTGTCAAGGAAAGATTTGAAGAGACAGAGAAAGCTGAAGTGGAAGAGTATGCAAACTGAAAAGGTGGAGGACTTGTATGTGAAGAACCAGTTCAGGGTTTATGTATTGAATCCCGGAAGATGTTCTTCTCACATATGAACATCTTTTCGAACATGGGGTGTCTGATGCAGGGGCATTCTAGGGTACTAAGCGAATCTGCATGGAGGTGTGTTGTTTGGTCGGTGTTACTCGATTGCAGCCTTGATCGACGGTCTTGGTTATTATAGGAATCTCAATCGCTGAAGGAACTCGGTAATCTCTAACGCTTGATGAAAGTGTTACTCCGCGATGCCTATAGTGCTCGGTCGACACTAGTGCTCGATGATGCCTGGCATGCTCAGTTATTTCACTGGTGCTCAGTTTTTCAAATTTACCGACTGGAGTTCTGTGTGATTTGTTAGGTTGACTTGGTGCATTTATTGTTGGTAGATATTGTTACAGGCCGACATGTTGAATTAAATGTTTGTAAGGCTATTTTGAAGCTGACTTATATGGCATTTAATATTTGTTTGTAGGAGTTAAGGGTTTCATCCAACCGACTTGTGGCTGATGATTAGTATTTAAAGGGGTGTTTGGGTCGTTGTTTGGGGAAATCAACATCATAGTGGACATCAGTTTGGATGTGCTGGAAAAGCTAGAGTTGGTGAAGTTGTAGAAAAGATCTTGCATGATCTTGTAGATCAAATTGTTATTTGATAGTTTGTAGTTGCAGAGATAGTTGTTTGCACACTTGGAGACAAGGAGATTGCTTGGAGGCTTGTGAGCTCAAGTTTAGATCTACCTTAGGGTTTCCATCACTTGTTGATTATTTGAGAGCTAAACTAGCTAAGATTGTATTAGATCTATGTGGATCTTTCTTTTTGTAATTGGCCCTAACCCGGAAGACCTTATAGCCGGGCATGTTACTGAAAATTGATTTGAAACATCTTGTTGTGTTGTGTTTTTGGATGTGTAATTCTGAAGCTGCAAGGTTGGATTGTCCTTAATTGGATCCTCCCTGCCTTGGTCTACGTCACAGTCCAATGAGATGATGACTGTTGAGTTCAGATTAGTAGCTTGTTTCAATCCTTTTTCTATAAAAGGATTATCATGATCACATAGAATGGGCTGAGAGTTTTGATAGTGAAATATTTTGTATATTTTCAGTCTCATCCAGGTTTAGCAAATGTCATGAGTCTTGTGTAACATTTTATAGATCAAGTTAGAAGTTTAGTATTGGAGTCTTAGTCTTGTTGAGTTTTATTTTTAATGAGAAAATCTAATGTATGAAGACAATGATTCTAAAGTTAATGAAATATAGTCCAGTTTTGGTGCTCTCCTCTGTGTTGGTTTTATGAGTTGTAAATTTAATGATTCAAAGTTTTTATTCAATTCACTGCATATATTTCATAGTGTATATTTTAATTCTAAGCTTTGATCAAAGATCAATTAAAATGCTGAAAATTAATTCATAAGTTCATAAGGTTGGCATAAGGATCTTTATAAGAAGTTTAAATATGAATTACATGAATAGATATTATTGTAATGCAATAATAATCTAAGTCTTGGATCATAAGTATTTTTATGTCATTTATATAATGAGGTCTAAACTAGGAGTATTGCCCATGATAAGGCATTGATCTAAATATGTTGCAATTGTTAATTTGTTGGATCATGTTGTCTGGTTATACCAGTTTTTGATTAAATTCTTTTCACCTTCAGTTTTATTTGTGGTGTAGATCTCATGCTCCATAAAAATTGAGAATCAATGAGTAGTTAGCCATTTCTTAGTATGTTCTTGTTATTGTTGAGCCTCTTGTGAGATAACTTGTTTATCAGATTCAGAGATGTGTTTAATGAGGGTATTATTTCACAGAATTTAGGTTTACCCGTATTCGTCTTGCAAAGCCAAAAGTGTAGAGTGGAGGTCTTTATCCCTATTAGTTGGTGCATTCATTCATGGGGGTTTGATAATTGGATTTGGAAAGTGTTATAACTTGTTGTGTTGACAAGATTCATAGTTGAGCTTGCTCCTCATCTTGTTAATAATTCAGACCACTTAGTCTGTCCATTGAGATTACATAGAGTTGATATTGTATTTTCATGATTTGGGGTAGAATGATATTGTTTTGTATCTAAGATATTTTATTTTGTCATCCAAGGTTGATATCTTGTGAGGAGTCAATTTTTTCTTGTAGATTGAGATATTGTAAGAGTTTTTCTTGCAATTTTTTCTTAGAAATTTTTTTCCCAATTTATATTGGGTGGTGACTCGAGTCTTTGCTCCAGTGTTGAGTAAAAAAAATTATTTTCAAAATATACATGATGAGTAGAAAGTTCACAAGATCATGGGTGAAGCAGCATCCCAAGGAAAAGTTAGAGGGTGAGCTTCATAATACTTCAAGGAATGAATGCCCAATGAGAGATCAAGGAACAAGCAGTGCTCCCCCATCATGGAGACCCAAAAGTAGGGGTGCAAGTGTAGGAAAGTTTTTCAATACTGTCCCTAAGGATAGTGAAACTTTCCCCAAGGATTTTGAACCTATAGGATTCTGAATGTATGAGAACTTCTTGTCTCTTCTTGTTGATCAAGAAGGAGAACTACAACATACAAAGGAAGTAACTCATACTACTTATCAAATAGAAATAGGATATCAAGAAGCAAAGAAAGAAATTTCCTGAATACAATATCAAATGATGCATCCCCTATGCATAGCTTTTCTCCTTTTAGGCATTTGTTGGGTAGAGAATTAAGAAGAAAAAATTAACCCAACTACCTCCTTTGAGTCAAAAAGTACTTTTTACTAATTCAGAAGAAGTCTTTGATGATCTTGATGCCTTGAGAAGACAAATTTAGGAGTATATTGTCATAATAAATAGAAAAAAAGAGAGAGACAAAGGAAGTTAGAGATGTATTAGTTGAAAAAACTAGGTTGATGAAGCAGTTGGATAACCTTAAAGCCATCGATTATGAAGAACCACAGAAAAATGTTGAGGGTCCTGTTGTATGCTAGATTTACAACACTAGAAAGCCTAAGAATATTTTTGCCCCTTAGAATAAAATAGTACCTCAAAATAATGAGGTTGATAAGGATAAAGGAAAACATAAAGCTCCTGGTATAGTTATTAATGAGCTTGTTAGTAAGGGTCCTATTGATGGTGATATATCACACTAGATATTGAGTTGGAGAAAGCAAGAAAGGAGAGTGAGATTCTTGGAAAAGAATTGCAAAAGGCAAAGATGGAAGTAAAAACTTTAGAAATAAAGAGGACGACTAATTTATTGAAATAATTTGTTGGACCTTTCCCCGCTAGTACTTCCTCTATTGCATTTACATCATCTACTTCCCAAGGAGCTAGTGTCCCACCACCTATCATTTCAAAGATTCATGTTACCAGAAAACAAATGGGAGCTAGTACCAGTGGCCAAGCTACTATAGGCCAATTCCAAAGAAGACCAATTAACATCAAAAGGTACATACAACTATTCTTTACTGGTATTTCTGGTTACCCTAACCCTATTTCAAATGAGATAAGGGATAAATTGACTAAGTTTTCTCAAAATAATGTTATTACTTGTGAGGAACATTTAAAGAACTTTATTGATATGTTGAATGACTATGAGGTTGAGCATGAAGATGTAGTCATGAAGTTATTTGTGCAATCTTTAGTTGAGGATGCCAGAGATTGGTTTAGGGGCTTGCTTGATGATAGTATAGGTTGATGGGGTGGATTTAAAAAGTATTTTAGAGAACAATATGGTGATAAGACTAATGAAGTTTTTATGTTGAATGGGTTTAATTATATCAAGAAAAATCAGAATGAAAGGTCATTGAGTTCAACATAAGGTTTCAGAAAGATATGCACAAATTGTTCCAGGTCATGAGGTTGGATGATAAGGTATGTTTGTCTACTTACTTAAATGCTTGTGATGAAAAGATGGCTTACTTGCTTAGGGATTAAGATCCTAGAATTGTTAGGAAAGCATTTAAGTTAGTTGTAAACATTAAAAGTAATAGAAGGGTGTCTAGAAAATTAGGGAGAAGAGATGATCCTAAATTTTCTAGATATAATAAGAAAGATAATGATAAATCCTCTAGTGCAAAGCCTAAGGAGGATGATAAAATGGATAAGATTCTAAATGTATTAAAGAACCTAAAGTTTGATGAAAACAAGAATGATAGGGCTACTAGTGGTGACAAGCCTTCTTATAATAATTTTAATAGGCAACCCAGATTGTAGAATTATCCTTACAATACTCAGTGGAAGGATGGGAAACCTGTGCAACCAACACAAAAAGAAAAATCAGATTTAGTAACCCATGATCCTTTACAAAACATACCATAAATGTGAATGAAGATTCTCCCTAGTGTATGACATACCAATCACCTCATAGTCCTGCACAACACATGTTTGCTAGTGAGGAGTAGGAAGAGGAAGTTAGTGAAACTTACGATGAGGAAGATTGTCTCCTGACATCGACAAATTTATTTAGATAGTTCTATGAATGCTTGTCTAAGCAGTGTGGACCCTTTCTTTTTTATTGTGATAATTAATGGAAAAATGCTTAAGAACTGCATGATAGACTCAGGGGCATCAAATATAGTAATGCCAGTCAAAATTATGGAGTCTATGGGGTTGAAGGTTGACACTCCTCATGGGAGATGTCAAGCTATGGATTCAAGAGAAGTGTTTGTCATTGGTACTATCAATTCCCTACCATATAAATTGGTTGCATACCTTGATAAGGATTTGAAAATGAGTGTTCTTGTTGTAGATATTCCTCCTCATTATGGCATGTTGTTATCTAGAAAATGGAGTGCATCTATGAGATTTAGTTTGCAATGTGATATTTTTTTTGCTACTTTTAATATTGATGGTGAAAATGTAAAGGTTGATTGTGAGTCAAGGGTTCCACATATGATTGAGGTTAGTGAAGATAAGAATATGACATGTTACCTTGACACTGACATGGACACATTAAAAGTTGAAGATCGATAGTAGATGAGAAGAAGGAGCCTATACCTTTATCTGAAAATAAGGAGAATTTATTTGATGATAATGGTCTTTGGATTATGTACTTCGATGGTGATATTTCAAGAGAGGGTTCAGGTGCAGGTGTTCTACTAATTTATCCTGGTGGTAAGACTTTTAAGTTTTCATTCACTTTGTTGTTTTATTGTACAAATAATGTTGTAGAGTATGAAGCATTATTGATTGGGATGAGATTAGCTTCTAATCATGGAATCAACAATCTCAATATTTTATAAATGGAGATTCAAAATTGGTCAGATTCTGGGTTAGATCCAAATATGCTTCCAAGAATAAGAGATTGAAACAATATGGCCCCGTTTGTTTGTGAGAATTAGGCTGGAATTGGCGGCGGAACTTCCGCTTTGTAGCTGAATCCGTCATTTGGTTGTCAACATTGAAAACCGGGTTTTTGTTTTCAAATCCTCATTTCGTATGCACTTCTGGAAGTTCCACTTCCACTCAAATAGGTGGAATTCACTTTTTAAAACCCATTTTTGTGTTTTATGCATTGCATTTGATATTTTGTCAGGTCTGGTGACTTCCGCATTTACAAACCTAGTAGCGTCCATTCGGCAATTCATCTTCCACTTTTTTCGACTATTCATGTTTCGTGGGTCTTCATCTTCGCAGTGGGTTTGGGTTTTCCTACAGCAAGTGTTTGAGGTCTGTGGAAACAAAGGTACTCATTTTTAGAGCTTGCTCAATCTTTTACTTGTTGTAAATCTTTGCATCTTTGTATCCTTTGACAAGGTTCGTTGACATTGTCCTTATGAAGAGTGATGTAACATCTAATGGTGGTTGCTTCTCTTGGGTTCTTTGAAGAATACTGTACGTATACACATTAGGCTCTAGCTATTTCTGCACCATTTCACCTACAACCCTGATAGCCTTTTCCACCTCTCCCTTCCTACAGTATCCGTCAACTATTGTGGTGTAACTCATGACGTCAGCCACCCAACCTTTCTCATCCATATCATTAACAAACCTCTCTACTTCTTCTATATTGTCTGCCTTACAAAGAGCATAAACAATCATATTTAGAGTGTACAAATTTGCACAAATCCCATTCCTATTCATCTGTTGATAAAATTTCCAACACAATTTGACTTCATTGGCTTTGAGCAAAACCCCCAAAAGAGCATTGCAAGAATGCACAGAAACCCTAAATCCATATCTCAAAACTCCATGAAAAATATCCATAGCCTCATTATACATGCCTCCCTTTTGTCCTATTTTAGACCTATGGTTTAATAAATGTAGACTTTGTAAGTGTGAGGGCATGGGTCATGTTCTAATCAAATTGATCCCATAGTTTATCTATTTCACATTAAATGCAATGTTTGTAATATGAAGAAAAGTTGGGTCATAACTAATCCATGATGGCATTCTTTGAAAAGCAGGGAGCAACTCATTAGGATTTCATATTTTAAATAGTTTTACAACTAAATTGTTCTAGGGATAAAGAGACAAATTTTTTGGAAAGCTAAGCCTTAGAATTTGTATGGGGTCCAAATCATTTGTTTTCGGGTTCTCTAATAGGTGGTGCTCAGACATTATAAAGCAAAAGGTTCATGGGAATACCTGAAAAGAAAGGTTAAGTGCTTTTAGTAGTTTTGTACTATATTCCATTGTCACCTTATTTTTACAGTTTCCTTTGGTAGGACATATATCTTAAAAATGCACAATTATATTCCTTTTTAAAAAAATGTCTTAAGAAAATATCTCCCTGAACAAGGTCCTAGATTTTTCTTTGAAAGAAAAATGCAATACTCAAAATATTATGTTCAACATATATGCCAGTGTAGGCTACCCTTAAAAGATGAGCATCTTCATTTTCTCTGTATTCTTGTTGTAATTCACAATGGATGAAATTTATTTGTATGCTTTTTATCTCTGTTGTATTTTTTTATCTAGGATGTTATCATTGGATTCTATTATGATGTAGAGAATCAAATAGATATAAATTCTTCTTCATAGGTTCATAGAGTGCCACTGTTGTCTTGAAGTTGATTGAATTCATTTCATCTGTTAAAAGGTTTCTAGTGCATGCAATACATACAAATATTACAAAGCATAAAATACCATAAATGGAAATAGATTGTCATGTATTTAGACACCACATATTGTCAGCAATATGTCCTTCAAGATCGAAAACCTTCCAAATGGGTTCATCAGGAGTGGGTAATAACCAACAACTTGTTACTCAAAACTGAGTCATATCATATATGTTGTAATAGGAGGTTGAGGAATAGGGTCCTTAAGTTGATATTTGAATAGGGTCCTTAAGTTGATATTTGAATATTAGTCTTAGGATTTAATGTTTCATTTGAATAACCAACTATTAAGTGTTCATGTTATAATGTGATTAAGTTTTGTCTCCTTTCTTCAGTACAACTTAGAAAGATCCAAATTTTGCATATCATTTTGCAATTTGTAGTTCTATTTCTCTAATAAAGAAGATACCATAGTGAAAGTAAAAAATCCATATGTTTTTGTATTGATGAATGAAAAAGTGCAATCAGATACCATATTGATCTAGCTTAATAGTGACTCTCATATAATTGTAACAAGTGTATACTGTAACCACAAACACAAGTATATATTGTAACCACAAACACAAGTTTATACAGTAACCAGTGTGACTATAACCAAAAACACAAGTGTATACCATAACTAGTGTATACTGTAACCACAAACACAAGTGTATACTATAACCACAAACACAAGTGTATATTGTAACAAGTGTATAATACATTGCTTAACCACAAACACAAGTGGATATTGTAACCACAAACACAATTGTATACTGTAACAAGTGTATACTATAACCACAAACACAAGTGTATAATACATTGCTTAACCACAAACACAAGTGTATACTGTAACCACAAACACAAGTGTATACTGTAACAAGTGTATAATACATTGCTTAACCACAAACACAAGTGTATACTATAACCATAAACACAAGTGTATACTGTAACAAGTGTATAATACATTGCTTAACCACAAACATAAGTGTATACTGTAACCACAAACACAAATGTCTTAAAATCATTTTTATTTGTAGAATACTTTCTATTTCTAGAACATCAACAACATGCTACCAATATCTCCTCACTCAATTCATTGTGTTTGTCCACATTTCAGGCCATTGATGGATCCTATTAAGAATATTGATGTTCTAGGACAGGTAGCTGTGGAGACCACATATTCTTGTCTTCTCATAGCTCTTATTGCTTGTGTTGTCATAGCCACAGTAGTGGTGGCCCAAGAAGCCAGTGTACAAAAGGGTAAACGAAAAAGAAAAGGAACTTTGTTTTATAGAATGGTTATTCACTCCAACGATGTGGATTGTCATGATCAGATTTGCATGAGTAGGGCAGCCTTCTTTCATCTAGTTACTATCCTAAGGCTGAAAGGAACCTTGATAGATTTGATACACTTGACATTAGAAGAACAACTTGTGATGTTCCTCTACACCCTTGGCCACAATCTGAGGAACCGCAAGATTGCCCACAACTTTGGGCACTCAAGAGAGACAATCAACTGATACTTCCACAAGGTGTTGAGGGCTATCTTAGGACTCCACAAGGATTTCTTTCTACCACCTAGTCCAAACACTCCTCCTGAAATTAGTGGGTATGAATGTTTTGATCCATTCTTCAAGGTAATTGTTGTGTTGTTACAAATTTCTTGTATGGATTTTTATCCTTATCATAGTATTGGTTGATCGTAGAATTGATGATTATATCATATCATATAGGATTGTGTTGGAGCTATCGATGGAACCCATATACCAGTCACCATCGATGTTGACATGCAGGGTAAATATCATGATAGAAAAGGCAACCTGTCGCAAAATGTTATGGGTGTGTGTTCCTTTGATCATAAGTTTTAGTACTACCTTGCTGGTTGGGAAGGGTCTACTGCAGATAGTCATGTTCTAGCTTTAGCTTTGTCAAAAGCAGATCCTCTTGTTGTCCCCCCCGGTAAGCCAAATCATAGTTTAATATACTCAAGGGTACAATCAATGTTTCACGTTTTAATAATATACTTTATTTATGTAGGAAAATATTTTCTAGTGGATGCTAGATATCCCAATGCACCTAGATTTCTTGCTCCTTATCAGTGTACACGCTACCACCTAAAGGAGTTTTCAAGAGAGAATCCAATAAACTCTCGAGAAGAGTTGTTCAACCATCGACACTCCTCTCTTAGAAACTCAATAGAGCGTACATTTGGTATTCTCAAGCAATGTTTTCCAATCCTGAGGCATGCCACGTCTTATCCTATCATGACACAAGCCCATATTGTATTAGCATGTTGCATACTACACAACTACATTATGTTAGAGGATGACATTCCATAAAAAATTGTCACTGAAGAGGAAGATGTTCGTGATGGGATAGATGTACCAATGCTGGAGACATATGGGTTGTCTCAGTGTGATAGAGACTAGTGGGCATAGTTTCAAGATGATATAGCAAGTAGAATGTGGGAAGAGTATAGATCCTGAGAATAGTTGTTCTTGTATGAGTCAAGACTACATGATGGTTTCCTTTTTCTTATGTTTTTCTCTACAAGTATTGGACTTGTATGGGTGAATGTGTTTTATTTGAGTAAACTAATGTATGAAGATACTTTGATATACATGATGGTTTCCTTTTTCTTCTATTTCTATATGTAAGTATTGGATTTGTATGGGTCAATGTGTTTTATTCGAGTAAATTGATGTATGAAGATACTTTGATAATAATGATGGTTTCCTTTTTCTTCTCTTTCTATCTGCAAGTATTGGACATGTATGGGTCAATGTGTTTTATTTGAGTTAATTGATGTATGAAGATACTTTGATACCATTAACAACAATTTGTATACACAGCATGGCATACACAGAATTAATGATGTCCATGGATGAAACTGGTAACATGAGCCATATATCTCCTTCCTCAAAGAAGATAATGTGGATGAAGGAAATGGAATGCAAGTTTCTAGACTTGCTCCTCAAGCAAGTACAACTAGGCAAAAAATGTGACAGAGGCTTCAAAAAAGAAGTGTGGTCCGCAATTGAGAGGTGGTTCAACGTTGATATGAGCCTTCATCTATCAAAAGACAACTTTAAAAATAAGTTGAAAACCTAGAAGCTTGCCTATAGAGTGATGAAAGAGCTAAGGAATACAAGTGGTTTCACTTGGAACGAGGCAACTCAATGCATGGATGCTAAGGATAGCATGTGGGATGAGCTTCTGAAGGTAGGGTGATCTCTCTACTATTTTGATGGAAATAATATTGCCTTCTTTTAAAGTTAATAATGAAAGACAAAGAACCTAATCCATTTATTTATGCCAACATGCAGAGAAGAGAGTTCAAAAATTTCAAAGTGTATAAGAGGTAGCCCTTCCAGTACTTCAATGAATTGGGTGCAATTGTGGGTAATGACATTGCTAAAGGTAATGCAGCTACCGCGACCCTTGAGACTGAAGAAGGGAACCCTATGGAAGAGCCATTCAATGTGCATGATGAAGAGGACCTTGGTTTCAATGTGCATCTTGATAGTGCTGTTGATTTGGACAAAGACCCTTATCAATCCAATTAGTCCACTGCAACAATAAGTACTTGAGAGACTCCTACATCATCAGTGAGAAAGGTGGGAAAGATGAAGAAGGCAAGTATGGTTGCTTCCTTGGATGCCATGTGTGAAATAATGAAGAAAATAAAAGAGGGCATGAGCAATGTTCACCTTCACCAAATTGATGAATCTCAGCATGAAAATACTTTGGTGGCTACATATAACGCTCTCAGATCCATCCCTGGATTGAGTCGAGGTGTATTCCCGAGGGTATATGAAACCTTCGTGTGTGAACGTGAAAGAGCCAAATGGTTCTTGTTGATGACTGAGGATGAGAGAGTGGACTGGATTGCAGCCACGTATGGTGGATTATAGTTATTTTCCACATACTATTGCTCGTTGTGACTCCATTGCATGTTCAAGATGTTACCAGATCTTACCTTATTAATTGTTTGAGGATTGTAGTATATTTAAGTGTTTTTCTATCGACAGTGCATTTGATCATTAATCTACTTTGTGCATTTGATTTAAAAAGGTTATCAATATATGGATATAGTGGTATACAGTGGTAGATGGCTTTCTCTAGGTTATGGAAATTTATATGAGATTATTAGAATGAATACAATGGTATATAGTGGTATTTAATAAAATTAAAGTACCCACTGGTATACAGTGGCAATTTGCAATGATTCATAATTTACAAAGAAAGTTCTCTTAACAAGTGGACTAACAGTTTGTCTATATTTTTATGATGTTGATTCATCTCTAAGAAAGATTCATTGTTGTTCACAGCCACTGGCATACAGTCCAATCAGTGGATACACTATTTGGACTGTATGCTAGTGGTTGTATAACAGTATACACTGGTTATAGTATACACTTGTGTTTGTGGTTAAGCAATGTATTATACACTTGTTACAGTATACACTGGTGACAATATACACTTGTTACAGTATACACTTGTTACAATGTACACTTGTGTTTGTAGTTAAGCAATGTATTATACACTTGTTACAGTGTACACTTGTGTTTGTGGTTATAGTATACACTTGTGTTTGTGGTTAAGCAATGTATTATACACTTGTTACAGTCTACACTTGTTATAGTGTACACTTGTGTTTGTGGTTACACTATACACTTGTGTTTGTGGTTAAGCAATGTATTATACACTTGTTACAGTATACACTTGTGTTTATGGTTAAGCAATGTATTATACACTTGTTATAGTATACATTGGTTACAGTATACACTTGTTACAGTGTACACTTGTGTTTGTGGTTACAGTCTACACTTGTGTTTGTGGTTAAGCAATGTATTAGTAAGTAGCCCCTCTATGGGATTCTTGCCAACCATACACTGGGAATGTGTAGTCAGGAGTTTCATCAGCTGGCACACTATGACTTTTACTTGCCACCTTAAAATGACACACTTATTTGATGGCTTTTTAGTCTCTTGTGAGTTAGTCATCCTTTTCTTATGGACCAGTCCTCTACTTACAAAAATTATGTCACCCGGCCTTGACTAAACACATTTTTTCTTTTCACTAATGTGCTCATAGTTGTACCATATACCTATCTATTACATGCATTACTATACACTAACCTATCCATGTCCATCTATGCCTTTATCACAACATTCTAGGATTCACCTGTGACTAACTCATTGATGGAATTATAGCTGCTGGTGGCTGGCCTTGGAGAATCACCTTGGCCTAGATATATAATAAGTTTCTAAATAATGGAAAGTTCCAATCTATCTCAAAGCTTAGAAAAACCAAACTCTACTATTACTATGAGGTAAGTGATCTAATCTTTGCAGAGAAAGTTTCCTTAAAAGTGTAAGTTGGAAATAAAGATTTAATAATCACAATAACAGAGTTCATCTCCCTTGTATACACTTTTGCCTAGCATCTGCCTCCTTTCTGCTCCTTTATGTGATTTGCTATTGTTCACTATGCATGAAATGCTTCTTGAGATCTTCCTTCTCTTCTCTTGTTCAATTTGGGTCAGCATGTTATCAATTTGGGTCACCATGTTAATTAAAATTTCTTAGAAAACAATGGCAAGCTGGAAAACAATGACACTTATGATTGAGCACTTAGAAAAGCATGAAATTAATGTGAAGTTTATCCACTGATTGGATTGTATGCCAGTGGCTGTATAACAGTATACACTGGTATATCTCCATTACAAAATATAGTTTGTTAGCACTCTTATGAGAAATGGAATTCAAAGATATTTATGTTGGAACACAAGTTGAACCCATCTTTCCTCTTACCATGCATTTTTTTTGTGATTCGTGAAGTAAAATTTACATAAAAAATGTATAATCAATTGTAAAAACTTGCTCTCTCAATGGCCATGCAAAGATGTTTCAGAACTTCTCTTGGGATCATGTGTCAACCCAATCTAGTTATTTCTTTCATTTTTCCCTCTTTGTTTTGGTATACACTAGTATACAGTAGCCACTAGTAAGTACCCATTGGTATACTTATTGTGTTAATTCGTTGGATCCATGCCAAGATTATTTTGTGTTGCTAGTGATTATGTTGGCTTTCACAAAGTGTGCTTGTCTTCCTCTCCATTTTGGTTTTTCTCTCCACTTCAAGGTAGGAAACCTTGTTTCTCTCTTTTCCTTTGAATTTTGAGTGCTTTTAGAGGTCCATCAATGGCATATTGGTGCATATTGTTTTAATGTTTAGGTATTGCAAGATCTTGTTGAATTAATGGACAAACAAGCATGCCCTCCCTTGACCATTGTTTTCATTAATGTGATTTTATAGACATATTAGCTTGCATTTGTTAGTGTTTTTACTTTTAGCATATTTAAGTGGAATACACGAAGGAGTACCACATGATGAATGTTTCATTTAATGCATTGTTAAGGTGTAGTCTCATAACTATCCATTTCTAGTTCTTCAGACATGATTTTATAAATGTGTTTTGGTAGATGACTGTATTGTTCATGATTCTATATGTATATACCCTAACCATCTTGTTATTATTGTTGCATTATGAAATTAAGTTAAATAATTCTACTTTGTTCAATGCTCTATTTCATTTTCAATTTATTTTCATTTTTCATTCATTTTTAAAAACCACGTGATAGGTACAAAAATAGAAATGGATAGTTTTGAGACTACACATATGATGATAAAGTGAGACTACACATATGCTGACATTAAATATGTTTGAAATAGCTTCTAGATTTGATTTTGTAGATATTTTTGGTATCAACATTTACGATCACACTCTGTGATCCTTCATCAAGATGGAAGAGAGAAAAATGATTGAAAGAAAAGTCCATCATTTTGGTTTGTTGCAATCATTTTGGTCTCTTTCATCCTAATGATGGATCACAGAGTGTGATCCATAACTATCTACACAATTGAATCCAGAAGCTATTTGAAACATTGATGCCAAAAATATCCACATATGATGATAAAAAATGAGCTATCTGATGATTGTTTACTGTTCATGTTTGTAAACGGTCAATATTTCTGATGGTACTCCTTGGTGTATTCCATTTAAAAATAAAAAGTTTTAGTTTTTCTAGCATGTTTACTTTGTAGATGCAGGATTGACCATCTAACAATATGGAAAGTAATGGGAATAATGAGCGGGATATGAGATTGTTGCTCATCGAATGTGGGGCATAAGGGCGTAGAGTGTGGATTTCCTTGCATTTTCTTATTTAACAGTGTGTTTTCACACACCATTTAGTTCATGGATATTGTTCTTCCCCAAAACTTCTATCTGATGCTATAGTTGTGTCATTATATTTTTTCTATAAATTTGTAATATCAACATAAATGAAACTTTTTCAATTTGTACTCATAGAATATAGTCATGTTGTTATATATGAATGAACAAAAATAGTATGAATGAACAAAAATTTTCTTGATACAGTTTTGATGGCTATGGTAAATGTCCCTATGTGTGAGTGTGGTGATGGATCGTGCTGCGTGTTAAAGACGTCACACACGCGGGATAATCCAAATCATAAATTTTGGAGTTGCAAAAATAAGAAAAAGGTTGTTAATTGTACAATATTTAAATGTTTACAAAGAATAAATATTAGTCATTATAGTGAGACTAACTTAGATTTGTATTGTAGGATGGCGGTGGATGTCAGTACTTTTGGTGGGCCAATGACACCCCGTCGTTGTCTACGTCATCTGCACATTCTCCAATATACCTGTTGTGGATGACGAGTGCAAGTCTTGCAAAGTGCTTGAAAAAGCTTTTTGCAAAAGAGGAGGCTACGTATAAAGCTGATGTCATGTTTTTACGATGTTTACTTTGTGCAACAATCATACTATTTAGTTCGGCCATTTGTTGGGTCATTATGCAGAAATAGATATATATGTGGACTAGATGACTTATTTATATTTTGATGTGATATCGAGCAATGCTATAATTACTTTCTTGTTATAATATTGTTTATGATATTGTATAAAATTATTAAAAAAATTTAAGTTTACTTTTCACAATATTGGAAAAAAAATATTAAATTTTGTTTATCATTTTCTATATAAAAATATAAATTAATTAAAAAAAACTATAAATAAAAAATGGACAACAAAAATAAAATATTAAATTAAAACATTATATAATAATTATAAAGACTTAATTTTTCTTCTCAAAATATAATTTCAATTGAAAATGTAGAACCAAACACAGAAACTGGATAATGTAATTCCAATTCCAATTTGAAATTGCAAACCAAACACATAAATAGGAATTTGTCACTTCCAATTCCAATTTTGAAAATGGAAACCAAACACAAAATATGGATTGTCTCAGCCATCTTTCGGGTGAACCAAACGGTCCAAACTATATTTTGAATACACAAAACTGGAATTTCAAAACTTGATTTTGAGATAATAAGGTTTTGTCTCAAATTCCAATTCCCGCAAACAAACGGGGCCTATAGGAATGTTGTTTGGGATGAAATTAAAAAAAAATGATGCTTTTGGGATTGACTAGATGGATAGAAGCCACAAAAAAATGGCAAATCTCCTAGCTAACATTGCTCTCAAGCCAAATGATATCACATTTGTAATAATTTCAAGGGTTGAAGTGCAAACCAGCCCCTCAATTCTTGATAATATTGAGAGCTAGAAAGTATTTGATGATAACATTGACATTCTCATATTTTTGAACTGTGAAGGTGAGTACTGTAATCAAGAGATTGATTTTAGTGGATATATGGAAAGTATAGATGGTAAAGGTATAGTGCTTGGGGAGGATATATTGTAGTTAAAGACAAATAAGGTTACCAAAGGCTTGGTAGTCCTTGAAAGGGATTTTTATAATAAATATAAAATAATGACCATGAGAATTGTCTATAATCCCAAGGACTTGGAGGAAATAAACCTTGGAACAACAAAAGCTCCAAAAAATGTATATATCGGCAAGAAGTTGTCTCTAGAGGTAAGGAAACCATTAATATATCTTATAATAAAATGTAGGCATGTGTTTTCTTGGTCGTATGATGATTTAAAGGCCTATAGGGAAGATTTATTCTAGCATGTGATTCCCTTAAAGGACGATGCTAAGATATTCAGGCAGAAGAAAAGACCCATTAATCCTACTCTTGCTCCCAAAATGCAAGAAGAGCTGATGAAAATGAGGGATGTTGGCATCGTCAAGCCCATTAGACACTCTTTAAGGGTTTCCAATCTTGTGCTTGTAAGAAATAAAAATGGAGACATAAGATTATGTGTAGATTTTAGAAATCTAACTATGGATTCATTAAAAGATAATTATGGTTTGCCTAACATGGAAGCAATGTTGCAGAGGGTGATTGGGTGTGATCTCATGTCTATGATGGATGGTTTCTCTAGATATAACCAAGTAATGGTGAAAGAATCATAGCAATACAAGATTGCATTTACAACACCATGGAGAATTTATGTCTATTTTAGGATGTCATTTGGCCTAACAAATGTAGGAGCTACATTCCAAAGATCCATGGATGTTTCTTTTGTAGATTTCATTGATAAGTTATAGGTGGTATATCAGGATGATTTGACAACTTATTCAAAGGATGAAAACCAACATTGTGGACACTTGGAGAATTTTTTTGTCAGAGTACTTGAATATGGTGTGTCCTTGAATCCAAAAAAATGTGCATTTGGGGTGACTGAAGGAAAGTTTCTTGGTCACATTGTTTCAAAAGATGGGGTTGGAATTGATCCAGAGAGGGTGGTTGCAATAGATAAAGTATCATAGCTCAATATTGTGAAGGGATTACAATCATTCTTTGGCTAGGTAAATTTCTTAAGGAGGTTTGTTACTAATTTTGTTGAGATTAGCAGACCTATTTCCAAGATGATGAAGAAAGGGGCCAAGGTTGAATGGGGTGCTGAAGCCTCTAAGGTTTTTCAAGATATTAAGAAAGCTATCAAGGATGCTCCTATTTTGAGGACTCTTGATTATATCAAGCCTATGCAAATATTCTCATTTGCATCTTTCCACAATGTTGATGTAGTGCTCTTGTAGAAGAACTCAAAGGGTTTTGAACAACCCATAGCTTTCTTTAGTAAATCCCTGCAAGATACATAATTAAAGTATGAAATTGATGAAAAAAAAGAATATGCATTGGTAAAAGTTGTCAAATCTTTTAGGTGTTACCTAATTGGAGCAACTGTTGTTTCTTATGTACCCAGTGTAGTTGTTAAAGACATCTTCACTCAACAAGAGGCCTCTAAGAGGAGATATAGATGGATCATTAGGATCCAAGAGTTTAATATAGACATTCAAAATACCAAGTTGGTAAGAGTCTAGGGGTTATAAAAATTGATGGCTCAAGAAAATCTTGATGCTAAACCATATTAATGTATTAGGGGAAGATTAAAGGCCATTCATATGTGATCTTGACCATTGTGAATGGTACAAGGACATCATTGTATACCTGCATAAAATGATTTTCCATCTTGATATGGATGAGAACAAGAAAAGAACCATGAAATTGCATGCTATGAAATATGCCATAGTCAGTGGAGGACTATGGTGGAGAAGCAATGAAGGTGTGTTGCTTAAATGTGTGGATCAGAATCAGGCAAAGAAGCTTCTAGAAGAAATACATAGTGGAGTGTGTGGTGGCCATTACATGGCTAAAACTATTGCTCATAAGATTTTGAGGTTTGGTTTCTGGTGGCCCACTATTTTCAAAGATGCACATCAAATGGTAAAAAAGTGTGATGCATGCCAGAGGTTTTCAGGTAAGTTAAAATTTTCTGGTAACTTACCTCTTAAGCCTATAAGTGTTCAAGTACCATTTCAGTAGTGGGGATTAGATTTAATTGGGGAAATTGTAGGGGAGTCAAGTGGTGGTCACTCATGGATTTTAGTGGCTACTAATTATTTTACCAAGTGGGTGGAAGCTATACCTACTAGAAGAGCTACAAGCAAAGTGGTGGTAGATTTTCTTATGGAGAATATTATTACAAAATTTAGGTGCCCTAAGAAAATAGTAGTTGATAATGCAATGTGTTTCAGGTTTGATGAATTTAATGCATTTTCTCAAAAGTATAGGATCCAGATATCTTACTCTTCTCCATACCACCCATAGGGAAATAGTCAAGTTGAATCAAGCAATACAAGATTGATCAAAATAATCAAAAGAATCTTGGAAGAAAATAAGAAGGCTTGGAATTCCAAGCTAAGGTTTGCATTATGGGCTAATAGGATAACTATAAAAGAGGCAACTGGATGTGCACCTTCTGACCTTTTATATGGAATTAAAGCTAGGTTTCCACAAAATAACTTAATGTAAATGTATAAATTTGTGTAGATTGATGATCATAATTTTGACGATGAAATGAGGATGAGGATGTCTGGCCTAATGCAACTAGATGAGACGAGAAGAGAAGCACATGCAAGAAATGCAAAGCTATAGTTGCAAGTTAAGGTTTTATATGACAAAAATACCACTATCAGAAAGTTTGAAGTGGATGACATGGTCCTCATGTGGAATGCTAGACTAGAAGAAAAGGGTAGACATGGAAAATTTGACCCTATTTGGTTAGGTCCATACATTATCGACAGTAAGTGGGGTGAAGATTCATACCTATTGAAAAACATGATCGAAGATACTCGAGAATTGTTAGTTCATGGATAATTTTTGAAGCATTATTTCTCTTGAAATAATGAAGCATATGTATGAACAATAGATATGTTGTATGTATGTAAATAGGTTTGTGTGTGTGCTTTATGTTTAGGTTTTGTGCTGTATAGTTTGGTTGGTTTTCTTAACCCATGAGATTATGATATTTTCATCTTATACCGAGAAGATAAGTGTCCCCAACTAGAGACATTATTGGAATTGTTAAAAATTTGTCTAAGTATTTGTTCCTTTACCTTCAAAAGTGGTGTTAGAATGTTTCATCCTTACAAAAAAAAATCATAGATCGAATGATTAAGGTTTACAATCGGGTTGGAGGTTAGAAAATGCATGAAGTCTAAGTTGGTCTTTTCTTTTTGGTTCATATGTTATGTTGTGGTGGATTTGCATTAGGTGATTGACACTCTTAAGTAGAAATGGACAATTGTTATTTTGAAGAGAACCATTTAGGGAGTTATCCCACATTTTTTTTTTGTCTATGGGGCTAACTTGTTGTTTTTATACAATGACGCACACATAAGAAGTGTCGAAAAGGTAGGTGCCTTTTAGTAGGAGTTTCATACATGGGTGTATAGCTGGGTGGCCAACTAAGTAATTTTGTGGACCTTCACCCACATAAAAAATGATGTGGCAGATAACCAGGCAATAGGCTGGTAGTCTAAGGGTGAATCAAATGGCGACAAGTGGTAGGGTGGCAAATCAAAGGTGGTTAAATAGTGATCAAATCTGACCACTTTTGTCATCTCGTGAAAGAAGTTGTAAGGAATATAATGAGCGTGGGATCGTGAGATTCTGCCTTGTGGCAAGGCTAATCATAGGAGGATGAACTAGATTGCGGACCCAAAGATGATAGATGGCACGATCTCGTGATCCCATGATCTGGGATGATGAGGAGAGAGAAATAATAAGGGATTGTGAGAGGGTGACATGTGGTGCATGTGTATGAAATGGATGGTGGGCCCGATGGTGACAAGTGGAGGGTGCTCGTAATATTGCGGTGAAGGCTAATGAGGAGAGATAAAGTTCTTGGGATTGCGGGAAGCCTCCACTTGGCATGTGTTTCAAAGAGACATAGCGGGACCATGGGTGACACATGGTGAGTGCCTATGATCCTATGATGAAGGATGATAGGGAAAGAGAATGTGCATGGGATCATGATGTTGCAATAGGTGGCGAACAGGTGAATTGAGGAGCCAATCAAGAAATGCCACATGGAAATCAATTTACAATTGGTCGGATGGAGAATTGAGTAGAAATTTGAAAACTTTATGGTTTGGCTCAAGTTCACAAGGTATAATGTAGATTATAATTTTGTGTTGAGAAGTCATGCTAAGTTGCCATATCAACTTTGCTAATAATTGACTTAGCTGAAAGATGATAAATGGGGTTTGGACAAATAGTTGTATGACACATCAGACAGTGTGGTCATTTGCAACATAGGAGCCATGAGATGTTGATATGCCTAAAGAAATACATTTTTTGAGAACTGAGGCAGATTTTGTAAAGTATTGCAAATGTGAAGTTTATTGCTATGTAGCGGTCAAGGCAGTATGGGCCAATGACAACAATGATGTGAGGTGTTGTTTTTATGTTGTTATACTCTTTTTGTTTAGAGTAGGTTGTCAAACATGGATAGGGATGTTGGAGTGTTTTTCTTTATGGTTTTCATGTGTCTTGCAGTCCAATGAGATGATGACAGTTGTTTTCAGATCAATAGCTTGTTGCAATCCTTTTTCTATAAAAGGATTTCCATGATCACATAGAATGGGATGAGAGTTTTGATAGTGAAATATTTTGTATATTTTTAGTCTCAGTCAGGTTTAGCAGATGTCACGAGTCTTGTGTAACATTTTACAAAGCAAGTTAGAAGTTTAGTATTGGAGTCTTAGTATTGTTGAGATTTATTTTTGATGAGAAAATCTAATGTATGAAGACAATGATTTTGAAGTTAATAAAATATAGTCCATATTTGGTGCTCTCCTCTATGTTGGTTTTATGAGTTGTCAATTTAACGATTCAAAGTTTTTATTCAATTCATTGCATATCTTTCATATGCATATATTCTAATTTTAAGCTTTGATCAAAGATCAATTAAAATGTTGAAAATTAATTCAAAAGTTCATAAGGTTAGCATAAGGATCTTTATAAGAAGTTTAAATCTAGATTACATGAATATATATTATTGTAATAAAATAATAATTAAGTCTTTGATCATTAGCATTTTTATTTCATTCATATAATGAGGTGTAAATTGAGAGTATTTCCCAATGATAAGGCACTTGTCTAAATATGTTGTAATTGTTGATTCATTGACACATCTTGTCTGGTTATATTGGCTTTTGATTAAATTATTTTCATCGTCAATTTTATTTGTGGTGTAGATCTCGTGCTCCATAACAATTGAGAATCAATGAGTAGTTAGCCATTACTTAGTATTGTCTTGTTATTATTGAACCTCTTATGAGATAATCTATTTATCAGATTCATGGATGTGTTTAATGAGGGTAGTATTTCATTGAATTTAGGTTTACCTGCATTGGTCTTGCAGAGCCAAAAGTGTAGAGGGGAGGTCTTTATCCCTATTAGTTTGTCCATCCATTCATGGGGGTATGATAATTGGAGTTGGAAACTCTTTAGAATTTGTAGTGAGTATACTAGTAGGTGCTGAAGCATAAAAACATTTTGAGAACCAATGTGATGCTTAGTCAAAATAAGGAAATATAGGTAGTTAATGTCTATGGACCAATCTCAACACTAGCCAAGAGAATCTTATGTAGCTATCATAATTTGGGGTTATTTTAAAGCTACATTGGACAATTCAGAAAAGCAAGGAGGTATACAAAATTTATCAAGAGTACACGAGGACTTCCAAGCATTTGTAGACAACAATAACTTAAGAAAAATAGTATCTAGAAATGGCAGGTTCACTTGAACTAATAGAAGGAAATATTTTACCAGCATAGAAAAAAATTAGATTGGTTCTTCATAACTAGAAGATGAGATGATAATCGGGACACATTTGAAACAACAATACTACAATACATTGGGTCGGGCCACTTTCATGTGTAGCTAATGATCAATGCAGAATATCTCAAAGGTGGGGCCCCTTTCAGATTTGAGAATATGTGGATAAGGGATGCATCTTTACATGACTTATTAAAAAAATGGTGGAATGAAGTCAAAATGGGAAACAAGTAAAAATGTATTAGTTCAGTCAAAATATCTTGCTCATTAAAATGAAACTCAAAGAATAGAATTAAGATAACTTCAAGAATATCTTTAAGGAAAAATCTTGAGTAGAGGAGGAGCTAAGTAATTTCAATGAGAAAATAATTGAGCACTAGACGGGACAAGAAAAATTTGAATTAGAACAAAAGTTAAAATCAGAGCTCACAAACATAATGAACAAGGAAGAGTTGTTTTGGAGGAAGAAGTCAAGAGAAATCTGGCTTAAGGGGGGAGATAGGAATACAACGTACTTCCATAAAACAATGATGGCCAATAGGGGAAGAAATAAAATCACATAGATAACTAAGGAAGATGACACAAATTTTACATTGAAAAAAGGAGGTCAATCAAATAGTAGTGCAATACTTCCAAGAGATTTTCAATTATGCAGTAGAAGATAATGAACGAGAACGACAATAATTTTTGAGTCACATTCCAACCCTAATTAATGAAGTAAAAAATAGAGAGATCTTTAAAGTAATTGACTTGGAAGAAACTAAGAAAACAACCTTTCAATTAGGTGTAGATGAGGCCTTGGGGTCAGATGGCTTTCCTGTAAAATTCTATCAGGTTTTATGGGATATTATTGGTGGTGACTTACACAAAGTTGTTGAAGAGTCCAAAAGGAGAATGGAAATGTTAGGAACCTTCAATAACACCTTCATAGTGCTTGTTACCAAGAAGGAGGTGCAGACCATGGCATATTTTAGTCCCATTGTACTATGAAATACAGTCTACAATATAATCGCTAAGATCATAGCTACTAGGCTAAAAACTGTACTAATTTTTTTTTTCTTTGATGAACAAAATGGCTTCTCCTTGATTAGATTAATTGTTAAAGAAATCGTAATTGCACACAAGGCCACATATTCATCTAGGAAGTCTAGAATCCTAAATATGGTAATCAAGTTGGATATATTGAAGGTATATGACCTTGTGGATAGACAGTTTTTGATCAAATTCCTATAAAAAATTATCTTTAGGGAGGGATGGGTCAATTGGATTTCTAGTTGCATTTTGAATCCAAGGTTCTCAGTTTTGGTTAATGAGATAGCCCAAGGTTTCTTTGATTCTACTAGGGGGATTCATCAAGGTGATCTGATTTCCCTATTCCTTTTCATCATAATGGAAAATGCATTAGGAACAATCATCTAGCATTACATATTAAAGGGTCTATGGAAAGGGACTGAGATATGCCCAGGTTTGGAGGCTATTATGCATCAACAATTTGTGGATGATACGATCCTCTTTGAGAATGCTTCAAGAGTAGAAGCTAGAATCATCGGGGACACACTTGATAGCTATAGAAAGGCATCGTGAAAGATAATTAATTGAAAAAAGTCAAAGGTCTTTTTTCTCAATGTTCAACTATGTCTATAGAAAGACATTGCAAGAATTCTAGATCTTAGAATTGCAAATCTACTATAGAAATTCCTCGGGGTACCATTATTTGGGAGAATCAATAAGAAATATTATTGGGAGAATCTAGTTGGTAACTATAAAAGGAATGTGGAGCTTTGGAAGGGAAAATGGCTATCCTTAGCTAGAAGAAATTTATGTTGAAATTAGTATTAACAACTATTACCATTTATTCTATGACATGCATGAAATTTCCAAAAAGTAGTGGAAGATATATTAACACAAATCATGAGGAAATTATTTTGGAATCATTTGGAAGAAAACCATAAAATACCTTTTCTATCATGGGAAAATATTTGTAAGCCCTTTGGAGCTAAAGGGTTAGGAGTAAGGTAGTTGCATAACATGAACCTTTATATGGGTGCAAAATTGGTTTGGAGTATGTTTCAAAATGGGGAACAAAGATAAGTCCAAATTTTGAGGCAAAAATATCTAAATTCATATGAACTCATCAGAATAATCAATACACTAGACCCTCCAAATGGATCAACAATCTGGAACTTCATCCTTGAGTGTAGGAAAATAATCATGAAGCACATAAAAGGGGAAGTAACCAATGGAAAACATGCTTAATTTTGGGAGGATTCATGGGAAGTCCACCTAGATCTTGATAACATCAAGGAAGAAACAACCATAAGGTGGGGGAAAAAGCTCTGTGACTATGAGTATGTAGAAAATAGAAATGACAAATAGGAATGGAGGTGGAAGTCCCTTAATGAATTTTAGGCCCCTGTAGAAAAAAATGAAAAGCTAATAAGGATCCTAGAAGTAAGAGGTGTGGATGGGCCTAAGAAATGAAATTTTATGGTTCTCTTCAAGGGATGTGTAATACAAAGTCAAACTAGGTTACAGGGTGCAAGAGATAGTGACAAAATATCAACTATGGCCAAAAGAGCTTATCTGGGGAAAATCTTGCTCACCTCAAGCTAGGGTCTTTTCCTGGTTAGCTTTTCAAGTTTGCATCTTCCCTCAAGAAAATCTTAAAAAAATTGGGATAATCAGACCAAGAATATGTCTATTATGCAAGAAGTAGAATGAGGATGCCAATCACTTATTTCTCTCATGCGAGCTTATGTAGAAAGCTTCTAAAAATACTTTCTCCAAAAGCTAAACTTGCAAACACCAATAGCTAGAAATCTAATGGGTTAGTAGAAATCTAATGGGTTAGTTCTACATGTGGCCTAGGTGTGCTCAAAGAAACCTATTCAAGATCTTGAGGAAGGTTATTCCTTTAATGGTTGTGTGGAAATTATGGAAAAAGCGCAACATAAGGATTCTCAAGGGAAAAACTAGTCATCAAAACTGAGGCATCCATTGTAGAACTAGTCAATATGGCGACAAAAAACAAAAACAACAAAAAATAATGATTCATCACATGGGATAAAAATATGACAAAAATATTCAAGGGACTCACCATTCCCACCCTAGTAGGCACCATTGATTGCACTTGGAAGAAGAAACTACATGAATAAGTTCACTAAAATGCCTCAGAGGCCACTTGGGTGAAGGTAAACTTTGACAGAGTCGCAAGAGGGAACCCTGGACCCAGTGGGATAGGATGTGTGATTAGAGATGAATCCAAAACTATCCTGGTAGAGCATATGGAGTACATCAGAGTTACCAAAAATAATCAAGAAGAGTTCAAAGCCACACTTCATGAATTAAAGATGGGAATGGAATGTGGAGCCAGAAAGATACATCTTGAAGGAGACTCGATGATCACAGTGAATGTTTTCAAGGAGAACTCCGCCCCCACCTAGAGATTGAACAAATGGATCTAATAGATAAGGGGAAAGATAGATGGATTGGATGACTTCAAAATCAGCCACATATACTATGAAGGAAATTTGATAGAAGAAAAATTGGAAAAAAGATCCATCACAAAGGAAGAAGGTAGGTGAGGTCACTTGCACCTCAAAAATATTGTCTGGATCACAATAAGAATGGTGAGAAAATATGAATATGGATCTGGCACAATAAAACAAGGATGAAATAATGATGGACGACACAACAAAAAATGATGTAATTATGTGGACGTGCATATAATGAATCCTTGGTGTTCAAGATGAAATGGAAGATGTCTTATACACCAAGAAAAGACATGAACCAAGGACAAGAGGTGGAAAAAAATTAATGTTGGTGGTACATGAGTATCATGACGAATGAAAACTTGAAGGAACTATGATAATGAGGCATGTGGGGAAGTAAACTCATAAGACTTATGTGTGGATAGTTGCACCATGTCATTAATGCCATGTTTGTGTCTAAAGATACAATAGGAATATATGGACAAGAGGTGACAAAAACTCAGTACAGGATGTGTCCACATTAGGGAATGAAGAATGGAGTTTAGTATTGGAAATTATACACAAAAAGTGGTTTGTTGGTAGTTGCACCATTTTATTTATGGAAAGTTCATGTGGCAAGATAAGGTAGGAGATATAGGGTACTTCAACAAATGGAGAAGGGATATATTACAACAAAAATGGCCAAAGGCGAGTTACCACTTTGGGACTAGAGAATATAAAACTTGGAGCAATGGACATGCCAATATGCTTGGAGATGACGAAGAGCATCGTGTATTTCTTCAAAGAGATAACAGAAAAGCATCTGTTGTAACTAATTACTGTGAAGCATCCACTGGTGCTTCATGTAGTTAAGGAAGTCCTCAATCATGAGTGTTTGTGGTCTTACCACAGGCAGTGTGTCAATACAGACATAACAACTATGTTTTTGGCTTTTGCATTATGTAGAGGAGTGTCAAAGCCAAAGATGAAGAATTTTTGCTAGATATTCTTCAAGCACAAGTATCTTGGAGAGATTGACATGGTGTTGGATAATGTAGATAGATAAAACATGATCCTTGTGTTGTAGCAATGCTACTTAGGAGAAGGTCATGGGTATAAAGGGGAAATCATAAAATTTCCCCTCATCATCTCAGTGGAGCTGGATGAGTTGAAGGCACGGTTGGGTGACATTGATAGGAACCTTGAATTCCTATAGCTTTTGGCATATTTCCTCCCTCCACTGATGAATGAATGGTTGTGTACACACTATTAGAATGTGAATTTTATGATATTTGTGTTGTTGTCATTTAATGGTTGTCATTAATGTCAACATATCTTAAGCATTTTCATGTTTTGGGTGTATTAGTTGGTGTGTACCAATAGTCTTGGTGGTATTTGCAACTTTATTGATAGTATGTGTGTCTTGGTGGAAGTGTTCACCAAAAGATGTGCTTTAGATATCCATCCTTATCCTTTCAGTGTTGGTTCTAGTTTATGTGCAACATATGGTGGATTGATTGTTTGGGGTCAATCCTATTTGGAGTGTGTTCATTTGTGTTTCAGTCCCAGCTATTATTATGTAATGTTTTCATCATGTCCATTGGAACCGAATGTATTTAGAGATTGGATTGCATGTTGGCATATGTGAGGCAAGTTCTATTGGTCAAGGTGGTCTACATTTCATTCCTTACCTCCGCAAGAATGTATTGGTGTGACCTATTTCAAATTTTTTTGGCTGATATGGTTGATGGGATCAAGCATTATTGGAAGAGTGAGGATTTATGTTGTTTGTGTGGCTTATGTGTTGCTTGTATATGAAGTGATTGTGAATCTATTTTAGGAGATCTATTTTTTGATCATGTGCGTGGAAGAGTGTTGGTGACAATGATCTTAGTGGTGTATTTAATTTATTTTCGTATACTTTGGAAGTGAGCCTCTCATATTGGTAGTGAGCCTATTCATATATAAGGGTAGTTATCTCAACCGATAGTGATCCTACCTACAATGTGTACAACCGACAGTGGGCCTTTGTATAAATCACCTTAACCGGTGTCACCTTAACAGGTGTTTTCATTTCATGAGAATTAGCTTCTCTGTGATTTTCCCAAATTGGGATTTCCATGTAAATCTTGGTGTTCTCTGTGTCAGTGTTCTTGTTTTTTCATGTTTACACGTTCAATGGATGTTTAATGTGCTTAATCAATAGATCATAAGTTGTTATTGTTGCTGTTTAATAGTTTACTGACAAAGAAAAAGTTTAATAAAGTGTGTGGGAATAAAAGATTCACCCCCCCTCTTAGTTATTCAGTCTGTTCAACAATTGGTATCAGAGCTTGGCTCCTCGGTGAAGTGCTTAACCTCTTGAGGAATATCCAATGGAACATAAATTGAACGTCCCTATGTTTGATAAATTAGACTATAGTTCATGGAAATATTAGATGAAAGGTTATTGTTTCAGTTAGTTATAAGACCTGGAAGCATGTGGAGACAAAGTGTGTGTTTCCTCAAAATGGCCTTACCACTTAGGATGAAATTGAGGTGTATGAGGAGAATAAAAAAGTGAGATATGCTATCACTAGTGCTATCTAAGACAAAATTGGCTAAGGTTATTTCTTTGAAGACTTCTTATGAAGTTTGGGAAAGGTTAAAAGAGATCTATGAAGGAAATGATAGGGTTAAGTTATCTAAGAAGCTTACAACTAAGATACACTATGAGAATATGAGAGTGGAAGATGGTGAGGATATTAAAAGCTATTTTTAGAGGGTTGAAAATGTTATGAATGAAGTCAAGAACCAAGGAGGTACTATTATTGATGAAGATTTGATGGAAATATATTGATGCATTACTAGATAGTTACAGTGATAATATCTCGATGATTGAGGAGGTGTATGATCCAAATAAGTTTAATAAAGAATAATTATTTGGCATCCTAACCAAATTTGAGCTAAGGAAGTTTGGAAGAGAGAAGAGGAGAATAGAGACAACTTTCAAGGCAACTAAATTTGACGAAAATCGTGACAGTGATGATGAAGAAGAATTTGAAGAAAACTTTGCAAGAAGACTAAAGAAAGGTACTAACAAGTACATATGTATGTTACATTTGAAATGTTTTAGATGTGGTAAATTGGTCATTTGGCTACTAGATATCCAGAGAAGGGTCCTAGATAGAAGTTTAAGAAGTTCAATAAGAAGGCTTATTATGTGAATGAAGATGCTAGTATTTTAGATGGTGAGTCAGAAACAAAAGATTGTTTATTTTATGTTAAAAAAGATAAGAAATAGGAAATTGATATTTCTAATATCTATGATGAGGCTAATGATGATGTTGAAACAATTTTATATGTTAGAATAAATGAAAATGAATGGCTAATTGATATTGGTTGTTCTTGTTGTCAATCAGGATTGCACCTATAGAAAAATGTGAAATTCATCTATCTTGTTGGAACATTGAGACGTTCTCAGGCCTTGGGTATCCTATGGTGAGAGAGAATCTTCAGGATTCAAAGGTTGGTTCCTTTTGGTATCACCTAAAACTAAAAATGAACAAGGAAAAGGATAAAAGGATGTAATTGTGAAAATGAAATTAACACTTAGGCGATGCTCCAAATGTAAAATATGCAATCTGCAATCAATCAAGCTCATAAAACCCTTAACAAAATAACCCTAAAAAATATCACAACTCAACTAAACCAGTGATGCATAAGTATTTCCTAGAATAGGGCTAAACCTAATGCTTTTATGGAGGAAAACCATATGGTTTTCTCAGCTTCAAACTATTAAAAGTAACTACACAATCTAGGACCCACATCAACCAAGTATCTTCCTACAATAAATTTGAATAAATGAGACAAATTAAAGGATATAAACTAGAATAATTCATCAAATAAGCCACCTATAACATGAAACAAAAAGTATTGAGAAGGGAAGTTGTTGCTATTTTATTTAGAATTCAAGAACCATCTACTACAAAACTTAGAAAAATGGGTCTCCATACAAATCTCGAACATGGCAGAGCTTTGCCAAAGTTGCAACACATGCCCTTGAAAAGAAAAGAGAGCCCTCTAAAAGAAAAGAAACTAAAGCCTTATAAAAAAAACTCAACACAAACTCCAATGGCAACTGCACGATGAAGTAAACTCAATATGATGTCTAATTGAAGTCTCTGTCTGTCTTCTCCTCCAAAAATGCATGAGAAATTCAAAACCCCCTTGGCTCAAATATGAAAGGAAAAGCCACCAAAAAGGGGATAACTACAAGAAACAATCAATTAACTCACTCAAAAGACCTCTCAAACCCAAAAATGACCCATGTGAGCCCTCAACTGGAGTCTAACTACTCTTGAACTGCCATAAAGTGCTTTGGAACTGCCAACAACCTTACAGAAAACCAAAATTCCCTTCTACCCATAAAAGAACTCTAAGACTGAAGAAAGTCCTCCGCATGTGAGAATGAACTCAAAAGAACTCCACCTATGACCTTCAGTTTATATACATGACATTTATCCTATTTATTCTCACACCATGCAAATTCAAATCCACGACCTTCCAGGGATAACTTTAAGAAACCCCCTTTTAGGGAAAAGTGTAAAATCTTGGCGAATCATACATTATTTTAGAGGGGAATTTGTTTTAATGCAGGTGATTTTTTTTTTAAAAATCCATAATTTTTCATAGTTTGTATTGGCGATTTTTCCTTCCCGAATGAAAATTTCATAAATTGTTGGCGAATTATTCAGTCATGTGGGGGAAAATATATATTATATGAGGTGAATAGTTTTCTTTTGAAGTAAAAAATTATAATATATGAGGTGAATGATATTATTTTGAAGGGAAAAATAATAATTGTATTGGCGAATTTTATGTACCATTTGAAAATTTATTTATTTTATTGGCTAATCATTCATTAATTATGGGAAAAAAAATATTTTATTGGTGATTTTCAAAAGATGGGACATAACATGAACACGTAATCTAACCTAACATACCTAACATACATACATTATTTTATAATGTTAAATGTATTATTTGAGACTGTCTGATGATCCAAGATCAATGGCTGAAGTTTAATTTCGGCCCCAATTTCTTGAAGGAAATAGAATTGTCCAGGAAGTCACCAGAATGTTGACACATATCAAATTAGGGTTGTCAACTTGTCTGCAGACTATAGTGTACATATGTTGGTATTGATAATCATGGTCCTATAGTGCAACTTGTAACCTCTTAACTCGGTAAGAAATAAATGCCTTGTTAGTGACAAGAGACATTCTTTAACTGTCACGCACCACTTCCAAATTTGTACAGATGATATAACTAATTTCTGACTTTTTTGCATTTATGGGAAAGATTTACTGCTAGATATGAAAGATTAAGGATAAAATTTTAAGTTCTCATACGCATGCATTTAGGAGAAAGATTTACATGAAAGATTTAGAGGCATATTAAGGACAATGGATTTAATACCATTAAAGATAGAATAATTTATTGCTAAGTAATGATCAAGGATTCAAGGGCTATTTATAGACGATCTAGCTTCTTTATTCCTCAATTCGTCTTTGCTAGATAAATTGTTTGTTTAGGTCATTAGTTTGCACTCTGCAAATAATTTATTTTTAAGGTTTCTGAAGTTTTAGATGGACACTCCAGTTAGGCTTAGATGCACATCTGAGGAGGCCCAGAAGGCCTTTTTGGGTTCCTTTTCAGATGAAACCTTACAATCAATTTGTAAGGAGGGTGGACCTTTCGTAATAGAGGTTGTTAAAATGGTGTTGTGTAGAGAGTTTCTGCAAAATGAAGATAGGCATCAGGTCAACATGGACATTATGTCCTATTTTTTGGCATCTCTTCTCGACCTCAAAGGAGAGAAGGTGGACATGTTAATGTTGTTGAGGAGGGTTTTTAAAGAAGAATACCTGGGGGACAACATTTATGTTGTCATGTTCATGGAAATAGGGGTGGAGATCCCTTGGGCAAGTGAAATACCCAAGCTTCTCCTCCTAGGCCAGAATGTGGCCATGCAACCTTTTCTATTGGGCCTGAATGCTGGGTAGTCCATAGGAAATGGGTGCTGATAGCTAGGGATTTTCTTCAAAAGTGGTTTCTGCTTGACAAAGTGGAGGCTTAGGTGGGGCAATACAGGTGGCTCGATGAATTCTCGCAGTTAATCCTCTCAGCAAAATTCTACTTAGATGGAGCCGGAGGGCAAAATCAATAGTGGACTACTAGTGGTTTTTTTTTTGATAAAAACATACCACATTTTTGGGTTTTTTGTTTATATTAGGTTTCTCTTTGTACTAGAAGTGGACAATGTAATTATAATTTTATGAAAAAATAATGAAAATTTCGCAAGCTCATTTCAATTTGTGTTTTATGGGTACAAAAATTGGTTCTTAGACTTCTTCGTCACTGTGATTGCAATATTTTAATTAGTTGCTTTATCTATGTATTAGACATGTATGATGTAACTTGTATGTTTCAGTAGAAATAAGGAAACGTTCAAATGATGCCGATGGTATTTCCATTTTTAAATCTAAATATTTAAAATGTATCACAGTTGTACAAAGTAGACAGTTGTAGTTAATAAAAGAAATGTCTTATCATTGACATTAAGTTTGGGTAATGTTACCTGTCATGACATTTTTTCCAATTTTACACGCTCGTACATTTAATATGAAAGATTTACAGAATTTTGAAGGAAAAATGAATTAATAAGGTTAGAGAAAGAATTTATGGTTTTCTAATTATAAGGTATGAGAATTATATGTGATTATAATTATCAACGTTAAAGTTATAATCAATAAAAAATATCATTTTAACTTTAAGTATACTATATAATCAATTTGAAGGACAAATTAATTAATAAGGTTAGAGAAAGAATTTATAGTTTTCTAATTATAAGGTATGAGAATTATATGTGATTATAATTATCAACGTTAAAGTTATAATCAATAAAAAATATCATTTTAACTTTAAGTATACTATATAATCAATAAAAAATATTACTTTAACTCATGTTTGGGAGACCTAGCGAGTCAGCAACCACATAAATCTCGTAATCTCTAAAAACTAACCTAAGTAACCTTAACTCCGGCCTCTAAAATTATTAGAATGTAATATTATTAAAAAATAGTACATTTTGAATTTAATTGGCTAAAATTGTTACTATTCAATTAAATAACTTTAAATTTTATTATCCATTATTAATTAATATCTATAAAGGAAAAAATAACAGTATAACATTTAACAATGTCTGTTGCAAATAACTACCATTAGATGAGCACATATCGATGATGTACGATAGACTTCGGGATGAAAGGGACAAGAAACCCCATCTTTTCAAACCCATTCTAGAATCATGGCATGTGTCACTAAACACGTTCCACTCACAGTCTCGCATGGTCTACCAAAAATGTCATTTGATGATGATGTGACACGTCTGACTCTTTCCTTATTCGGGCCAAAGCTCGCCAAGATGAATAGTAAAATAACCAAATTGATAACTCTTGGTTTGCCGAGTCCTGGTCCTGATTACTCATCAAAGAATTTTGTTGGAAGAGAAGCTTACAAAAAAAAGTTGGAGGACACAACGATGTCTGATTTAGGTAAGCTTCCTCAGGCCAGAACTCATGAAGGCATTGCAAACTGCATCAAAACATTGATAAATTTGAATGCATTATTGGAAGGAACATTGCTTCCAACTCACTCTTCCAAGTATGGATGGCTAACAAGGTTGCAGGTCATTTACTATAACATCACAAATTTTGCCCTTCCAACCAACGAGGAATGAAGCATACTAAAGAAACTGACAAAATCATCTTGATCTCATCAATCATAGTATGTGAAAGTACTTTTAGTTTCAATCATCTCTATATCTTTAGTATATATCTTTGATATTATCCTAAATACTAGAATTGAGTTTAAAGTAACAAGTTTGAAATTTGTTTTTTGAACAGGATCAATGTTGCAGATGCTATTGCCAATGCTAATTTACTAAACCAGCCTTTCAAATGCAGAAATGTACAGTTGTAGAGATGTTGTAGACTTGTAGTTGTCTTACATATTTAGATTTTGAGACTTCACATTAGGCAAATCGACCTGAAGCTATTGTTGCTCCCTTGTTTCTATAAAAGGGAATTTAGGATCATTGGCTTAGGGTAATGAAATTGAAATTGGGCAATGTGCCAATGGGTTTTGTACTATTGAGTCATTGAATTTTGTAAACAAAATCATAGAGTTGTGTTCTTACTAATATTAATGAATGAATTTTTAGATTGTACATATTTGTAATTAAATTAATGAGAATCAGTATTTCTAAGAATTGTAACATATGAATTGCTATATTGTCAAAAAAAATAATGAAAAATCTATAAGAATTGTACCATATGAGCTGAATAATGCAAATGAAAACCATTATTAATTATGGAATTGAATCTTGATGACATTATCAACCACATTCATGTTTTTGATATTGGAATATGCTATTATGCATGATTGATGGTGAGATATAGAAATTGATAGTAGACTTCAGGAAAAAGTGTAATAAATACCTAGGACCTGCTACTTCTATAATGGTTCAAGCTGCCACATCATATCATTATTGAGATCATCAGATTCATCGCCATCAACTTCATAGCTTCCTTGGTTCTTTGATATTTTTTCTTCACTCTGCATACCTCCTCTTAACTGATGTTCACCACTAGCAGTACTAGTACCAGTACATGAGTCAATGACATCATTGTCTCTGGCTCTCCCACTTTGGTTTGAAATGTTGTCCAACCCTCTTCTCTGACATTTCTTCCTCCATAATTTCAGTGCCCTTTCGTAAGGAAAAGTATTGACTTCATACCTCGATGTAAAGAGCCTCAAGCAATTTTCCAAATTCTTGTCTAGTTTGTTTCTTAGCTTTGACTTTAGGAATCCCAAAGCACTAAAAACTCTCTCATCCTCCACCAACCCCAATATCATGGTCAGACATAAATCAACAAGCTTGAAATATTCTGATATTGAATCAATCAACATTTTTCTCTCAGCTAGATTTTTCCAAAGTCTTGTTACCTATCCATCTTCGAGAGGGTTCTACATAATATTATATTGTTCCCTCATTGTTAGTGAAAAATGACTTGATTTCTCTCTCAAATGATTTTCATCTAAAATTCCATTTAGAGTTACTCCATTTAACTCTTTGGTTTTTCAAAAGTGATCTATCAAAGTTAGTAGCTTAGTTTTAAAATCTTTTGGATTGTTCAGTCTCCAATATTGAGGAAACACAATAGCCATGGATTCAAGTAGTTGGACTGGAGAGAATCTTTCTTTAATCTATGTGGAAAGATCAAAGGCAACGTGCTTCATAGAAGCTGTTACAGAATCAATGATCTTGGTAAAGTCTTCCCTTTTAATACTTGATACTCACCTCCTAGGGTTCTTTCTTGGTTCCTCAGACTTGATCCTGACAAAGTAGTGCATTGGTATCTCAACTCCACAAACTTCTGCACATAACTCCTCGTTTGCACTAATTTTTAAAAAGTTATCAGGATTGTCCAAATCTATGATTTTCAGCGAGCATGCAAATTTTACATCATCACATGATCGATAGAGATTATTGAGCATCACACATGTCAATTTATGCAACGCAGCATATTCTGCAATATACATAGCTCTTTGCTGGGCCTTTTTCATTAAATTTCTCATTTCCTCAAGCATGGGGAGAATACCTACTAATGTTAAGAGTGTCTCTACATTACTTAACATTTGTAGCAGTGTAGGAAATTTTGGTTTCCCTACTTCGTCATGACTTGAGTTCATTAGACCAAGCAATGATTGATATTCTAAAAAAACTTGATGCATTGGTCCATCTAAAGAGATCCATCTAGTATCATTATCCTTAAGAAGCTTGTTCCCGTCGATTAGTCCTTCGGTAAAGTGTTGAAATTCCCTGAATTGTTTTGGACTTCGATGGAAGTATTGGTAGAGCTCTTTGATTAAAACTTCAATTTTTTGTACTGGAGCATGCTTGTTGACAACTCAAAAAACTAGATTCATTATGTGGGCCATGCAGTGAATGGGAGTAAGGTAGGGTGCACAAGAAGGTTGTATCTTTATACAAAGACCGCCACTATGGCCTTGTATTAATGAAGCTCCATCCACTCCAACACACACCAACTTTTTGGCAATCGTCATGTCATTTATACCTCCATATTCAATTAGAGAACTCTTTACTAGTTCAAATAAATTTTCTAATGTTGCATTATCCTTCATTTTAGCAACAGTTAGTAGATGAGGTTGGTGAACAAAATTGTGTACAGTATAAACATGCATGCATACCCAGGAAGTATTGTCTACTGTTGTAACCTTGTCTAAAGATAATGCAATAAAATTTGACTTTTAATTTTTGTCTTTAGATCCTCTTTTTCAACCTTAGCAAGATAACTTGCCCATTGCCATCCACTATTTACTGACCATTAACTGTTAGGATAGTTACAAATTTTCAAAAAGTGTAATAAAACACTCAATGATGGGTAGTTTGTCATAGGATGCCCTCTGCTCAAAATATTAAACACAACACTTAACTGAATAGCTTTTCCCATTAGTTCTACTTCCAATGCTTTTCCAAAACAAGCTTCAATAGAGCCTTTAACTTCACCAAGCTTCATCTTTATATTATGCTGAAATTCATATAATTTTGCATTCCTAACATGCTAAGATTCCTCCAAAGTCAGACTAAGTATCTAAATGAATTATTGAAAAGATTTGGAATGGAAGATTCTAAACCTGTTGGAACACCTATGGTAACCGGACATAAGTTATCTAGCAAAGATGAGACATTAGCAGTTGAGCAGAAAAAGTACAGATCTATGATTGGAGGATTGTAGTACTTGACACATACAAGACCTAATATAGCACATTCAGTGGGGATTGTAGCAAGATTTCAAGAAGAACCTAAAGAATCACATTATGCAGCAGTAAAGAGGATACTGAGATATCTGAAAGGAACAATGGATTATGGATTATGGTATGAGAATTCTGATGATTTTAATTTATGTGCCTATACTGATGCAGATTGGGGAGGCAACATTGATGACAAGAAAAGCACCAGTGGTGGAGCCTTTTTTCTTAGAGGCAAATTGGTCTCTTGGCTAAGTAAGAAGTAGAATTGTACTTCACAAAGCACAACAGAAGCAGAATATGTTGCAGCAGCAAATAATTGTAATCAGATTATTTGGATGAAGCAGATGTTGAAAGATATTGGAATAAAGTTTGATGAGCCTGTTGTTATACATTGTGACAACACCAGTATAGTGAGTATGTCAAAAAATCCTATTTTACATTCTAAGACTAAACATATTGAGATCAAGTATCATGTTGTAAGAGAGAAAGTTACAGAAAAAGAAGTAAGATTGGAGTACATAAGTACAAAGGAGCAGATAGCAGATATATTTACAAAGCCTTTACCTAAGGATACATTTGTGTATCTAAGAGGTATGCTTGGGGTTATGCCCCAGCCTATTTTTGAGAATTGATGCAGATGATTGCATCCATCCAGTGGTATATGAGCCCTATCTTTCTTATGGATTGGATGTTGGAACTTCCTCTATGGGGGAGTTTATGAGCTCAGTCATGAGGACTCTTGTTATTGTATTTTTCTGAAAAGTGTCTTTTGACATTAAGTTTTTGTTGACTTAGTGATAGAATTTCTGTCATTGATGTCAATGGGGGAGAGATATACATGAAAAACATTGTAGATTGTATGAGAGAGCTGAATAGGAAAATGAAGCAAGATTTGATTTGATATTTTGCAGAGATGTTGCAATATTGGATTTTTGGAACATTGGATGTTTTTCATCTATGTTTCCATCAATGCCAATGGGGGAGATTGTTAAGAATGAATGCAAAGTGTTTTGGCAGTCATTCTGTAGCAGTTGTTGTTGCATTCATGACTTGGATTGTCATTGATGTCAACACAGTGATATTCTGGATATTAGCAAGAAAGTAGGTACAGTTTTGTTTTGCGCACATGTTGTATTGCAGATTGGATTTTGCATAGTTGATGGTATGTTCTTTGGTGTGTTATTAACCTATGGTTAACAACGCAAAAAGAAATTCATTCATTTGTAAGAGTTATGAGCATTTTGGTGAAAGCAGTGTTTAGACAGTGTTTCTGTATAGTGATGTTCGGAAATTAGAGGATATCTCTTAGCTGGGATGGAATCTGATTTTGTGTAGTTAAAGGGATGTTGGAGACTCATTAATGATGACATGGTTCATAGTGCAAACTTTGAGGACATGTTTGGAGAAAGTTATAGTAACTGGAAGCCGACAGTTTTATGTGAATTTTGTGTGTAGCGTGTAGAATTTAATTTTGTAATTGAGGACCAACTCATTTGTAATTATTTGAGTTTGGTATATAAGAAGGAATTTTTTCCTTATTTTAATGTGTACTATGAAGATTGATATGCGAATATATGCATGAAGTGAAGAAAAGAGCTAATTCAGTGATGAAGACTTGTGAGTACAAAGATCTGGAATTGTGATCTTGTGTAGCAGAGAGTGCAGTTTTGGCACAGTGTGAAGGAGGTAATATATTTCATATTATTCTATTGAATAATTCTAAGATCTTTTGGACAGTGGGTTCAAAGATCTTACCTTGAAGCTGTTTGGGCAGTGGGTCCTTCTGTCTTCCATAAACTCTTAACCGGGTTAGAATCTTTTAACAGGGATTCAAAATCTCCTAATAGGGATTCATATGTACTGAATGTATTTCATAAGACTCCTAACAGGGTCCATCCTCTAACAAGGAACTTTCATATTAGTGCATCATTTTTTGGGCATCATTCCCACTGGGGTTTACTCTTTTCAAGAGGTTCCCTAGTTAACATATCTTGTGTTATTGTGCAATTGTGTATGATTATCTTTCTATGGTTGATCAGTACATTGATTATATTGTTTAAAGCTGTTGAATGGATAAATTATCAGATAACTGATTCACCCCCCCCTCTTAGTTATCTTGGGGATCTTTACTTTCTAACAATTGGTATCAGAGCAGCAAGTCCTTGAAAGAAAATTTTAACAACTTAAGGAGATCCATGGCGAATTTCAGAAAAGAAAGCCCTAAGTTTGATGGAGTAAATTTTGACAACTGGAAAGAAAAGATGAAGACACATCTATTATGTTTAGGACCAAGTTATTGGTTGATTACAAAGAATGAGAAGACTATCATTGAGGAAGAATATTGTAAATTTTCTTAGTTGCTGATTTGCACTTTCAACAATAGTCTTAGTTCTTTTGTTATCTGATAACTGATTCACCCCCCCCCTCTTAGTTATCTTGGGGATCTTTAGTTTCTAACAATTATTTGATCTTTATTCCAATATCTTTCAACATCTGCTTCATCCAAATAATCTGATTACAATTATTTGCTGCTGCAACATATTCTGCTTCTATTGTGCTTTGTGAAGTACAATTTTGCTTCTTACTTAGCCAAGAGGCCAATTTACCTCTAAGAAAAAAGGCTCCACCACTGGTGCTTTTCTTGTCATCAATGATGCCTCCCCAATCTGCATCGTTATAGGCACATAAAGTAAAATCATCAGAATTCTCATACCATAATCCATAATCCATTGTTCCTTTTAGATATATCAGTATCCTCTTTACTATTGCATAATGTGACTCTTCAGGTTCTACTTGAAATCTTGCTACAATCCCCACTGAATGTGCTATATCAGGTCTTGTATGTGTCAAGTGTTGCAATCCTCCAATCATAGATCTGTACTTTTTCTGCTCAACTGCTGGTGTCTCATCTTTGCCAGATAACTTATTTCTGGTTACCATAGGTGTTCCAACAGGTTTAGAATCTTCCATTCCAAATCTTTTCAATAATTCATTTAAATACTTAGTCTGACTTACAAATATACCTTCCTTGCTTTGTGTTATCTGTAATCCCAAAAAATATTTCATTTCTCCAATCATTCTCATCTCAAATTCAGTCTTCATTTCATCTACAAATTTGTCACTAGCTTCATCTTCTCCTCCAAAGATAATATCATCAACAAATATAACTATAACCAACAAACCATTCTCAATTTCTTTTGTGTATAAGTTACTATCTGCTGTTCCTTTTATAAATCCTAATTTCAATAAATACTTATCCAATCTTGCATACTAGGTTCTAGGTGCTTGTTTTAATCCATATAAAGCTTTCTTTAACTTACATACCATATCTCCTTCTTGTGTCAAAGGAAAACCTTTAGGCTGCTCAATGTAGACTTCTTCTTCCAATTCACCATTCAAAAATGCTGACTTCACATCCATTTGATACACTCTGAATTTTTTTAAAGTTGCATATGCTAGAAACATTCTCACTGCTTCAACTCTGGCCACAGGTGCAAAAGTTTCTTCATAGTCAATTCCTTCTTGTTGTGAATATCCTTTACATACCAATCTTGCTTTGTTTCTTATCACTTCTCCTTGTTCATTCATCTTGTTTCTAAATACCCACTTTGTTCCAATCACATTCTTGTCTTCAGGTCTAGGGACCAATTCCCATGTCTTATTTTTTTCAATCTACTCTAGTTCTTCTTTCACATATCCTAATTATTGTTATGTTTTTTATTTCACATATCCTACTATTTCTGACTGTAATATGGTACTGCTTACAACTTCACATCAATAGCCTTCGTTGCTATCACAATATACAACTGTCGCAAGTTATCTTTTCTTTCTTTTTACATATCATTAAAGATGCCAATACTGTATATACTATCATGAATTGAAAGACATTTACAAATGGCACAATGCATGAGTTCAGTCAAGTAAAGGTAACAACATGGAACATTATCATTCAATGAGTAGAGTAATAAAAAGGTATCAAAGAAATGTTATAAGTTTTTTTAGAATCATCATTATCAAATATCATGTATATCTTGAAGGATAAAAAAATAAATGAACAAAGATGTCAAAACAACATAACTTCATAGGCTGGCATATTTGAAGATTGTTAGAGTAATCATACTTTATGCTTATTAATTAAATCACTTTGGTTTAATTAATTAAGTCATTCATTACTCTATTTACTTAAGCTATCTTTTAGGTGCATTATAATTAATATATTTATTAATTATAATGTGCAACCTAGCTTTATTTTTTGCTTTATAGCTTTAGGGTTTTATTGTTCACCTATACGGTTGAACCTTTTGTACATTCACTTATTGGATCATAATAGCAATTTCTCTTTACAAGTCCATAAGATGTCTCTGGCTTTTTGGCCTCCATAGATTTTTCTTGCTTCTGTTCTTTGCTTCTTCCATGTGACAGGGTTATGCATGCAGGTGTTCTTGGGAGATTAGTATTTCACCTAATCTAACATGGTATCAGAGCCATCTTGCTGCTCGCTGTTCGTGTTTTGTTGAAGTGTGTCAGAAGCAGGAGGTTTTCAAGGGTTTCAGAAGTTTTTTTGTGGATCTGGGGGGGAGCTAAAATTTGGCTCACCTTGGGCAAAAACGGACACCACCATTGTGTCCGGAAGGCCCAAGAACCCTTAAATCCATATAAAACTTGTTCGTTTTGGACACAGTGGCATCAGAGGCAAAAAATTTTAGCCTCAGGACTGCACGCATCCCGAGGCGGGCCGTACAGTCTACATGTATATCAAAAAATTTAAAAAAGCACAGGGGCGCTGCGGCCCCCGCACCGCCCACCCGCCACCGCTTCCCGCCACCTCCCAACCCGCCACCGGCCCCGGCCGCTTCCCGCGGGCACCACCGGCGCTGCAGTGTCACCGCCGGTGACTGCGGTGACCACCAGCGGTTACCCGCGATGTCACCGCCGGTCACTGCGGTGACCACTGCGGTCACTGCCGCGGGTCCCGCCTTACCCGTCGGGTTTTTTTAAAACAGCGGGTGGTAAATTTTTATGTTGGCAATTTTTTTTGCATGGCTTGTTTTCTAAGCCCGCCTGTGCAAGCTCAGCCTCCAGGGCCATAACTTTTTCATCTGGAGGCGTATTTGGGAGTTTTTTATATCATTGGAAAGCTCTTTTTGAGATGAACGCATTTATGGAGGTTTCTTTTCGAGTTTTTTGCCTCATTTTTCATACCATGCCTTCGAAGGTAGGACTACTTTTTTGCCTTCCTGGAGCACCTGATGCTTTTTTTGGCATAACTTGCTCATATGGAGGAGTTAGTGGGCGAACAAGACATCATCGGAAAGATGATTCCAAGACGGTTGTTTTATATAGATAGCTTTTTTCCAGATTCTTCTTCCATTTTTTGCACCAGGCTGTTGAATTTAGAGGTTTTCTTTTTCAGGTGCCTGCCAGAGCACCTGTCACTGTTTTTGCCGTAACTTGAGCATACGATGGCATTTTTTGCCAAAAAAGATATCGACGGAAAGCTGGTTCTGAGACCGTTCTGTTTTTTTTAGTTTGGTTGTTTGATTTTTCCATTTGCAAGGGTTTTCTGCCAGTCAAAGTCACGGGTACTTTTTGCATTCCGGACACTATATCTCTCACATTCGGGCTCAGTTTTCAGCAAACTTGGTATTTTTGGAAAGCTTGTTCAGTGTACTTTTCAGTTTCAGAGGTCTTATTTCCAGATTCTATACCAGGTTCTTCCTCCATTGAGTTTTACTTTTCTGCACTCAGATGGACTACTTGGCTTTTACAGGTCCACGGATCTCCATTCTTGGGATGACTTCTGCTTCTATTCTCACTGTTCTTCTTTCCTTCTTCTTTTGAGTATTGTATTTATCTCCACTGTTGCATTCTTTTCTGTAAACGCACTGAGATAAAGTGCCTACTTTTGCATTTTGGGATCTTGAACACTATGTGTTTGTTTGTATACGCACTCAGTTATAAAGTGCCATGGGGGGGTTATGATGTTTTGCCTTTTGTGCTCATCCACCTTTGTCAAGTGAGTGTACCTTCCATGACATTAGCCTCATGTAGTTTGTGTCTATGACACCGCCCTTTATCCTGTGCTTGTACCTTCTTTTGCACATAGGTGTTCCTGTTTCTTCTTCTTGCAGATGTTTCTAGCATTGCATTTCAGTGTTCCTGTCACCCCTCTCTCTGTTTAGCATTATGGGGGGGTTCACCTGTTGGTTCTATTGCTTCCTTGGTTTGATTGAGTGATCTACGTATTCAGTTTTTGTTCCTATGTACTAGGCGGATGCAGTGGCTAGGCACCTATGCATTTCGGTGAGATGGATCATCTACTATATAGACACTCATTCATTCCTACTTTTGGAGGCCACCTCTTTGATTGATCAGCTCTTCAGACTTTGTCTTCTCTACCTGGTCATGCACTATTTCAGTGGGGGTTCCAGCAGTATTCTTCTGACAGTGTTTGCAGCTTCATGCTTCGGAGATGCTTCATGCTCTTTCTTGTTCCTTTCTTTGGGACATTCTCTAGATTGGAGGCTTTGTTTCCTTCATCTATTTTATTTTCTTGTACCTGGGTACCTGATCAGGCCTTGTTGCCGGGACCCATTTTTTGCTTTCATAGCTGTGCTAGGTTAGCTTCCCTCTTGAGCTACGCTTAAGGGGGGGTGTTAGAGTAATCATACTTTATGCTTATTAATTAAATCACTTTGGTTTAATTAATTAAGTCATTCATTACTCTATTTACTTAAGCTATCTTTTAGGTGCATTATAATTAATATATTTATTAATTATAATGTGCAACCTAGCTTTATTTTTTGCTTTATAGCTTTAGGGTTTTATTGTTCACCTATATGGTTGAACCCTTTGTACATTCACTTATTGGATCATAATAGCAATTTCTCTTTACAAGTCCATAAGATGTCTCTGGCTTTTTGGCCTCCATAGATTTTTCTTGCTTCTGTTCTTTGCTTCTTCCATGTGACAGGGTTATGCATGCAGGTGTTCTTGGGAGATTAGTATTTCACCTAATCTAACAAAGATAACACAAAGCACAAAAAGAAATAAAACAAATGATTTTCTCCTATTTCTTCAGATGATATCAATAAAGCTATCTTATACCTGAAATAGGAGTTAAGGGATTATTTTGTTTAAATGATATACTTCTGGGATCTTTTCTATCAGTTATGTTTTCCTTTTACTTTTTGATTTCTGATTGTTAGAAATAGGAAATACTGAGAGGGGGGGGTGAATCAGTATTTCACAAACTTTTTCTTTTGCCCACTTATGGATATAACATATTACTTTAGTGCATACAAAGATTATCAAGCTGATTAACAAACATAGCAGTAAATAGAAAGAGCTCATAACACATCATATGTTCTCGAGGAAACCCTGGCCAAGGGAAAACCCTGGTGGGGATGGTACCCACAAAGATCACTAATCAAAAGTATCTTGTTAGGGATATTGGACCTTGTTAGGAGTCAATTTACAATGTATAGTAGATCTATCCTGGTTAAAGGACTTTAGGCCTTGTTAGAAGCCTTAACCTTGTTAGGAGTTAGATTACAAAACCTGATCACCAACTGAGCTCACTGCCCAAACAGGTAATACAAAAATGTTTCTGACTATAATATGTTACTGCTTACAACTTCACATCAATAGCCTTTTCTGCTATCACAATAAACAACTATCGCAAGTTATCTTTTCTTTCTTTTTACATATCACTTCTCATATTTCATTACATTTCAAGTATGCCTAATATATGAGTTATTAAAGCTAATAAATTTACATGGTCGGCATCCAAAATAATTATCCAAGAGTAAAAATCTAGGATTTCATCCCTTAATAATGTTAAGTCATTATTTTGACAAGCAAAAATAATCCCTTAACTCTTTCGCTAAAACTGTCTCCAAAAACTGCTCTGTCTGCAAAACTGTCTTCGATAAACTTTGAATAACTTTGTCCGTACTACTCCAAAATTTATGCCCACTGAGATGGGGTATCCTCATACTCTATAGAAGCTTTAGTTAACTACGTAAACAAAAATATTGCTCCAGTGGATGTCGCCAACTAAATCTTCATCGAGTGCTCTGTCAGGATCACTATATCCAAACTTAGACAATTTCTTCCTTCAACTTTGCATACTTGCATTCCAGATTCTGCGCTCTTAATAGAGATCATATGTTGCCATAATGACAACATCTATGTATCCACATTAGCCAAATTGCCAACAATCTCCCCCTTTGTCATTGGTGGCAACATATGGGAAAATTGGCTAAGTGTGCAAACAAAACTTCAAAAAACACTTATACAAAATTTTGTGGTCAAAAGTTTATACAATATGAATACAATATCATACTCCATAGAATAGCTCCCCCTATGAGTATCCTTCCTCAACATATATACAATTTTCTGCTACTAGCTCTCCCCCTTTGACAACAATGACAAAGATAGGGTGTACAAAAATTTCAAAAACTTTATACTTTATTATCAGTTATTGCAAAGCCGGTAGGCTTGCAACACAATCACCAAACTCTAACTTCCAAGATTCAAAATCTTTCTCCCATATCATCCTGATGGATTCAGCAACATTGAGTAGAGTACTCAATCCGTATGTTGTTGTTTGACAAGCTTGCAAGGAATTGAAGCTAAACTTCTGAAATGATGTCTTTGCTGAAAGACACTGCTCAATTTGATCTTCAACAATTGATATCTTGATTGAGACATGCTCTCTCAAGATGTTAACCCTGATCATCTTTCTGTTCTTCTCCTCTGCTATCATTCTGATTTCATCTTTCAATTACCTTATGTTCTTCTCAACATAACTTATCTTGACATTAGGGCTTGTCAAGGTGTTTGTCTCAGCTGTAATAGCATCTAACTTCTCTCTGATCTTCTTATCCTCTTCAACTATTATGATTTCTAATTTGGTGCACTGTATATACAAATTATTTCCTGTCTCAAAGTCTCTCCTCAAATTCTTTATGCATACATCTAAACTACCAATATCATTTCAAATATTTCCACTTAAAGTTTGCTGTATTTTTGCTTCAAAGTCTTCCTGAACTTTTATCTTCGCAATATCCTTCAAGTTAGAAAATTCAGAGTCAAAAGAATTTATTATTGATTGAGCTTTCTCAAGTGGATCTGATTCAGATACCTTAGTGCTGATCACACTCTCAAGTTTCTCTGTCAAAACTCTAACTTTGCCTTCAAGGTCTTTCACCTTCTTATTCTTTCCAATAATTTTATTCAGAGATGTAATGAACTCAAGCTGATCATCATCTTCAACTTCTTTGCCAAGGTCTTCAAACATTGACCCAATATGCCTCTTCTTATTGTCAGGTGCACTAATGTTTTCAACTGGTTTAGAAGGTGCACTAGAGGTAGTGGCCTCTGTCAAAATTTGTTTGCCTTTAACTGACTGTTCTGCTGGAACTGATTCTGATACTATTGGTGCTTCCTCTGCCTCTGTATTCTTCTCTAATTCTGTGATCGTTTCTTGCTCTTCCAAAGCCAAATTGTCAACAATATTTCCTAGATCATGAAATACTTCATCATCTGATTCTAAAGTCACTTTGGTGCCTTCAATATCCATTGATTCTTTGCCAATATTGATATGTGAAGAAGATGGAACTTCTTCAATACCAACTTCTTCTGCATGCGGTTCCTCTGATTGCTTCTGCTGAGGGTCTGATTCAACATGCTTTTCTGCAACTATATCTGCAGGAACTTGCATTACTGCTTGCTTTGTCTTTTTCTGTACTTCCTCCTTTTTGCCTCCCATTATAAGGATTGTTTTTCTCTTAGTTCTCAATAAAGTTCCAAGAGACTTCAAGAATCTCTTCAAATGATATTCATCCTTAACTTCACAGAACTATCTGATTACGTGTTCTCTCATCTTCATGTCTTCTTCTTATGCTCTCTATTTTCTATTCACAAGTCTGTTATACAAGTCTTCTGGGATCTTACCATGAATGGTGCTAAGTTTCTTATCTACCACAATCATATGTGTAACCATTGCATTTTCAAAGTTCAATCTGTCAAATGATCCATATAGATCATAGAATTTATTCAACTTAGTGAAGTCTCCATGCTTCAATATATCTTCATTCAATCTTTCAATTCTTGGTTTCCAAGTTTTCTTCTTGATTGAAACTACATTATCATCTTTAATTACTGCTACATTTCTGGGTATAGGTGGTACAACCACTTTCTGTCTCTTGCTGGGTCCTGTTGCACTCACTTTTACTCTTTTTCTAGGAATAGGAGAAAAGGATTTATCTCCTTCATCTTTTTCAGGTACTTCAACTTTTACTTTTACAACAATAGGATCAACAAGATCTGCACTTAATGTCTCAGGTGAAATTACAAGATTCTCACTTTGCCTCAAGGCTTTTGCAATCTTCTTAGCTATGTCAAACTCATGACTTGACATACCTGATTCTTTCAATATCTTCTTCATAGTAGATTCAAATCTCTTACTAGATTGCTTCTTTTCTCTCAAACTTATTGCAGAGTTGAAATTCTCTTCATAGGTTCCAAACCTATTTGCATGACCATCCAACTCACACTTTAACAATCTATTCACATATCCTACTGTTTCTGCTTCAGATATTTCATAGCCAAGAGGGTCTATGAATTCCATTCTAGGCTCAACTGCTTCAATGTAGGTGAAATCAGTGTCAACCATAAAACAAATGTCATCTTTATGCTTTTCAACTAAGGATTGAGGAATCCTTGACTTGTTCTTAACAATATTCTGAAAAGTCTTCAATACAAGCTTCACACTATCATTAACTTTATCAAAAAGGTGCTTCATGTAAACTGAGTTTATTCTTTCCATTGTGTTCACATTGTCACTCCAATCTACTGTGTAAGGAAATCTTCTCAAAATATGGAAAAACATATAGGTTATCAGAGATGAAAACCTAAACTGAGTGTACTTAGCCTTCTTAATCTTTTCTAAGTTCTCAAATAATTGAATTTTCAAGATTTCACATAGGTCTACTAGTTTCTTCTCAACACACATAAGATAAGCTACATGAATCATTCCTGTAGCCATGTCATCTTCCCTTGAACTACCACAAAATTTAGTTGTTAGGATCTTGCAAAGTTACCTAACATCATCTTGCTTAATCTTGCTTATCACAATTCCTCTACCATTATAACTAGATCCAGTGTTATCTAAAACAATCTTCCTCATGTTCTTTTCATTCAGTGGAATCTCTCCAACTTTAGATAATCTTGTAACTTCATGAATTAGGTCAGCAGTTATATCAATAACTCTATCCTCCATCCAGAATTTCCCATTATGGATTCTACTTAAACTGATCTTGGTACATTCCTCATCATTGAATTCATACTTCATGGAATATTTGATAATTTCATTGTTCTCTAAGTGCCCATAAGCTGGTTTAACTGACATGTCTTGATTGTACAATTTCCTGTAATCATCACTAAAATCTGCATCTCCCAAAGTTTCAAACTTACAACCTAAATATCCCTTAACATTCTCAATGTGCAATACTCTGTCTGGTACGGATGATAATGCTAAACTGTCATCAATTTCAGTTGGTTCTACTAGTTCTTTCTTAATCTTTGGTCTATTCTTATCCTTAACATTATGAACCATAGAAATATCCATCTTATCAACTGATTAAAGATCAAGAAATACCTCAACTTTGCAAATCTAGGGTTTCGGTATGATCATCACTGCAAACTGCTTCCAAACTTCTTCAAATCATCCTTAACTCACTTTTCTTCTTTCAAATCTCTTTTCAATCACTTTGTAATCGTAATAACTTCAATTTTGACCTTATAACACTTCACATTAACTCGATCTGACATCGCATTCATTCATTTTGCCACTAAAACCTCAAAAAGCTGATTCTACAAACCTGCAATCATAAAACTTTCTGCGACCTCGCAAAACACAATATTTTCTTTTACGCACTTAACCATAGCATTAGTACAACATAATAAACCTACATCTAACTACGTAAAACTTAACTCATTCAAATTCCTAATCTACACTAATCCTAAGTCCTAAACTATAGAAACTTACATAATTTAAGTACATAAAGAAGGGTCAGGTAAAATTTCATCCTTACCATCAGTTACATTACCTTCCTAACTACTTTCAGTGCTGACTATACCTCCTTGATCTGTGCCTTTGTCAAATTCTACTTCATCTTTATTGCTACAACAACCTTTCTCTTCGTTTCCTGCATTTTCATTCCTTCTTGCATTGTTCCTAGGGTTAGGGTTATGATGATAACCTCCAATGTTCATTCTGCAAAATCTTGCTGAGTGTCCAAACTTGTTGCATATTTGACAGATGATTCCATTGTTTCCAAATCTCTGTCCTTGCTGGTTAATCTGCGACCTGCAATTTCTAGCAATGTGTCCTACTTTTATGCATCTAAAATATACTACCACTTTTCTTTGATTCATTTATTCAATAGATTTCTTATTTGCATTGTTAGTATTCACAATCATTCTATCATAATTATTCAAAATTACTTTAGGTCTTCTACATTAGTTAGCTCTATGTCCAAAACTATGACAATTATAACAATGTCCATTAAAAGATTTAAATTGCTTACTTGTGCAATCTCTCTTCATGTGCCCAATAGTATTACAAGCAAAACATCTACCTTTGAATTCTCTTTGCATACCTTTAGATGATTCTTCCTGTTTTGATTCTTCTTGCTTTGATTCTTCTTTCTCTCTAGGTGGTTCTTCTTTAGGTGGATCTTCCAATGTGTTCTCATCTAGCTTTATTTCCTCCACACTTTCAGATGTCTTCAAATCTGGCTTCTTACTTTCATGGTTTGTTCTAAACATACTATATCCAAATCCAGTCCTATCAAAGAATGGTTCTTCAAAAGAAATTTGTTTTTCATTCTTATCACCTTTTGAATATAGCCTTTCAAGTTGATGTTTAGATTGAGTTAGTTCACCTTTCACAATTTTATTATACTTCTCAAGTTCCACATACTGCATTTTTACTTTTTCAGATTCGGATGTTTCCTTTTCAAGTCTTGACCTCAAATCTTCATTCTCAATTTTCAATTTTTCATTATCAGATCTCAAATTTCCATCTTTCATACTAAGCTTCAGATTTACTATCTTCAACTCATGCTTAAGGATCTCATTTTCTTTTTCTAATTCATCACAATCTTCAACAAGCATATCAGATTTCTTTTCAGATTTCAGATCTTCAATCTTACCTTTCAATTTGTCAATAGCATTCTTTGCATCTTCATATTTTCTTCTTAAGGAGTTTCTTTCATCAGTAAGCATATCAATCTGTTCAAGAGCTTCTTTAAGATTCTTCTGAAGTTGATCCATATCCATAGAGATCTTACTCAAGCTGCTAAGCTTTCCTTGAATGTTCCTTCTCCGAGTAACTGTGCTCTGATACCAATTGTTAGAAATAGGAAATACTGAGAGGGGGGGGGGGGGGGGTGAATCAGTATTTCACAAACTTTTTCTTTTTCCCACTTATGGATATAACAGATTACTTTAGTGCATACAAAGATTATCAAGCTGATTAACAAACATAGCAGTAAATAGAAAGAGCTCATAACACATCATATGTTCTTGAGGAAACCCTAGCCAAGGGAAAACCCCAGTGGGGATGGTACCCACAAAGATCACTAATCAAAAGTATCATGTTAGGGATATTGGACCCTGTTAGGAGTCAATTTACAATGTATAGTAGATCTGTCCTGGTTAAAGGACTTTAGGCCTTGTTAGAAGCCTTAACCCTATTAGGAGTTAGATTACAAAACTTGATCACCAGCTGAGCTCACTACCCAAACAGGTAATACAAAAATGTTTTTAACTGTAATATGGTACTACTTACAACTTCGCATCAATACCCTTTGCTGCTATCACAATAAACAACTATCGCAAGTTATCTTTTCTTTCTTTTTACATATCACTTCTCATATTTCATTACATTTCAAGTATGCCTAATATATGAGTTAGTAAAGCTAATAACTTTACATGGTCTACATCCAAAATCATTATCCAAGAGTAAACATCTAGGATGTCATCCCTTAATAATTTTAAGTCATTATTTTGAGAAGCAAAAATAATCCCTTAACTCTTTCACTAAAACTGTCTTCGAAAACTGCTATGTCTGCAAAACTGTCTTCGATAAACTTTGAATAACTTTGTCCGTACTACTCCAAAATTTATGCACACTGAGATGGGGTATCCTCATACTCTATAGAAGCTTTAGTTAATTGCACAAACAAAAATATTACTCCAGTGGACGTCGCCAACTAAATCTTCATCGGGTGCTCTGTCAGGATCACTGTATCCAAACTTAGACAATTTCTTCCTTCAACTTTGCATACTTGCATTCCAGATTATGTGCTCTTAATAGAGATCATATGTTGCCATAATGACAACATCTATGCATCCACATTAGCCAAATTGCCAATAGTTTTGACATCTTTGTTCATTTATTTTTTTATCCTTCAAGATATACATGATATTTGATAATGATGATTCTAAAAAAACTTATAACATTTCTTTGATACCTTTTTATTACTCTACTCATTGAATGATAATGTTCCATGTTGTTACCTTTACTTGACTGAACTCATGCATTGTGCCATTTGTAAATGTCTTTCAATTCATGATAGTATATACAATATTGGCATCTTTTGAATTCCTATGCTATCATTTTTGTATGCATGAGGCTAACTCTTATTCTTTTTTGTAGCATGTTATTAATCATTAAATATTTTTGCTGTGTGATAACTGAAAATATTCTTTCACTATACTTGACTTTATTGAATATACTTCATGATTACCTTCACCGGTATTTTCTAATTTAGTTATCCCTCAAATTGTTGATATCGATCATGGATAAATATGTTCTCTTGAGTGTACCATGTTGATCATTGTGTTGATATTTTTTAAGTACAATGAATAAACTATAGACATTGTTTCTTTTTTAAACTACCTCAAAACTCTCTGAATGATTACATGTTCATAAATTATGACCATTCATTTCTATGTTTTCCATTGCATTGATGATATCTCTCTAGGAATGTTGATTCCTTAATGATTATTGATTCTTCTATCATTTATATTTGATTAAAAAGGTTTCACAATAAGATATTATGTCCCTTTAATGATCATATATCTTTAATCAAGTTTGCAATATGAAATATAAATTAGGCTAAAAGGTTTCATACTAATGTGTATGTCCCTGTAATAGCACATAATATTTATACCTGTGTCTGCAAAAGGAAACAAAATATTAGTTAAATATTTGATTCTTTTTTCTAGATTGTTGCTTCGTTGATAATATGTAGTTGTAGTAGTCAAACCAAAAAGAGATAGGCTTGATTTGTTGTTTCTCAGTCATACATGTGAGTGACATTATTTCTCATAATCCTTGCATGTACATCTAGAGATGGATTCATCCCTTCAAACAACTATTGCAACACCAACAATTCATCATTCAAACCAAGAAATGGCAGATTATCCTACGACTTCTTCCATTTGACTTATATAAATTTCATTTTTATTCATAGTTTTATGTGCCTACCCACGGGTTGTGTGGGATTTATTCTCTTGAATTATTGAATAAACATCATGTGTATTCATGATTATAAATAATGCATTCCATATGTATATTCTAGTCTCTTTTTAAAAAGGAATGGACACTTGTAAATTATTTTGCATTATCAAACGAATAAAAGATGTTTTCTTAAGATTTCATTTATGTTGGATGATCCTGAATGTAAAATTGAAACTTCTTTTATAGCACATATTGCATATCAAATAGATTTTTTTTCCTTATCTCTCAAATAAATGCAATGATTCCATTTAAGCATGAATGTAGACTTTGTTTTAAAAAAAGAACATGAACTGAAATGACTTGAAAATCTAGGAATATAGCATAAATTGGTAACAATTCTCATCATATGATTAGAGATAAGAGTAATTTGTGTCACTTGACAAATAAGATGGTGGTCCTATTAGATTTGGTGATGATAAGGCTTCCTATATTGTTGGTAGAGGATCTATTACTTTTGATGAAAAAAATAAAACTGGCAATGTATATTATGTGAAGGGTTTATCTCATAATCTTTTGAGTGTTGGATAGATGTGTGAGAATAGATTTTATGTTATTTTAAAAAATGAAGGATGCAACATTTGGAGATGTGATTGTAGTTGGAAAAGGGATAGGAAGAAATATGTACTATATTGAAGGAGCTTCAGAAGGATGTTGTTCACTATCTCAGTCCGATGATAGTTGGGTTTGGCATCAAAGGATGTGTCAAATCAACTTTGATTATTTGGAAAGAATAATTTCATCATGTGTATGTTAGATAATTGAGAGGGGGGCTGAATCAGTTAAGTCCAGTTATCCTACAGTCCCAAATACTCTCATATGTATAAAACAAATCCTTCAAACAATTTAATCAACTTGGTAAGACTTTAATTGTGTCTTTCTGTTCATTTACCGAATATCAATAAATTATCTAGTGTATATACCGATCAGACCAATTATAGCAATGTGTAAAGTAAAATAACAATTCACCATATCCATACACATATAACACTTTGATTTTTAACGTGGAAACCTTGTTAGGGGAAAAACCACCTGGGACCGGTAACCCAAAATAATTTCACTTTTTTGAAGTGAGCCTGGTTAAGAGCCAAGCTTGTTAAAGGTTATAATAAAATATTGTAAGGTGTGACCTAGTTAGAGGGTTCATCACTAACAATTCTCCGTGACCAAACATTCACTATGGGGTCAACAAGAAAAAAATCAACATTAATTGAATGTCATATTGAAATATAAAAGACTATTAAGTCTCACTAGGTTAAGATATTTATCTATAGAAATGGTTAGAATGCAACAATAATGATCTAATTCAAATACAAATTTCTTTTGCAGATTTTTAGATCTATGCTAAGCTCAAAATACCTCTGGCCAATAAACTCAATTCAATCTCTTTGTATCCTCCAACTTTGTTCTGCTCGGTTAATTCATTTTTCTGACGCTTGACGTTGTCTACAAAATTTCTCGGTTCTATCTTCAACCTATTTGACCATCTTCACATGAATGCAATCTTCTCACGCATATTTTAGAAATAATTATGAATCTCTTGTCTTCTTTTATTGACATAATAAACCATTTTCTTTCCAGCCATAGATTTTACCTCTTAATCTTCACCATTGATTTTGCTACTTTAACCTTCCTCGGAACTTGTGTTTGTAACACATTTCATTCTCCATCATTTGATCATCCTTGAATTTTGTCATTTGTTTGATCATCATAATAAAATTTATATTTAGCCTCAGAATCATCCATAATTGTCCAACTCATCATCTTTAGTCGATAGTCATATGTTCTACTTTTTCTTTCACTCAGTCAACATTGTGATGTGTTAGTGACTTCTTACTTGGTTAACACTGTACTCGATATACACTACACTTGCTCGGTGTATACTAAGTTCTTCATTTATCGACCACATAAACTTTTTCATTCTTGATCTTCAATCCATAACAGAATTATGTAATATAGTCAAATCACTAACATAATGTCATAGACTCATCAATAAGCTACCTAATGAATACCATATCCATATCTTTCTCATACATCTCATCTTTATGTAGATATCTCATTCCTTCATCATTATTTCCTTGTTCAGATGTTTGTAACAATCATGATAAGTATAGATAAAACTAGTAGACATCAATGAGAATATAATAAATAATTTAATGTGTCACATATACCTTAGTAGCTCGGTGATCATCAATCACTATCTTTCAAGTAATCAATCAATTGTAGTCTATCAATCTCTCCTTTAAGATATTCAGTTAGTTGTAGTATATCAATCTCTCCCTTTGGCATTGATGACAACACAATATGAAACATGTCATATAATACCAAACATCTATTCTACAACTCTATATGTAAATGTTGTAACTCGATAAGATCTCCCTAGCTTATACATTTAATATGTTTAATCACTACAGAACATCAATAATGTCCCTTTCATTTTCTCTCTCCCCGTGGATAGATATTTCATTAACCATCTCTCCCTTTTAACCATTCTCTGAATATTACATATAAACTCTCTCCCTTTGAAAACAATGCCAAAAAGAAAATAAACAACTCTTCAATAGCCAAATCAATATCTCTATTGTTCGGTTCAGATCTTAGTACCTTGCATGTACTAATATGTAGTTTCAGCTTGTCTTCCATCTTTCACAGCCTTAGGAATCCCAAAGTGTTAACATTATGCATCAACATCATTAGATATTTAGATAAAGTACAAGTTGATATAGCTTCCTATCACCTTAGTGATTGTTAGACATGGGATGGACCCCTAGTCTACTCCTCCAGTATTCAAATGTGTCCTTCGATAAAGGTTTAGTGAATATATCAACAAGTTGCTCTTGTGATTTCACATACTCCAATTTGACTTTCTTTTCTTGAACTTGTTCCCTTAAGTAGTGATACTTAATAGAAATATGCTTTATCTTTGCATGCATCACTAGAATCTTAGAACTATTAATTGCACTTGTATTATCACTGGATTAGTGATCTCATCATTCATACCTTCCAATAGTTGTTTTATCTATGCAATATTTAAACAATTAGTAGAAACAACAACATATTCTACTTCTGTATTGGACTGAGAAATGCATCCTTATTTCTTACTTATGTAAGTAACCAATATTTCTCCCAAAAAGAATGCTCCACCAGTAGTACTTTTTCTATCATCAATGTTTCCAGCCCAATCCACATTAGTGTAAACTTTTAGTTTCAAATTGTCTTCTTTCTTATACCATAAGCCATAGTTTTCAATATTCTTCAAGTATCTCAAATTTTTTTTCACAAAAGTCATGTGTAATTCTTTAGGATTTGCATGGAATCTTGCTACAATTCCAATCGCATGTGCAATATCTGGTCTATTATGCGCAACATACATCAATTTTCTAATCATAGATCTATACAAGGTTTGATTTACCTTGGTGGACTTGTCATCCTTTGTCAATTTGCATCCGGTGACCATAGGTGTACCGACTGGTTTTGAATCTTCCATACCGAATGTCTTCAATACTTCTTTGATGTACTTTGATTGTGTGATGTATATGCCTTCCTTTTGTTGTAATATTTGCAAGCCAAGAAATAATTTGATCTCACCAAACATCAAAATTTCAAATTCTTTCCTCATTTCATCAGCAAAAGATTTGCATAAATTATCATGTCCTCCAAATATGATATCATCAACAAAAATTTAAGCAATAAGAATCTTGTCATCAGTTTCACTTCTCAAATACAAATTATTGTTGTCACTTGTTCTAACAAATCCAATACTTATTAGATAGGAATGCTCTCAGTGTTTTTTGTAGTTCGTATAATGCTTTGTGCAGCTTACCTACCATATTCCTCTGATTAGGATCAACAAAATCTTTAGGTTGTTCAATGTATACCTCTTCCTCAAGTATCCCATTCAGAAATGCAGTTTTAACATCCATCTGATAAACTTTAAATTCTTTGTAAGTAACATATGCAAGCAATATTCTTACTCCTTCAAGTCTAGCAATGGGTGCAAAAGTTTCTCCATAGTCTATTCCTTCTTCTTGTGCATAACCTTTGCATGCTAGTCTTGCTTTATTACTTGTGACATCTCCATTCTCATTCAATTTATTTTTGAATATCCATTTGGTTCCAATCACATTCTTGTCTTTCGATCTCCGTACCAATGTCCATGTTTTATTTTTCTGTATTTTCTCAATCTCTTCATTCATTGCCTTAATCCATTCATCATTTTCCAATGCATCTCTAATAGTTTTAGGCTCAAATTCACAAATTAAACATGTGTTGTTTCTTAACTTAATTCATGTTATCACTCTTTCTCTTTTATCTCCAATTATCTAATCTTGTGGATGGTGTCTCCTCACATATCTTGCAAGTACAAGTTCAAATCTCTATTTTCCAATGTGTTCTCCACTCGGTGCATGATCATTATCTTCATCAGTAACAGTTTGTTGATTCTTGGTCTGTAAAGACTATTGCTAGGTAGAATTATCCTATTGCTCAATAATGCCAAACTGTTACTTGGGTAGAGTTTTAGGTTCCTCAATGTAAACAAATATATCATAGTCTTTTGGTTCCTTTTTGCTTTCTTCGTCATTATTTTCTGCAAACTCGTCAACTCTTACATTTTTACTTTCAATCATTTTCTTAGTAGCCTTATTCAAACATTCATAGGCCTTGATTTTAGTAGAATATCCTAAAAATATTCCTTCATCACATTTTGAATCAAATTCCTCATTTCTATCATCTTTCAGAATGTAACATCTACTTCCAAATATTCTGAAATAACTCACATTAGGTGTGTAACCATACCATAATTCATAAGGTGTCTTGTTTGTTTCTTTCTTTAGTTGAACCCGGTTCAGTGTGTAAACAACATTACTAAAAAATTCTCTCCAATACATTTGTGTAACATCTTTTTCAATCAGCGGTGTTATAACATAATCAATAATTGATCTATTCCTCCTTTCAACAATCCCATTCTGCAGGGGTGTTCTCGGTACAGATATCTATCTCTTAATTTCATGCTCATTACAAAAATTAGTGAACTCATCTGAATTAAATTCACCACCTCTATCTAACCTTAAGCATTTTAGTTCCTTACCACTTTCTTTTTCCACTTTTGCTTTATACCACTTAAACATTTTGAAAGCTTCAATTTTTTCTTTTAAGAACATGACAGTTATCATTCTAGAGAAGTCATCAACAAAAAAAATAAATATCTGTCTCCATAATAACTCTAAGTTCTCATAGGACTGCACAAGTCAGTATGAACTATCTCTAAAATAGCATTAGATGAATAGTGTTTGATCTTAAAACTAGATTTTGACATTTTGCCCATTTGACATTGTTTTCCCATTAGATATGCTTGATAAACCTCTAACTTTCCTTTTCTTACTAATCTTAACCATGTTTTCAAAGTTCACATGACATAACTGTTAGAATAACTGAGAGGGGGGTGAATCAGTTATCCAGTGTCCCAATTCAAAATGTATTATCCAAAACAATTCTACTACTTCTGCAAGTCGGTAAACATAAAATACTTTCACTGTCTGTGTATTTACCGATTGACAATCTAAACTTTGTAATAATTACCGATTAAATCTAACATGTAATATGCAAAGTATGATAATAAACAAATATCACAATCAACACATAACATAAGAGATTTAACGTTGAGACCCTGTAAAGGGAAAAACCACTTGGGATCGGCAACCCAAAATTGTTCACTCTTCTGAAGTGAGGTTGGTGAAGACCCAACCCTGTTAAAGGTTTACAAACACACTGTTAGGTGTGACCTTGTTAGAGGATTTTAGACCAGAAGTTATCGTCCAACCAATAGTCACTCTGGGGTTGAAAGGATAACAATGTTTGCTCTATGAATGAAACATCAAAAGACTTTCATAGTCCACTTAGTTAAGAGATTTGACTGTGTACAATGGTTAAATGTGTAACAGTAGATGATCTACCTAAATACAACTTCAGTTTGTAGTTTACAGATCAATGTTCAGCTCATTCAAATATTTCTGACCAATATAACACTTCAGATTCAATACTGTATCAACTTACTGTTCATCAGTAATAACTCTCTATAGCTCGATAATTGTTCTACAGCTCAGTTCTTATTAACCAGTATGATCAGAAAAACTTCTCCACGTGATTATTCTATAGTATCTTCTTCTTCCGGCATGCATTTCATAATGAAACCAATGTCTCTTATATAGATGAGTAAATCATTTTCTTTTCCTCCATCAAATTTTTCCACTTAATCATATTCATAGATTTTTTCGCTTTAAGCTTCCTCAATTGATGTGTCAGTAACACATTTCAATTTTCTCCATTAGATCCTATTTGATTTATGTTAGTCGTCAATCTTCATAAAAAACATTATCTGTTACCTTGATTTCATACACTTTACAACTCATCACTTTATCAGCTAAACTGATCATTTAATTCCTTTTTGTTTTGCTCGGTTAACAAAGAAATGCATCAGTGAACACAAGCTCAGTTAATACTACACTCAGTATACACTACACTTCATCAGTGTATACTAAAATGCTTTATTTACCGACAAAACTGCTTTGTGTCTTTCAGCTCTATTCTTCATCATAGATGAATGCAACATAATAAAGTCAATTCCATCAAGTCATAGACTCATCAACAAGTTACTCAGTGTATTCTTTATCCTCATCTATCATATACATCTTCCTCATGTAGATATTTATGTTCTTCATCTCCTTCACCTTCCTTTAGATGTGTCAGTATAGTAACTTAAAAGATTAGTACTGTCAAGCTAGTTGACATCAATGACAACATAATACTGATTTAATAATCTTGCATATCTAATCATCAACTCCTCAGTAATCTCAAATTATAGATTCTTGATTTTGGTTCTAAATCAGTTGCAGTTCATCAATCTCTCCACTTGGCATTGATGGCAACTCAAGTAATATGAAATATACCACACACATACCAAACATGTTTTCTACAACTCTATGATCAAATGTTGTGTAGTGTAAGCTCTCCCTAGCTTAATATGTTTAATCACTATGTTACTAAAACAACATTATAAAATACAGCTTTGACATTCTGTAGATATAACCTTTTCAGTTCTCAAGTTCCTTTTAGATTATCTCTCCCTTAGATAGTTCTCATCACTGTAAATCTCCTTTTATTTTCATATTATTTATCTCTCCCTTTGACAACAATGCCAAAGAAACAAATAAATAATCAGCTCTGTAGTAGCTAAGTAACTCTTTGGTGTCCAATACTTCCTTTGTATCTTAGTATATGGATATCCCAATCTGTTTCAGTTCTTCAAACTTAATCACAACCTTGAACAAAATCCAAAGTGTGAACTATACCGCATCAACATGAATGATCTTCTAATAAAATTAGGCTGATGCAACATCCAGATCACATTAGTGACTGATAGACAGGGGATGGACCCCAAGTCTAGTCCTCAAATATTCAAAAGTGTCCTTCGGTAGAGGCTTTGTAAAAATGTCTGCAAGTTGTTCTTTAGATGTAACAAATTCTAACTTTACTTGCTTCTCTTGCACTTGTTCTCTTAAGTAGTGATACTTAATTGATATATGCTTTTTCTTAGAGTGCATTACAAGATTCTTTGAAATATTAATTGCACTTGTGTTGTCACAGTATATGATCACCGGGTCAGTGATTACCTCATTCATTCCTTCCAACACTTGCTTGATATATGAAATGTTTGAGCAATTAGTAGCAACAACAACATACTCTGCTTCAGTTGTAGACTGAGAAATACAAGCATGCTTTTTACTTGTCCAGGTTACAAGTTTTTCACCAAAGAAAAATGCTCCTTTGGTGGTACTTTTTCTATCATCCACATTTCCAGCCCAATCAACATTGGTGTAAACTTTCAGCTCAAACTTACCTTCCTTAGGATACCATAATCCATAATCCTCTATCTTTTTTAGATATCTTAAGATTCTTTTAGTAGCAATCATGTGTGATTCTCTAGGATTAGCAGAATATCTAGTAACAATTCCCATAGCATGTGCTATATCTGGTCTACTGTGAACTACATACATGAGCTTACCAATCATGGATTGGTAAAGTGTCTGGTTTACCTTTGTAGTTTCATCTTCCTTTGTCAATTTACTTCCAGTAGCCATCGGTGTTCTCATAGGTTTAGCATCTTCCATGCCAAATGTCTTCAAGACTTCCTTTATGTACTTGGACTATGTGATGAATATCCCATCACTCTGTTGTATCACTTGTAATCTGAGAAAGAATTTAATCTCTCCGAACATGGACATTTCAAACTCATTCCTCATGTCATCAGCAAAAGATTTACATACATGATCTTGACCTCCAAAAATAATATCATCAACAAAAATTTCAGCAATAATAATAGTGTCATCAGTATCACCTTTCATGTACAAATTGTTGTTCTCACTGGTTCTCACAAATCCAATACTTAACAAGTAAGTATCCAGTCTTTCATACCATGCTCTTGGTGCTTGCTTCAAACCATATAAAGCTTTGTGTAATCTACGTACCATGTTTCTATTATCTAGATCAATGAATCCTTCAGGTTGTTCTACGTAGACCTCTTCTTCAAGTATACCATTCAGAAATGCCGATTTCACATCCATTTGATAAACCTTAAATTTCTTGTGTGCAACATATGCAAGTAACATTCTAACTCCTTCCAATCTAGCAATAGGTGCAAAAGTTTCACCATAATCAATGCCTTCTTCCTGTGCATATCCCTTGCATACCAATCTCACTTTATTTCTTGTCACTTCACCGTTTTCATTCATTTTGTTTCTGAATATCCATTTAGTACTGATAACATTCTTATCTTTAGGTCGGGGTACTAAGGAACAAGTTTTGTTTTTCTCTATTTGTTCTATTTCCTCCTTCACTGCATTAACCCATTCTTCATTTTCTAATGCAACTGTCACATTCTTTGGTTCAAATTCACAAACTAAACATGTACCTTGTCTTGTTTTGCTTCTTGTCTTCATTCTAGCTTGTCTGTTTCCAATAATTTATGTCTCAAGATGATATCTTCTGACAAAAATAGCCAGTACTCAATTTGTTCTTTCTTGTTCATCCTGTTCAAGTTCATTTGCTTGCTCGGTAGTATCATCTTGTTCATCGGTTTCCCTTTCCTATTGCTTGGGGTTATTTTCCTGTTGACCGGTTATCATAGGTTGCGACTTCGGTAGATAGTTAGGAAGTTCAATGTAAGTGAATCTACCATAGTCTTCCAGTTCCTTTCTTTCTTCTGTGTTTATGTCATCATACTCATCAACATGAATATTAGTACTTTCAATCATCTTATTTGTAACCTTATTCAGAGATTTGTATGCTTTACTCTTAGTAGAATATCCTAAGAATATTCCTTCATCACCATTAGAATCAAATTTCTCATTTCTCTCATCCTTCAAAATAAAACATTTGCTTCCAAAATTCTGAAATAACTTACAGTAGGTTTGTGTCCAAACCATAGCTCATAAGGTGTCCGATTGGTGTCCTTCTTCAGTTGTACTCAGTTAAGCACATATATAGCTATGCTGATAGCTTCCCTCCAATATGCCTGAGCAACATTCTTTTGTAGCATTAGTGTTCTAGCATAGTCAATGATTGACCTATTCCTTCTTTCAGCAATCCCATTCTGCTGAGGTGTTCTCAGTGCAGAGACCTATCTCTTAATACCATTCTCATTACAGAAATTAGTAAATTCATCAAAGATAAATTCACCTCCTCTATCAGATCTTAAGAATTTGATTTCTTTTCTAGTCTCTTTTTCTACCTTAGCCTTATACCATTTAAATAACTTAAAAGCTTCAGATTTATCTTTTAGAAACATAACAGTCATCAGTCTAGTATAGTCATCAACAAAAAGAATAAATTATCTATCACCATAATAGCTCTGGGTTCTCATAGGACCACATAGGTTGGTATGAACCAATTCAAGTATCTTCTTTGTTGAGTAGTCTTTTCTTTTAAAACTGGACTTAGTCATCTTACCTTTTTGACATTCATGACACATAGCATGATCCGGTTTTGACAAGTTAGGCAATCCTCTAACTCTTTTCTTCTTACTAATCTTGACCATGTTATCAAAATTTACATGACATAACCTTTTATTCCACAACCATGCATCTTCATCTTTCATTAATAAACAAGAAGACTGATCCATATCAAGATAGAATAGATTACCTCTAGATTGTGTACCGGTTCCAACAAGTCTTCCTCCATCATCATAGATTCTTACCTTTCTGCTCTCAAAAGCAAGTTGGTGTCCTGAGTTGTTTAGCTATGCCACACTTATCAAATTGTAGTTTAGTCCATCTACCCAGTATGGATTCTCACATTTTATTCTATCATTAATCATCAGTGAAACTTTACCTCTCACCATACAAGGTGCATCATTTCCCATTCTAACAGATCCACCATCATATTCATCAATTAGATCAAATACTCTATATCACCGGTCATATGATGTGTGCAGCCACTGTCTATGATCCATGTATCATTTTTGCTTACTTTAGAGATCAATGTTGTCTCTTTATGTTTCTCTTCTTCTTCTGGATCATCCTTCATAGCAACAAATACTACTTCTACATCATCATCAGTGTCATATTCAGATTCAAATTCTTTGGCTATGTAACATACCTTTTCCCCTTTGTTATAGCTATCTTGGTTGTTTCTATTGTTGTGTTGGTAGCCTCTATTGACTCTTCTCCCATAGCTTCCTTCGAATCAGTCTTTGGATCTATCATCATCTTTCTTATTCGGACATCTAGCAACAATGTGGCCAACTTCTTTACAATTAAAACAAGCTAGAGGTAACTTGCCTCTATATCTTCCCTTACCTTTGGGCAATCTTCTAGCCATAAGAGCTTCAAGCTCATCAAGTTCATCATCAGTATTACTGTCACTGTCATTATTGTTATCATTCTTGCTACTAGACTTACCAATCTTCAAAGAGGACATGAAAGCAGATTCAATAGAAGGTACAACACTATTGTCAAAGTTATTCAATTCAAAGGTTGTAAGCTTGCCGATTAGAGTGTCAAGGGTGAGGTTGGATGTAGCCCTTGTTTCATGAATTGTAGAGATCCTGATCGCATAAATTGGCACCAAAGTTCTGAGAATCTTTCTTATCACTGTTTCATCATCAATAGCTTTGCCAGATGCTCTAATAACATGTACTACCTCTTTTAGTATGTTTGTGTATTGCACAATGTTCTCACCTTCTTTCATCTTCATATCATCAAATCGACCTCTTAGGCTTTCTGCTCTGGCTCTGCTGACATTTGCATCTCCACTGTATATTAGAGTTAGTTTATCCCACATGGCTTTGGCAGTAGTGCATCCCTTAATGTCTTCAAATTCGGCATCGGTACAGGTAGAAATAAGTTCCATCATAGTAATATTATGTTCATGCCTATCCTTTAGTTGATCAAGAGTCAGGGGACCTAGTGTTGGTTCAATGTAGCCATTCTCCATCAATTTTAGTGCAGAATTCCCAATTCCATATATGTGCAACTTCATTCGACTTTTCCATACTGTGAAGTTATCTTTGTTCAACTTTGGCACTTCCCTCTTATACATCTTGAGACCTTTTTGTTGAAGTCCTTAAAACTCTATTCTAAGCAACCGAAGCTCTGATACCAATTGTTAGAATAACTAAGAGGGGGGTGAATCAGTTATCCAGTGTCCCAATTCAAAATGTATAATCCAAAACAATTCTACTACTTCTACAAGTCAGTAAACATAAAATACTTTCACTATCTATTTTTTTCACCGATTGACAATCTAAACTCTGTAATAATTACAGATTAAATCTAACATGTAATATGAAAAATATGATAGCAAACAAATATCACAATCAACACATAACACAAGAGATTTAATGTGGAAACCCTGTAAAGGGAAAAACCACCTGGGACTAGCAACCCAAAATTGTTCACTCTTTTGAAGTGAGGTCGGTTAAGACCCAACCCTGTTAAAGGTTTACAAACAAACTGTTAGGTGTGACCTTGTTAGAGGATTTTAGACTAGAAGTTATCGTCCAACCAACAGTCACTCTGGGGTTGACAGGATAACAATGTTCACTCTATGAATGAAACATCAAAAGACTTTCATAGTCCACTTGGTTAAGAGATTTGAATGTGTACAATGGTTAAATGTGTAACAGTAGATGATCTATCTAAATACAACTTCAGTTTGTAGTTTACAAATCAATGTTCAGCTCATTCAAATATTTCTGACCAATATAACACTTCAGATTCAATATTATATCAACTTACTATTCATCGGTAATAACTCTCTATAGCTTGGTAACTGTTCTGCAGCTCGGTTCTTATTAACTAGTATGATAAAAAAAACTTCTCCACGTGATTATTTTATAGTATCTTCTTCTTCTAGCATGCATTTCATAATGAAACCAATGTCTCTTATATAGATGAGTAAATCATTTTCTTTTCCTCCATCAGATTTTGCCACTTAATCATATTCATAGATTTTTCCGCTTTAAGCTTCCTTGGTTGATGTGTCAGTAACATGTTTCAATCTGCTCCATTAGATCCCTTTTGATTTATGTTAGCCGTCGATCTTCATAACAAACATTATTTGTTACCTCGATTTCATACACTTTACAGCTCATCACTTTATCGGCTAAACTGATCATTTAATTCCTTTTTGTTTTGCTCGGTTAACAAAGAAATGCGTTGGTGAACCCAAGATCGGTTAATACTGCACTTGGTATACACTACACTTCATCGGTGTATACTGAAATGCTTTATTTACTCACAACACTGCTTTGTGTCTTTCAGCTCTATTCTTCATCATAGATGAATGCAACATAATAAAGTCAATTCCACCAAGTCATAGACTCATCAACAAGTTACTCAGTGTATTCTTTATCCTCATCTATCATATACATCTTCCTCATGTAGATATTTCTATTCTTCATCTCTTTCACCTTCCTTCAGATGTGTTGGTATAGTAGCTTAAAAGATAAGTACTGTCAAGCTAGTTGACATCAATGACAACATAATACTGATTTAATCCTCTTGCATATCTAATCATCAACTCCTCAGTAATCTCAAATTACAAATTCTTCATTCTAGTTCTAAATCAGTTGTAGTTCATCAATAACCTCTTGTGCCACAACCATACATCTTCATTTTGAGCCAATAAATAAGAAGTCTCAACATTGTCAAGATAGAATAAGTTACCTTTTGATTATTCACCAGTATCGACCAACTTTCCAGTCTCATCATAGATTTTCATCTTTCTATTCTCAAATGCAACTCAGCAACTTGTATTATTCAGTTGTGCTACACTCAACCTATTATATAATTAAGTTCTTTCACCCAATATGCATTCTCACATCTGATCTTATTGTTCAGAAATATAGACCCTTTCCTTTTACTAGAGAAGGTGTATCATTTCCCATTTTCACCGATCCACCATTATAATGTTTAAGGTATTCAAATTTTTCTTCATCACCAGTCATATGATGTGTACAACCACTATCAATAATTCAAGTATCATTCTTGCTAACTTTAGATATAAGTGTTGTTTCAACATACCTTTCTTGTTCTTCAGAATTTTCTTTTAATGCCACAAATACCACTTCTATGTCTTCATCAGTCTCAGTGTCGATGTCATCATCATCTTCAACTAGGTAACATTCCTTTTTTTCTTTATCTTTGTAGTCTCTGGTATCTCTCTTGTCATATTGTCGGTTGCCTCTATAATCTTGGTGATCTCTTCTGTTATTCTTCCTTTCATTAGATCTTTCATTTGTTTTCCCATCTTATTTCCTGCTAGGACATCTAGCAGCAATATGACCAATCTCTTTGCATTTAAAATATACCAAGGGTAGTTTACCTCTATATCTTCCTTTTCCTTTTTGTAATCTTCTAGCCATTAATGCTTCAAGTTCATCAAGTTCATCCTCTTCACTTTCACTATCACTTTCATTTCTTATCTTATGTCTGTTGCTTGATTTACCAATTTTTAGAGATGACATAAATGTAGATTCAACCAAAGGTACAATACTATTGTCATAGTTGTTAAGTTCAAATGCAGTCAATCTACCAATTAGACTATCAAGTGAAATATTATTACCAGGAGATTATTTCATTTCATGAGTTGCAGAAACTCTAATAGCATAGGTAGGTAACAAGGTTATGAGAATTTTACTTACCACATTGTCTTTATCAATAATTCCACCTACTCATTGGATAACATTCACAACATCCTTTACTCAGTTGTTTTACTGTGTGATGTTCTCACCTTCTTTCATTTTCATGTCATCAAAATTTCCTCTCAGACTTTTAGCTTTAGCCCTTAGCACATTCACATCTCCTCCATGAAATAGTGCAAGCTTGTCCCACATCTATTTTATAGTTGTACATGTCTTAATATCTTCAAATTCAACATCTGATAAAGAAGAAGCAATCTCAATCATCATAGCATTATGTTCATGTCTTTCTTTCATCCCATCAACAGTCAAAGGACCAGTGGGTAAGATAAATTGATTTTGCAAGTAATACAATGTAGAATCTCCAATTCCTGATAGATATAATTTCATCCTTATTTTCCATGTTGATAAGTTGTCTTTTTTCTGCTTTGGCACCTCCCTCTTATACATCTTGTGATCTTTTACTTAAGTCCTTCAAACTTTTATTTCAAGCACTCTAGGCTCTGATACCAATTGTTAGATAACTAAGAGGGGGGTGAATAAATTAAGTCCAGTCATCCTACAGTCCCAAATAATCTTAGATGTATAAAACAAATATTTCAAACATTTTAATCAACTTGATAAGACTTTAATTGTGCCTTTCTGTTCATTTACCGAATATCAGTAAATTATCTAGTGTATGTACCGATTAGACCAGTTATATCAATGTGTAAAGTAAAATAACAATTCACCATATTCATACACATACAACACTTTAATTTTTAACTTGGAAACCCTATTAGGGGGAAAACCACCTGGGACCGGTAACCCAAAATAATTTCACTCTTCTAAAGTGAGCTCAGTTAAGAGACAACCCTGTTAAAGGTTACAATAACACACTGTAAGGTGTGACATGGTTAGAGGGTTTATCACTAATAGTTCTCCATGACCAAACATTCACTATGGGTTCAACAAGAAAACAATCAACATTCATTGAATGTCATATTGAAATATAAAAGATTGATAAAGTCTCACTCGGTTAAGAGATTTATCTGTAGCAATGTTTAGAATTCAATAGTAATGATCTGATTCAATACAAATTTCTTTTGTAGATTTTCAGATCTATGCTAAGCTCAAAATACCTCTGGCTAATAAACTCAATTCAATCTCTTTGTATCCTCCAATTCTGTTATGCTCAATTTATTCCTTTTTTTGATGCTCGGTGTTGTCTATAGAATTTCTTGGTTCTGTCTTCAACCTGTTTGACTAGCTTCACATGAATGCAATCTTCTCACACACATTTCAAAAATAATTATGAATCTCTTGTCTCCTTTTAAAGACATAATAAACCATTTTATTTCTAGATAGATTTTGCCTCTTAATATTCACTATTGATTTTTCCTCTTTAACCTTCCTCAGAACTTGTGTCTGTAACACGTTTCATTCTCCATCATTCGATCATCCTTGAATTTTGTCAACTATTTGATCATCATAACAAAATTTATCTTTAACCTCAGAATCATGCATGGTTGTCCAGCTCATCATCTTTAGCCAACAATCATATGTTCCATTTTTTATTTCACTCGATCAACACCATGATGTGTCAGTGACTTCTGACTCGGTTAACACTGTACTCGGTATACACTACAATTTCTCGGTGTATACTAAGTTCTTTGTTTACCGACCACATAAACTTGTTCATTCTTGATCTTCAATCCATAACAGAATTATGTAATATAATCAAATTACTAACATAATGTCATAGAATCATCAATAAGTTACCCAATGAATACCATATCCATATCTTTCTCATACATCTCATCTTTATGTAGATATCTCATTCCTTCATCATTATTTCATTCTTCAGATGTTTGTAACTATCATGATAAGTATAGTCAAAACTAGTTGACATTAATGACAATATAATAATTAATTTAATGTGTCACATATACCTTAGTAGCTTGGTGATCATCAATCACTATCTTTCAAGTAATCAATCAATTGTAGTTTATCAATCTCACCTTTAAGATATTCAATCAGTTGTAGTCTATCAATGTAGTAAGAGACTTATCTAGATTATGAAAACCTAATAATGTGATCTGTGAAGGATGTCAAGAAGGAAAATAGAGGACATAATAATTCAAAGCAAAAGATTATTCATCTACTAGTTTACTAGAGTTAGTGCACACTGATAGTTTTAGTCCTACCAGAACAAGAAGTTTCAAGGTGAGAGATACTTTATAATTTTCATTGATGACTATTCAAGATTGACTTAGATTGCATTTCTTAGAGAAAAATTAAAACCATTTGAGAAGTTTAAAATATTCAAGGCTAGAGTTGAAAATCAATTTGGTAGAAGGATTAAATGCTTAAGATCTAAAAAAATGAGGAGAGTTTACTTCTGATGTGTTTGAGATTTATTGAGAGAAACATGACATTAAGTGACAACTTTTAGTGGCTAGAACACCACAACAAAATGGTGTAGTGGAAAGGATGAATCAAATAATATAGGAGGTATCAAGAACTATGTTGAAGGAAGAAAGTTTACCAATTTATATTAGAGAGAATTAGTACATATTGATCTGTACACACTGAAACTAGTTATGTGTAGGAAGAAATATGGAAAGATATCATATGCGTTATGGCATGGGAGAGCACCTATAGTTAAGTATTTCAAAATATTTGGAAGAAAATGTTACATTCAGAAAGATGAAAATAATCTTGGCAAATTTGATAGCAGAGTTGGTGAAGGTATATTTTTGGGATACTCTACATGAAGAAAGGCTTATAGATATTACAATAAAAGACTGAAGAAAATTATGAAAAGTGTGAATGTGAAGGTTGATGAAGATTGTTAGAAGGTGTCTGAGAGACATATTGATTATGAATCTAATACAAAGGACAAAGGAAAAGAGAGTAAGAAAAAGGAAGAAGAAGAGACACAACTGACATTGACATCTACGTACAACTATGAAACCAAGGTATGTGCAGACAAATTATTCTGACAATTATATTATTGGCAATAAGAACAAAGGAGTTGTAACTAGAAGTAGAGAAACACAAGATCATGCTTTGTTGTGTCTACTTTTGGAGGTTTAGCCTGAATCTATAGAAGAAGCATGAAATGATCCAATTTGGGAAAATGCAACATTTGAAGGAAGAACTTGATTAGATTGAGAAGAATCAAACCTAGGAACTTGTGCCCAGACCAACATATAACAATGTGATTAGTACAAAGTGGGTGTACCGAAACAAGATGGATGAGAATGGTAAAGAAATTAGAAATAAGGCAATGCTAGTTTGCAAAGGTTACTCTCAGATTGAAGGAATTGAATATGAGGAGACTTATGCTCCTATTGCTAGGATGGAGGCAATTAGGATATTTTTGCCATCTGTAGCCCATAAGGATTTCAAATTTTATCAGATGGATGTGAAGTCAACATTTTTGAGTGGAGAGTTGAAAGAAGAAGTTTACATTGAACAACAAGAAGGTTTTAGATCAGAAGAAGAACTAGAAAGAGTATACAAATTGAAGAAGGCACTGTATGGTTTGAAATAGGCACCGTGAGACTGGTATAACAAACTAGACATATATTTTATTGGATAGAACTTTTAGAAAGGTTCTACAAACAATAATTTGTATTAAAAGAAAGACTTAGATCAGATCCTAATTATTGTTGTGTATGTTGATGATATTATTTTTGGATGAAAGGATGATTTTTGTAAGAGATTTGTTGAGGAGATGCAGAAAGAGTTTGGGATGTCTATGATAGGTGAATTGAAGTTCCTTCTTGGATTGCAAGTAAATCAGTGTAGCAAAGGCATTTTCAATTCTCAGTCCAAGTATGTCAAGGAATTGTTGAAGGAATTTGGGTTAGAAAATTCCAAATCAGTATGTACTCCAATTGTTACCTCCTGTAAGTTAACTAAGGAAGACGAGTCACCAAAAGTAGATGCAAGTAAGTACAGATCAATTATTGGTGGATTGTTGTACCTGACTACTACTAGACCAAATATCATATATGTAGTATGCTTGACAACTAGATTTCAACAAGAATCGAAAGAATCACATGTTATGGTGGTTAAAATAATTTTTAGATATTTGAAAGGGATAAAAGAGTTTGGTTTGTTGTATCTAAAAGGTCTAAATTTCACGCTAACATCTTATCAATGTAGATTAGGTGGGATGTTTGGATAACCAAAGGAGTAACAATGGTGGAGATTATTTTCTTGGCTCCCAGTTAGTTTCTTGGTCAAGTAAGAAGCATGATTATGTAACTTTATTAGCTTCTAAATAATAATATATTGCAACATCCTCATGTTGTACTCAGGTATTATGGATGAAACAAACTTTGAAGGATATAGCTGTTACTTTTGAATAGTCAATTTCGATCATGTGTGGTAGTATCGATACTATAAGTATGTACAAGAATCTAGTACAACATTGCAGAATAAAGTATATATCTATCAGGTATCATTTTATCAGAGATAAGATATTGGATGGTGAAGTGAAGCTTTAGTATGTTCCTAAAAAGGAGAATATAACATATATATTCACAAAACCTTTGTGTAAGGTTACTTTTGAGTATTTGAGGGGGAAACTGGGCATTCTGCCCCTTCCTAGTGTTCACTAAATGCACTGATGTGTGCATTGGATCAATTCCTTGTGGCTTCCTCTTAGGGGGAGAAAAGTGAGTTTTTTAAGGGGGAGTTTGGCCCTTTGTCATTTTTTTCAAAGGGGGAGAAAGTTGAGAATATAGATCTTTGATATTGATATCATTTGGAGTTATTTTCTTTGTTATTGATGAATGTTGCCATGAATGAAAAAAGGGGAGATTGTTAGAATGTGAATTTGATGCTATTCATGTTTTTTTTATTTAATGGTTATCATTTATGTCAACATATCCTAAGCATTTTCATGTTCTGGGTGTATTAGTTGGTGTGTACTGATAGTCTTGGTGGTATTGGTAGTTGTATCGATAGTATGTGTGTCTCAGTAGAAGTATTCACTGAAAGATTTGCTTCAAATATCTATTTGTATCCTTTTCAATGTTGGTTCTAATATATCTACAACATATGGTGGATTGGTTTTTTGGGGTCGATCCTATTTAGAACCTATTTATTTGTGTTTTGGTCCCAATTTTTATTATGTAATGTATTCATAATGTATGTTAGAACCAAATGGATTTGGAGATTGTGTTGTGTGTTGAAATGTGAAAGGAGAGTTGTATTGGTTGAGGTGGTCCACATTTCATTCCTTACTACTGCAAGAATATCTTGGTGTGACCTATTTCAAATTATTTTGGCTAACATGGTTGATGGCATCAAGCAGTATAAGAAGATTAATGATTTATGTTGTTTGTGTAGCTTATGTGTTGCTTGTATACAAAGTGATTATGAATCCATTTTAGGAGATCTGTGTGTTGATCATGTGTGTGTAGAGTGTTAGTAAAAATGATCTCAGTGGAAGATTTAATGTTTTTTCATATACTTTGGCAGTGATCCTCTTTGTATTGGTAGTGAGTCTATTCATATTTAAGGGTAGTTAGCTTGACCGACAGTGAGCCTACCTATAGTGAACACAGTTGGTAGTGAGCCTTTGTACAAATCACCTTAACTAGTGTCACCCTAATAGGTGTTTTCATTTCATAAGAATTAGCTTCTCAGTGGTTTTTTCCAATTTAGATTTTCTATGTAAATCTTGGTGTTCTCTATGTTGGTGTTCTCATGTTTTCATGTTTACACTTTCTATGGATGTTTAATATGCTTAACCAATAGATAAAAAGTTTTTTATTTCTATTATTTAATATTTTTTTGATAGAGAAACAATTTTATAAAGTGTGTGGCAATAACTAATTCACCCCCACTCTTAGTTATTTGGATTGTTCAACACATACAAAGAGAGGGAAGGATTCTAGGTTTCGAGTGACAGTGATGATGAGGATGGAGGACTTGAGGTACCAATGTTGCCTAATAGTGGTGAAGACTAGAGAGCAGATGAGACAAGGGATGTAGAGGAGATTGCCAATGGCTTGACTCATAGGAATTGTAAGGGCGATTGTCTAATAAAGGCTTCAATGGCGCATGCAAAGTGAATGAAGGAGGCAGAAAAGAGGTGTCTAGCAATTGATCTAGGGAGTCCCCTTCTCATGGAGCTCTAAGGCCCCAGAGGAAATAAGAAGAGGACAAGATAAGTCTTGTGTGTTTGGTTATTGTTCCTTTTTTGTGTAAAAGAATTTTGTTTATATGTATAAGGGATGGGTAGTTTTTATATCAAATGGTTTATGATAGTGTATAAGGGTTGTAGGCATGGTGTTGGTAGTAGAAAATTTTCCAAGTAATGATAGGCATATAGATGCAATCAAGTTTTGTTTGAGAATATCTAAACTCCGTAATACCTTTTTTGACTTAATATAAAGGGTGCTAGCCCAACCTAGCTATTAACTTACCATAAAAAAACTTTCACATTGAAATAAATATATTAAAAATATTTTTCATTTTTTTATATTGATTATTAAACATATTAAAAATATGTTAAAAGATTTGTAATACAAAAATAGTATATTGATATACATATTTGAAAAACTTTTAATATATTATTCAAAGGTTATTTAAAATTATATGTAAGAAAAATAAAATTATTGAAAGTTTATATAAATTATATGTCAAAATAAAAAAGAAACATAAAGCTCACATGGAGGAGGCATCCAACCATCATGAACATCATACAAAGAAAGTAGAAGCATGGTTAAATTAAACTAATTTTTTAATTAGATAGAAAAATATTGATATTTTAATTTAGACTTCCAAATCACTTAGGTAATGAAAAAAGATAAAAATAATTTAAAATTTCTATATTTATTTGTGAACATGTATATCTAAAAGGAATAAGAAAATAAAGTTGACAATAGCCCTGAAACAATGCTTACCAATATCGATGTAGTTATAGTCAACTAGTGGCATTGTTACATGTGACATCTTGCATAAGAAATTCTAGCTTTTAACTTTGCAGCACACAAATAAATGGGAAAATCTGTAGCTTGTAGTGGTAGTGTTATCATGAAATTATGTACTACCTACCCAAACATAAATCATTAAATTAATAATAAGTAACAAAGTGGACATTGAGGTTGATATTTAGGATAAGAATTGATTGATGGTTTATGATGTCATTGCACAATTGAAACAAGTGTCATGTAGTGGCTAAGTACTTGCCTTTAGTTAATTTTATTTTTAAGTTAGATAATTAGTTGTAGTTTTAATTGTATTGTATATAATTTTTTTAAAATTTTTTTATCTAACAATTCAATTATAATTAAATTTATAGTTCAATTAGAAATAAAATTATGTTAAAGTTAGAAATATGTTTAAAATTACATTTTTCAATATTTTCATTTAGCATTAATTTTTTTAATTATAATAATGAATAATTTTTATATAATTAGAATTTTAATAAATTTATTATATTTTATAAAGTATAATTCTATTTAATAATCATAATAATAAAGAATTTTTATTTTGAAATTGAGCTACTAAAAAAATATAAATATATATTCAAAATATTTTCATATAAATATTATATTTGACATAGTTAAAAAATTAAACATTTTAATTTGTGCTATTAATTTTCTAATAATTTTTAAAATTATTTTTTAGAAATAAAACTAAGATAATAAAATTAAATATTAATTTAAATAAAAATTAATATATATTATAATATCATAAATTTGTATTTAAATTGTAATATTTTGTTAAAGTAAATAGTATAAACTAAAATAAATTTATAAAATATCACTTTTAATGTAAATTTATTGATATATAATAAATAAAAAATAAAAAATTTCATAAAACCTAACAAAATAATTTTAAAAAAATAAACAATCCAAATAAACATTGAGAGGTTCAAACATTCAAATAAAATTTGATCATACGATAATTCATGATAATGTTTTAAAAGTGTGGATTTGTTAACAATTCACATTTAATGTCCCCTATCTATTCGTTAATTATTTTGCACATTTTCACCATGAATTTGTTATTATTGTCCAATGTTTTCATTATTATTGTGCACCATTTTTTCACACAAGAGGTAATTTATTTTCTGAGAAATCTGTGCAATAAGACTCAAACTAAATGGACCAATCACACGTTCAAAAAATAATTTTTCAAATTTATAAAGTTAAATATATTGCATATGTACTATGAAAAATTTAAAATTTATAATTGAATATAAAATATGTTAAATTTTTATTGGTTCATGCAATCAGTTTTAATCACTAGTTAATGGAAGAAATCCAAAAATGGATGCAATAGTACTTGCTTAGCCTATTGGCAAGTACTAATAAATGCCAATGTTATTTGAGTTGAAATAAATGTTAATATTTTATGTGAGAATTAAATTTTTTGCTTACTATAACCAATGATAAAATAGAAAAATGATATTTTGCACTCATTAAAAAATAAAGATTAAAGAACAACTATACATTTTTTTGTGAAAAGATTTTAATTTTGTACATTGATTGGCTAGACTAAGAAATTTGAATGCAATGGATGCATAAGTATCCTGCCTTTGGTAGGAACTAATAATTGGAATAAGTTGTGTGGTTGTTAAGAGTTTTGGGTTGGTTTCATATAGGTTTCAAGATTGATTTTCTCTATTGGATTTACTTAATAGATAGTCAATTTGGTCAAGGATGTAGGGAGTTGGCATTTAAAAAAGTTGAATTCCAAGTTGTTGGGCAATGTTATTGGAAGCTCATGCTATCAAAAGCTAAACTTCCAAGCAATTGGGCAATCCTATGATAAGTTGTTCCAAGTCACTGAGCAATCCTACCCATTCCTCTTCATATATATATATATATATCTGTGTGTGTGTGTGTTTAATGCTTTACTAGACGTATTTAGGATATTTGTTTTTATCTATAATTTTAATAAATGATTTACTTATATGTAATTATATATTTTATATTCTTATCTTGAATATATAATAATATTTTTTTATGAATATAATTTATGTATTATACAAGTATATATTATTTCAAATTATTTATTATAGTTATTATTAAAATAATTTATTTTATTCTAAATTTTTTATGATAAATCAAGGAAATAATAATAGAAATTTATTTTATTTTTCTTTTTCTTTGGATTGGTAATAGGCCAAAGCCGATATCAACATGGGGTTCGAGTAGACTCGAACCCAAGACCTCCCAGATGAGAGGCTCACAACTTATCATTATGATGTGGGATGTTCCCCCAATTTATTTATCTTCTTTATTCTAATAGAAAGAATGTATTAGAAATACATAGTTTTATTTTTTTAACTTGTATTTAAGAAAGACAGTGGAAACAAAAACAAAAAACAAAATATTTTCATTTGTATTTGTATATTTTTATTTATTATCAAATATTAATATTTCAATGGGTAAATGGTTGTCAAATTTAAAATATAAGGTAAATTTTTTTGTTAAAATACTCATGTCATTTGCTTGTTCAAGGGGTTCTACAGGTTGATTGAGCTCTTAACCTTAGATTTGATGCTCAATTGGGCTCTCCTATATAAGGATGGATCAAAGTCAACTTTAACAAGATTGCATGAGGGAAATTGGGTCATTCAAGAGTTGGCTATGTAATAAGGGGCCAAGATGGTAATATTGGTAATTGTTGTTAGAAAACTTTCAAATGAAACAAATAACAATGTTGAGTTCTAGGATACTCTTCCAGAGATGAAGCAAAATGAATAACTATGTTGAGTTCTAGGCAACTCTTCTAGAGACAAAACAAAACAGAAAACAATGTTGAGTTTTAGGCGAATCTTCTAAGATGAAGTGAAATGAACAATAATGTTGAGTTATGCACAATTCTTCTAAGAATGAAACTATGGGTCCATTTAGAAAGTGATTCACATATCACCATTATGTCATCCAATGCAAGAACATGATGAATTAAAAATTAAAGAAATGCATAAAATCAATGTGAGAAGTGCTATATCAACTCAACAATTTATTAATTTTACACATCTAAATGTAATGAAATGGCATGGACAATTTATTAGCTAACTGGGGCAATCAAGATGGAAAATAATAAGATACATCTAGAAATGGTAGATGTACGACATGAGATATTGAGTGAACATGCAGAGGTCGAGGGTTAAAGGATAATTATAACACATTAGATGCTTTGATAAGGTGTTCAAAGAAAAACAAAGGATAGTGGGAGTCGTACACCTTGCATGAATAATATTCATGATCACAGTAGCACTTCATATGGATCAAACAAGACCTATTGATTTCCAACTGTGCATTCATGATATAGATACCACATATTCATAAGAGAGACACAAAAGTGAATGGATTTATTTGGAGAGAGTTCATAGAAGAGTTTATAGAAGATATTTATATCTAGGACTTTGGTGGTCTTTCATGCCATTAGATTGGTCCTAGGAGAAACATACATGAACATGAACTATAGACACTGAGCATATTCAACTAGTACATCCACATTTTTTGATATATTACTTGATTCAAGGAAGGAAAAGGAAGGTGTAAAAATAATAATGGAGACTAGTGTAATTTCCATGGAAATTAGGAATGTGAGATTACCTAGAGAATGTAATGGTGGGACTTATAATTTTTCTAAATGACAAGGAATTACTAGGAATCTACTTAGATTTCAATGTCCCCAGATTCCATTCATGATATGAGAGGGTGTCTTGGATGATAATATCAAATAACATTAGGCCATGTGGGGCATTGGATTTCTTAAGATTCCTATCAATGTCACCATGGTCATTTAGGTTGAGTAGTCCTTCACCTTGAAATACCCATCTCTAGTGCAAGATGTGGCTAGGGAGAAAGATAGATAAATTGAACATCAATGTAAAGTTTTTTAGTTGGAGTTATACATAATATAGGAAAATGGCTATAAATCTACAAGTTTTGTATCTTGGGACATGTTAATAATGATCTATGTCCTACATCTAGCATAGGACACAAGGATATGTATGTGATTCCTCTATGGAGACACCTAATATTATAATCCTCTTAACCTATATAATGAGTGTGGCTCCCTTGGATACTTTCATCAATAAAAAAATCCTACTCATGTCATTATATTCTATAATTTACTATCAATGTAGGCCACCTCTCAATGTAACTAATCTAGACTTAATTAATATTAATTACAATTGATAATCTCATAATTTATTTATTTAATAATTTTTTTAAGACAAAATTCAAAAATTGTATATGTTTACGTTTATAGAGAAATATTATAATTACAATATGAACATAAATAATAATTATGAACATGAAGAATCAAAGTCTATCCTTGGAATTTTGAACATCCAAGAGTTTACTAGATGGATTACAATGATGATAGATACTAAGAAGATTAAAAAGGGACCATAGATTGACTAGAAAACAAGACAAAAACATCATTTTTACAACATAGATACACTAGTACATTTGACCCACTTTTTAGACCAACATCTCTGACCAAGCTATAAAATGATTTTCCATGGTCGGTTTATAGAAGAAAATTTTGATTTTTTTTACTTCTATTCCCATGTTGATCGGAATTACGACCCTAAAGAGTGGTCGTAATTCTGACCAACATGGGAATAGAAGTTAAAAAAAAAAGAGTCAAATTTTATACATATATCCTGCCTATTGGCACATTTCATTTTATTTCATTTTGGCATAGTCCGCAAGAAAATGAGTGCTAAAGGAGGGCGTATAAGGTGGGAAGCTGCACTACATCGACACCATGCACATATATGCAAGTAAGTTTGAACCAGTGGTTGAATATCATGGAAGTGTGGACTGGTGAGCAATAAAATCTTCATTTTCTACTATTTCATTGCGTGGTTTGGCGTGTTAATGAGTTAGCAGGTTTTACTTGTGTTTATTCTTTGAAAATCTACTTTGCTTTGAAAATTTGTACGTCTGGTGTTAATTCTTGTGTTTATCCGGCTGCAATAGTCTTAAGTTTTTGTTAATATATGGCAATCCCATGAACTCTAAGGACCCAATTCATCCAACAACTTGATCCCACATGGTTTTTGTTTGCTGCTGCAATCAAGTTTCAAATTGTCTGGTTGAATACATACAAAATATTCAACCTAGGGCATCATTGTTCAAAAAGAAAACTAACCTTCCCAACTCTGAGCTTTTGAACTCTTATAAAACATTTCCTTAACTCACATTTCACATATTGGCATTGAATCCCAATGGTGAAAATGTGAGTTAGGGCCACATCTTCCAACAAATATTGTTTGCACGCCAAGCACTGTACAGGAACAATCAATAAAATGACTGTAATTCTTTGATTTTAAGACTTCAAAACAATATAATTAGTACATGGAATGATCAAAACTTATAATACCAATCAACAAATGCTTTTCTTATCAATGTTGCATTGAATAGAGAGTTTAATAATATAAACACCAGACTGTGTCTTCACGTGCAGAAAAGTGACTATTTGTAAAGAATTAAAAGTTTATTGCTTGGTAGTTCATTACATTGTCTTCTTCAACCATACACACCTCCACACAAGGACTAAAACCAAACCATAGGATGGTCTAGGAATTTAGAAGACATCCCTTATTACAAAGAAAAACAAAATATAGAACTCAAGTCCCAAAGTAAAACTGAATGGCCTAGGTGCCCTGCACCAATACACCCCCCATGTAAGTCAATATTTTGAAGTCCTTGAATCCAAGAAAATGTAATTCAATAACACCAAATATATCACTTATAAGTCTTGTGAAGAGTCATGGAAAGTTTAAGCCTTTTGAAGCACTTTAGAAATATTGAATACATCATTGCTTGCCAACTATTTGATAGAGCCTAGGAAATCATTGGTTCTTCAAGACAAAGATTGTTTGCATGCCAAGCACTATACATGAACAGTCAATAAAAGGACTGAAATTATTTGATTTTAAGACTTCAAAACAATATAATCAGTACATGGAATGATCAAAACTTATAATACCAATCAATGAATGCTTTTCCTATAAATGTTGCATTGAATAGAGAGTTTAATAATATAAACACCAGACAGTGTCTTCATGAGCAGAGAAGTGATTGTTTGTAAAGAATTAAAAGTTTATTGCTTGGTAGTTCATTACATTGTCTTCTTTGACCATACACACCTCCCCAAAAATTCTAAGACTCCTCTCCCATAAAAATCACATACAAAACCGACCAAAATCCCCTTACAAACTGATTTTCAATTTCTTCTTAACTTGCACAGTCAGTTATATGACTGTTACAGTTAGTTATTCGTTTGCATTGTTGTCTAGTTGACAACTAGTTGTCAACTTCAACCACTTTAATCTTTCTTGCATCATCTTTAACCTTTCAAAAGGTTTTAGGTTCCTATCCTAATCCCCTAAACTCCCTAAACCTCTATTAAACCCTCATTTATCCCTTTAGGCCATAATTGCATAAAAATGCAATTTTACATCTTTTTGGCATCTTTTCACTTTGAAGTGCAATTGCATGATAATAATGGCATCAATGGCCATATAACAAAATTAGATATACCTATAGGTCCTTGACCCTTACATAAATCATTGGATCACTCAAGTGACCCCATAAATCTATACCGTGTCATAAATCTCCCATTTTGACATAGGATAAGAGCATAGTGATAGAAGATAGAACCATTTTGTGCATAACCTAAAGTCATCGTATTCCATGAGAATGCATCTTTTGAGATTTTTTTTTGAATGTTTCAAGGGACCAGTAGTTCTATAATTAAATCATCATAACTTTCCCATTACTTAACCATCACACATGGCACGAACTATCTTCAAACTGACAATACGTTGCATGTGTAGTACAAAACTATTAGTAATTGGCAGATTAAATGCAGATAATTACTAATAGATTAAGCATATTATTAGTAATAGATTAAGAATATTATTGCTATGCTTAATTTGATAATATATTTTATTTTTTTAAAATAAAAATTAAATTTGCTGTCACTTTTTCGACGGTCAAAAGAATATACTTATCGATGAGAATGCTATATACTCGACGACTATTCCGACCACCCCTCGGTGCAATTTAGACCAACATTGTTTTGTCATTTCAACGAGAATGCTATACACTCAAGGACTATTCTAACCATAAGTCCTCACAATTTTGACCAACATTGGTCATATATATGAAAGGTATGGTTGATAATTCTTCCAGGTTGAAGTGATTATTTCGACGACGGGTCTGTCAATAATTCAACCGCTATAGATGTCACAATTGCGATGATGGTTTTATGTGTCGAACAATCAATGAAAAAACTTTGACAACAGTTATGGTTGTTTGGTCGACCAATTGGCATCTAAAAATTGACTAATCCTCATCGAAAAACAAGCTAAAATTTACTAGTGATATCACTACATGATATATAAGTTATGACTATTCAAAGAAATTTTCATCTTTCTTCTTCTTCATAACTTGAAATCGATCCTTGAGGTGTTTTGGATGAAGAATCCAAATGGAAAACAAGGCAAGTTGATGGCTTTGGATGACCCACTATTTTTATTGATCATTTTTTCTTATGAGTGATAAGAGAAAATTATTCATGATTTACTAGAAGTATAAGTTCCCTAAACTTGTTTTAAACTTTCTCCATTTTGGCTAGCCTCAAATAGTAACTAAATACATCCAGAGCTCAATGATTAATATATTCATTGTAACTTCAAATGCAATTTGAATGCATCATAGAATGTCGACATTGTTAGGTTGCACGTTTAATTTCCTTCCTTTGAAAAAGGCCCCCAATTTGAGCCTTACTAGTTTGAAAATTGTAGTTCCTCATACTTTCATCCAAAAATTTATTTGTAATATATTCATCATGCAAGAATCCAATTTCAATGTGAACAAGCTAATCGTAAGATTGCATGAGGTGTAATGCCCACCCATGAACCCTTAGAACTTAGGGGAAAATCTACACTAAATGAGTTTTTTAAAACATAGATATAACATCATGAACATAAGTGCATTACTAACCACAATGCATAAGAAAATATATAATCACAACATAAGTAAACCACGATTGTCACATAATCGTGCACAAGAAAAAGATTTAAAGAAATTCCAAGGGTTCCATGACAACCCAAAATACACTTGGAAAGGAGTACACACATTCACGAGATTTCCTAAAAAGGACTAGGACAATACTCATCAAATCACTAGAGGCTAAGTCGACAATAATCCATAGCTATACATAGAGGAGACTAATTCATCCTCAAAATTGATCTAAACAAAGATTCATTTTAATCCAAAGGGAATTGTTCCTAAGATAAAATTTAAACATATAATATCATTACCTTTTAACCATTAAGAAACCAATAATGAACCACATAGCTCCACCTCAAAAGAATAAACAAGCACTATGGAACACCTACAAGCATGCTCTAATCTGCAAATGTTGAAGTGATTCTAACCTTCATAGGTCATCCATCGACATATCATCATCCTCCCAATATTAATCATACAAAGAGGGAGGTTGACACTATAATGATAAATTTATAAGGTGGTCCTTTGTGCCTCACCAATAGCTAGGACCAAAGATGAAGCACCTGATAGGTCCTCATCCAAGGGCTCTACTAGGGTGAGTTAGAGGGATAGTGTAAAGATCACCATCAAATTTAGAATCTCCTTTAGTGAATAAAAAATACAAGAATAAACACTCGTAGAAGATCCATGAGGAGGTGAAAATGAAGAAGCATATATGCAGACCTCTATGAAAGGGGCAGTGACAAGCTTAGGAGAATATAAATTTTTTAGTAGACTTAAAATACCTAAAATTCAGGACTAGGCCCTCCTCAAAATCACACTTGAAGGATAGGGGTGGGGTCCTCTGATCTACTATGGATGGCTTCAAGTTTTCTGGGAGGTTAGCATGGCGATGAGTGGATGGAGAAAAGATAGGTTGAGAAAACATGACTACATTGCAGACAAATTTCATGCGCAACATGTTTATGGGTTAAGAGAATCAAGGAATGTTATGTAAAGTGGTGATCAATGGTGGCTCTTGCAACAAAGAGATAAATGGTTGGAACCATATAACATGAAGCCCAATAGTCACTCCCAGTGTAGGGGGAAGCACGAGGAAGGTGGATGAGGGATGAGAGGCTATAGAAGTAGGAGACGAGATGGAGGTAGATGCAACACATGAAGGCTTAGAGGATGCATTCTTTTCCCTTACAGTGGACTCAAGAGATAAATCCCTCTCCCTTCAATGAGGCTTATGCTTGTACACAAGCTGGTTTTGATGTAGATATAGACTTGACTAAGAAGGTTGCAGAGGAGAAATTGTTGGAAACTAAATTGAAACAATTGTTGTATTGTCATTGATGTCAAACCTTAATTGGTAAGATTGTTGCTACTTAGGAAAATACTATATCTATTTGAGTGTTGCTAAGGGGCTAAGCAAGGTTGGTAACAATAGCACCTAAGGAAAGGTTGAGTTATCTTGATACTACAAAGTGTACTTGACTATGTTGCAATATGATGAGATAATGTATTGTTTATCTTAGTAATACTGAAGACTAAATTGGTAGGCTTAACCGAGCAAAGAATGGAAAAATCATTTTTAAGCTGAGTGATGTTAGTGTCGACTGAGTTAGTATATTCTGAGCAAAATTATAGTGTCAATCGAGCATTAGTAAATTATCGAGGAAGATAGTGCAAGCCGAGGAGATAGTTTTAGTATTGACTGAGCGTTCTACATGAACACTGAGTGAACAATCATAGTATTGACCGAGCATCAACAATTTTATATTTGAAGATAATTTAATTTTGGAGCCAACATAGTTGAATTCTTGGATTATGTAAAATGTGTTGACTTTATTTATTGATTGTTTGGAAGCATTAAATGCTTTGTAAAACATTTATTGTAAATCTTTGAGAGATTTGAGATGCTTCTAGAAAAGGAGTTAAAGAACATAAAATAGGTAGATTCAATGAATCTGACCTAACCCTAAGATCTACGAATGAGTTTGAGCGGCAAAAGATGAGTTAACCTAATTGAGGAAAATATAAGGGAACCTAAACATTGTGATATGTATGCACATGGTGAGCAGAGAATGCTGGAAGAAGAAAATTTTTATTGACTGAATAAGCAGAAAAGGCTGAAGGAGAACGGTGGTGATTGCTTGAAGAAAATTTTCGAGCAGATCAAAGATGGAAATGGAAAAGTTTTAAAGTCAGTAAACCAACATTAGTGTATGGAATCAGATCTGATATTTGCAAAGTGAGTTGTATATTTTTCAGATAATACTGCTGCTACTTTCTAACCATTGTAACAATTAAAATCCTTTTAATAGAGGTTGACCTAACAGTCATATGTTAAATCCTTTGAACAAGGTTGCATTCTAATGGAGTGTATGTAAGTCCTATGACTAGGCTCAATTTTAACAGGGTGACTGAAATCCTTTAATCGGGTCACATTTGATAGTGTGTATTGTAACCTTTGACAGGGTTGGCTTTTTACCGAGCTCACTTCAGAAGAGTGAAAATAATAGTAGCATGTTACAAAGTGGTTTTTCCCAAATTGGGTTTCCATTATAAAACCTGGTGTTTATACTTGTGTGAATGTTTAGATCTAAACATTACTATGTTTTACAAGTTAAGTTACAACTAGGTAGTGGACTACATTGTTAGATGTTTCTATTATTGAATTAGTGATGACCAAGTTTGTTTTGGTTTTGGATCTGATTTAAGGATAAGTTTATGAGATTGTTTTATACATCAGGACTTGAGAACAACTGATTCACCCCCCCCTCTTTGTTGTTCTAAATCATATTAACAATTGGTATCAGAGCTCAGTTGCTTATTATTAGTGTTGACAAATATCAAGTTTAAAGGGGCTTGAAGCAAATGATCAGGATGTATAAGAAGGAGGTACCGAAGATGAACAAAGAAAATTTCCCTGCATGGCAAAGCTTGATGAAGCTGCATCTGGCCGGTATTGGTGACTCTACAAAGTACTACATTGAAAACAACTATGTCTCACCTGTTGCACCTTTGACTGCCAAAGAAATGAGAGCTAAGCAAGAACATAATCTTGCAATGCTGGAAATTGCATCTACCCTAAGCTATCCAAAATTTGAGGACATTAAGGATTGTACAACTGCAAAAGATATGTGGGATACTCTTGCAAGGATGTATGGTGGTGACTTGAATGTGCTGAAAGCAAAGGTCGAGAGTCTTAGAGGTAAGTTTGATGAAATGAGAATGCAAGAAGGTGAAAACATTGCACAATATTGTAGTAGAATAAAAGAAGTTGTGAATACTATTAGAGGAGCTAATGGGACTATTGATGATGAAACTATAATCGGGAAAGTATTAAGAACCCCATGTCCTATATATGCTATTAAAATCTTAGCTATACAGGAATCTAGATGTAACTCTACTAATGTGCTTACTTTGGAAAGTTTGGTTGGTAAGCTGACTGCTTTTGAAATCTCTAATTATGATAATTTCACTATTGGAAGCATTGGAAATGTTGAATCTACTTTTAAGTCACAGCTAGTTCTAAACAAGCCAAATAAAGAAAAAGAAAGATGCATCAGTGAAAGTGAAACTGAAAGTGATGGTGATAGTGATAGTGACACCTCTGATGAAGACCTAGAAGATCTAGAAGCTCTTATGGCTAGAAGACTGAGAAGGGGAAAAGGAAAGTATAAAGGTAAACTACCTATTATATGTTTTGCATGTAATAAAGTTGGTCATATAGCTGCTAGATGTCCTGACAGAAAGGATAAAGATGATGAAAGGAAAAGAAAACACAAAGATAGAAAAGATGACAGAAGCTACTGATGGAACAAAGACTACAAGGGAAAAGGTAAGAAATCTTGTTACATTGCTGAAAAAGAGACTGACACTGATAGTGATGATTTTGAAATTGAGGTAGTTTATGTGGCAATGAAAGATGAATCTGATGAGGATGAGAAAAATACACTGATATCCTATGTGAACAAGAATGACAAATGGATTATTGATAGTGGTTGTTCACATCACATGACTGGTGACAAAAATAAGTTTGAAACTTTACATCATTACAGAGGTAAAAGTGTAAAATTTGGTAATGATGCACGATGTCATGTTAGAGGAAAAGGTTTGATTAAACTAACTGATAAGATATCTTGTAAAAATTCATATTGGGTTGAAGGTCGTAATTACAATTTTCTACATGTTTCTCAGCTTAACAAAACTGGTTACCGAGTGGAATTTCATCACAAGCAAGCTAAAATATTTAATGCTGCTAGAGAACTGATTGGTAGTGGAGATTAGACTAGAGGTAATTTGTTCTATCTTGACCTATCTGAAGAAACATGTTTGATTGCACAACTTGATGATATTTGGTTATGGCATAAAAGGCTGTGTCATGTTAACTTTGACAATCTGGTAGAGATAAGTAAGAAGAAAAAGGTAAGAGGTCTACCTAGATTGAAGAAATCTGAGAATGTGATGTGCAAGGAATGTCAGTTAGGAAAAATGACAAAGTCAAGTTTCAAGAGCAAATCCTTTACATCTGAAAATATTTTAGATTTGGTTCATACTGACCTTTGTGGACCTATGGGTGTACAAAGTTACTGTGGTGCTAGATACTTTATCTTATTTGTTGATGATCATACTAGGATGATGCATGTGATGTTTCTAAAAGAAAAATCTGAAGCTTTTCAATATTTTAAGTGGTATTTGGCTAAGGTGGAAAAGGAGACAGGTAGGAACTTGAAATGTCTTAGATCTGACCAAGGTGGAGAATTTACATCAAATGAATTTAATCTATTTTGCAATGATAGAGGAATTAAAAGACAGATGTCTGCACCTAGAACACCTCCACAGAATGGTATAGCAAAAAGGAGAAACTGATCTATCTTGGATTGTGCAAGGACATTGATGATTGAAAATAATGTGGCATAGTAATATTAGAAAGAAGCTATAAGCACTGCTATCTACACTCTTAACTAAGTACAAATCAAGAAAGGTACAAATCTGACACCTTATGAATTATGGCATGGACATCCACCGAGTGTTAAATACTTTAGAATCTTTGGAAGCAAGTGCTATATATTAGAAGACACTAGGAATGGAAATTTTGATGCTAAGAGTGATGAAGGCATATTCCTAGGGTACTCCATAAAAAGTAAAGCTTATAAGTGTTTGAACTCTAACACTAACAAAATTGTGGAAAGTGTGAATGTCAAAATTGATGAGTATGCAGAAAGAAATGAAGTTGATAGTAAAAGAGAACCATAAGATTATAGATATTTTGTGTACATTGAAGAAGAAGAAGAGGCAAGTAACCAACTTGCACCTGATGCCGAGTCTCAGGTAAGCAATGCCGAGCGACAGACAGAAGCTACCGAGTGTCAGGAAAATAGTACCAAGAGAGAACAAGAACATGCCGAGCTATAAGAAAATGCTGTTGAATATCAGGAAGAGGTTGCCGAGCATTCTGAAGTTGAATTTGACAATCTTGCCGAGGAACATGATGAAATAGAGGAGAGAATAGCTGAACCTATTTTGGCAAAATATGTGAGAAGACATCATAAGCCTAAATAGATAACTGGAGACAAAGATACTAGAATCCAGACCAGAAGTAAGACTAAGGATCCAACATGTCTACTATGTGAATTTGAACCGAAGAGAACTAGAGAAGCATTGGAGAATGAAGACTGGATACAAGCAATGAATGAAGAAATTGACTAGATTGAGAAGAATGATACTTGGACTCTGGTGCTGAGACCTGAAAACAAGAATGTTATAGGAACAAAGTGGGTATTCCGAAATAAGATGAATGAAAATGGTGAAATCACTAGGAACAAAGCTAGACTGGTATGCAAAGGCTACACACAAGAATAAGGAATAGATTATGGGGAGACATTTCTCTTGTAGCTAGATTGGGAGTAAGAACTCTGCTTGCATATGCTACTTATAAAGATTTCAAGGTATATCAAATGGATGTCAAGTCTGCATTTTTGAATGGTATACTAGAAGAAGAAGTTTACATAGAAAAACCAGAAGGTTTTATTGATCCAAACAAAAGACACATGGTGTGCAAACTGAACAAAGCATTATATGGATTAAAGCAAGCACCTAGAGCATGGTATGAGAGATTGCACAACTACTTGATACAAATTGGATTTACAAGAACAAATGACACAAACAATCTGTACATGAAGGATGAAGAAGGTAAAGGTATCTTGTTGGCAAAAATATTTGTTGATGACATTATTTTTGGTGGACAAGATGCATTATGCAAAAGTTTCTCAAATGAAATGCAAACTGAATTTGAAATGAGTATGTTTGGTGGGATCAAATTCTTTGTTGGTTTACAAGTATATCAAACGAAGAATGGAATTTTCATTACACAGTCTAAGTATGTTAATGAAATACTAAAAAATTTTGGGATGGAAGATGCTAAACCAGTAGGAACTCCTATGGTTACTAGACAAAAGTTATCTAAGAATGATGATGCTGTAGAAGTGAATGTTGTCCATAGCAAACCAGATATTGCATTAGCTGTTGGGATTGTGGCAAGATTCTTTGCTAATCCTAAGGAAACACATATGATGGCCATGAAAATAATTATGAGATACTTGAAAGGAACTGCTGACTATGGTTTATATTATAAGAAGGATGACAAATTTGAACTTTGAGTTTATACAGATGCTGATTGGGCAGGAAATGTAGATGATAGAAAGAGTACAAGTGGTGGAGCTTTCTTTCTTGGATAGAGATTAGTCTCCTGGACAAGAAAGAAACAAAATTGCATTTCCCAATCTACTGCCGAGGTCGAGTATGTTGCTGCTACAGTGAATTGTTCAAACTTGGTATGGATAAGACAATTGTTAATAGGGATGAAAGAAGAAATCACTGAACCTGTTGTTATTTTCTATGACAACACAAGTTCTATCAATATTTCTAAGAATCCAGTGATGCACACTAAGACCAAACACATTGCAATCAAGTATCACTACTTGAGAGAATTAGTACAAGACAAAGAAGTCCGAATGGAATATGTGAATACAAAAGAACAACTAGCAGACATATTAACTAAAGCTTTACCCAGAGAAGCTCATGAGTATTTGAGAAGTCATTTAGGGGTTCTTCCCCTAACTGAGGCTGCCTAGACAAGCTAGGAGCACTACATCAAATGTGCTACAGTAGAACATTTGAAAAATTGATGCAGAAGATTGTCACACTTTAGGGCTGGCCTAGAGGTGTGAAGAGAAGCAAAGACAATGAATCAGTCATAAGCAAGATGACAGAGGGAGAAACATAGAACTACACAGATATTATCTACATCTGATGGATGCAAGTTTAAGTTGCTGCTTTGGCATTTTTGTCAAAGAGGGAGAATGTACTGATATGATAACACATGAGATATGATAAAACATGATACTAAAAACCAAGAGTTGATGAGTTGATGGAACTAAAAGAAAAGAGTTGATGAACTGAAATGAAGAATCAGGATAGAGGGAGATCTGAATAGGAGTGAGGCTTATAGGATTCTGAATCAGAATGAAGCTAAGGATATTATAAATAGGTTTCTGATGGACATATAAGATTTTGGATTAGTTGGTAATCCATGTGTTATTCAGGTGATATCATATGGTGTTGCCATCAATGCCAAAGAGGGAGATTGTTGGAAACTAAATTGAAACAATTGTTGTATTGTCATTGATGTCAAACCTTAATTGGTAAGACTGTTGCTACTTAGGAAAGTACTATATCTATTTGAGTGTTGCTATGGGGCTAAGCAAGGTTGGTAACAATAGAACCTAAGGAAAGGTTGAGTTATCTTGATACTACAAAGTGTACTTGACTATGTTGCACTATGATGAGATAATGTATTGTTTATCTTAGTAAGATTGAAGACTAAACTGGTAGGCTTAACCGAGAAAAGAATGGAAAAATCATGTTTAAGCTGAGTGATGTTAGTGTCGATTGAGTTAGTATATGCCGAGCAAAATTATAGTGTTGACCGAGCATCGGTAAATTGCTGAGGAAGACAGTGCAAGCCGAGGAGACAGTTTTAGTATTGACCAAGCGTTCTACATGAAGACTGAGTGAACAATCACAGTATTGACCGAGCATTAACAATTTTATATTTGAAGAGAATTTAATTTTGGAGCCGACATTGTTGAATTCTTGGATTATGTAAAATGTGTTGACTTTATTTATTGATTGTTTGGAAGCATTAAATGCTTTGTAAAATGTTTTATTGTAAATCTTTGAGAGATTTGAGATGATTCTAGAAAAGGAGATGAAGAACATAAAGCGGGTAGATTCAATGAATCTAACCTAACCCTAAGATCTACGAATGAGATTGAGCGGCAAAAGATGAGTTAACCTAATTGAGGAAAATATAAGGGAACCTGAACATTGTGATATGTATGCACATGGTGAACAGAGAATGCTAGAAGAAGAAAAGTTTTATTGACTGAATAAGCAGAAAAGGCTAAAGGAGAATGGTGGTGATTGCTTGAAGAAATTTTTTGAGGAGATCACAGATGGAAATGGCAAAGTTTCAAAGTTAGTAAACCAGCATTAGTGTACGGAATCAAATTTGATATTTGCAAAGTGAGCTGTATATTTTTCAGATAATACTGCTGCTACTTTCTAACCATTGTAACAGTTAAAATCCTTTTAACAGAGGTTGACCTAATAGTCATATGTTAAATCCTTTGAACAAGGTTGCATTCTAATGGAGTGTATGTAAGTCCTATGACTAGGCTCACTTTTAAAAGGGTGATTGGAATCCTTTAACCGAGTCACATTTGACAGTGTGTATTGTAACCTTTGACAGGGTTGCCTTTTTACCGAGCTCACTTTAGAAGAGTGAAAATAATAGTAGCATGTTACAAAGTGGTTTTTCCCAAATTGGGTTTCCACTATAAAAGCTGGTGTTTATACTTGTGTGAATGTTTAGATCTGAATATTACTATGTTTTACAAGTTAAGTTATAGCTAGGTAGTGGACTGCATTGTTAGATGTTTCTATTATTGAATCAGTGATGACTGAGTTTGTTTTGGTTTTGGATCTGATTTAAGGATAATTTTATGAGATTATTTTATACATCAGGACTTGAGAACAACTGATTCACCCCCCCTCTCTATTGTTCTAAATCATTTTAATAGAAATGCCACCCTGATCCATAGGAGAGGATGAAGGTGTTGTGGCTAACACTAAAGAAGGCCCAATTGATGAAGTAGGAGGTGGGGAAAACATATAAGGCATCAAAGGATCAATCACGGGTGACCTTCCCCTTTTTTCCTTGTGAGAAGCTAGGGGAATAGGAGGTGCCATAAAAGGTTGAGTGGTAGGTGCTAGAGAAGATTGCATGATCTTATGAGCCTTCCTACCCTACCCATTAAAGGGTAGGGTGAGGAATGTATGAGATGATAGGAGTGGTTGCAGGAAGGTGCAACTTAGGTTTAGGTAGCATGGGTGCCTTTCTTTGCTCCCATGAGAAGTAGATTTAGTAACAAAAGACACATGGGTCCAATTGGAGTAGGCAAAAAATGATCAAGAGTGAAGCCCCCATGAGACAGTAGGGGATGGTATCCAGTGTCTTGCACAACATTGAAAATTCCTTCATGTAATAAATTTAGACATTTGTGAACTATCAGAGGGATGGCTCCCATGGTGATCATCCAAGGGATACCCTAACTTGACCCTAAATAGGTTTGATTTGGGAATAAATATAAAGATCAAGATGATTTCTGATGCAAGAGCATCCTAGGGTAGTTGGCAATTCTGCATGTTGGTGTATTATGTTGGACTAGTTTGCTCTTTGTGTTGCTTAGTTGCACTATTGACCAAGGAGCTCAGCCATTGAAGGGATCAATCACTGAAGGAACTCGATAAACTTATGGTTCTTGGTAGAACCTATGCTCAACAATACTTGTGGTGCTTGGTCGACCTGCTTGCTCGGTGATGCCTATCTTTGTCGGTTGTTTTTACTTGCACTCAATAGTTTGGCATACCGACTAGAGTTTTTTGGAGATTTGGTGGGCCGACTTGATGTATTTAATGTGGGTAGCCTGTGTTGTATTCTCCTAGGTAGATCTAGAGGCCAACATGGAGAATTAATTGTTTGTAAGGATATTTGAGAGATGACTTGTATTATATTTAATAATTGTTTGTTTTAGGGGCTGACTTGGGCTTAGAGTTATTTCTTTCTTCTAGTCGACTTGTGGTTGAAGAAGTGTATTTAAGGAGGGTCTGGGTGGGTTTGTAGAGGAGGATGGAGATAAAGTAACAAAGAGGAATGATATTGAGCAGAGCTAGTAGCTAAGTGTGGGCTTGGAAGACAAGAAGATTGATAGGTTTCTTGTGAGCACAAGTTTAGATTCTTCTTGGGATTTTATACCAGTTTCTTGTAGCTTGTTGTTACAGTTTTTGGCTAGCTTGGAGTTGGATCTTGCGAGGTCTTGCAGAATTACTGTTGTAATTGTTTGTAGTTGGCCATAAATTGGAAGGCCTTACAACCAAGCATGTTGAATGAAAATTTTATTTGAGTACTCTCTTTGTTGTGTTGTTGTTGTGAGTTTAAGGTTTGGACTATCCATTCTTGGATTCCCTCCCCTTTGCACTGCGTCAATTTCTTTGGGTCCCACTTGAATAGTTAACATGATTGATTCCAAGGGGAGAAAGGAATTTTTTTCATGCGTATAGATTTTTGCATCACACTCATTGCACTTTTCCTAGTTTAAGTTGTTCACAAAGAGGACCTCCTCCATGATTATGTCAATATAACACGAGGGGTCCACCGAGACAACCCTTGATAGAGATGTCAATGATAGAAGCGAAGACATATAGGGGAGTAGGCTCTCTACTATAGGATTCATCTAGATGGGTGAAAGAGATAGTCATTTTGGGCACCCTCTGGGCTTGCAGGGAAATGGGACTGATAGTCACCATCCTCACAATGTAACTTTCATAATGATTTTTGAGAGGTTTCTTGGTTCACACAAAGTTCACCAAAATGTGGATAAGAAAATAATGCACTATCAAGAGGTGGTTAAAACCTCAAAGGATGAAAGACTTCCTTGCACCACCTCATGATGCTAGCTAGGAGTGCTAGTGGGATAAGATACGCGATAAAGAAAGTATACTTCGTTATCTAGATAATGGATTAATGAGTTTGATTATTTAAATGTCAAAGTTTAGATGCAATTAACTAAATGTGAATTGAGCACTTATATGTAGATGTCCAAATGTAATTAAATTGATTAAATGGGAATAAATTAAATAGACAATAGACTAAAATATTTTGATTATGGAAAATTAAAAGAGCTAACTACAAGGACCAAGCCCTAAGATCCATGAGCTCACTACCTTAGACATAAGTGTGATCCAATGACTACAACATGAATGATGGACACCAGTGCACTATTCTAGTGTCTTGTATGGGTAGAGTATGAACATGTTAGATTAAATGAAACAAACTGATAATAGAATAAACTATTATAAAAGTATGACAAAGGAAAGATAAAAGAAACAAAATATAACTATCCTAAGTACATAAAATGGAGGAAATGAAAGATTTAAATGAGAGACAACCACATTACATGTTTTATGATTAAATAAAATAAAAGAAGGGAAGATAGAGAGATAAAACCCCGATTCAAAGGTTGATGATGCAATCCAATCCAAAGCTCTCAAACGTGTGATGGAAACCTACACCACAAAAAAAGAAGGAAAATTGATTTTGGCTGTAAAGAGGTTTTCCTCAGTCAAACACCCACTTTGGTGTTTCCACCTACATAGAAAACCATTAGATGTGATGGTTTCAGTGATAGATAACTAGAATAGATAAGATCAACTATGATAATTCAAGATAAGAATGAGATAAGAATGACAATTACACTAAAGACACAAAAGGATATGGAAGAAAATTACCCAAGTTAGGATGAAGAGCTCAGATGCATGAGATGAATCTAAATGCAAGAGCTTGAGGAGTTGATAATGGAGAACCTGCAACAAAAATGGTGTTTGGAGAGTCAAGAGAGTCTAAGAAATGTTCAAGAAGCTATGTATGATCACCAAGAAGATGTAGATAGAAATGAAGAATTTTGTGTGAATGACCGAGAAGAAGACCAAATGAATGTGAGAAAGAGGTATTTGATGGAGCTGGACCGATTCCGTGTAGAGAAACCATTATTTCAGAGTATTATAATGGAAGATAGTAGATTTTTAACGCTCTAATAGATTCTTGCACATTTGCAGATTTGTGGATGATAGCGAACTATGTGGACATATCCACGGTGTGCACATGTCCAAAGATCACCAGGGCTCTATGGTGGGGATCTTGAGTTGGAAAATGAGTTGGCTGATGACAAGGATAATGGGGATGGTGGGATTTTGTATCTTATGCTAAAGTGGACAAATGCATAAATGGCATTTTACTCAGGGGTGTAAAATTTATGCCATTACAATGATCAAAGACAAATAAATAAAAGATAAGATTCACTAGACCAAGTGAGCCAACAAACATTCTAATCTTATTACCATTGTTTGTGCATGTTTTTGTTTGATAGGATTATCATGATAGTGTTTGAATTCAGGAATGAAGTACCCCATCTAAGAGATATAGAATCTAGTTTCGAGTATACCAAACCCTATATACAAAAAAGTGATGATTGATGAAGGAATGATAATGATAATGTTGATTGATTGAATAATTTCTTAATTGATAGGGGAAATGATTGAACAATTCAATAGGTTTGATTTTTAATTTGGTTGGATAGATTTTCTTTTGATTTGTGATTTCATTAAGCACCTTCTTAT
>BSBK01005484.1:0-150000 GCA_027943335.1 Chamaecyparis obtusa
CCTTTTCTATTTTTTTCCTTTTTCTTGTTTGTGCCCCTTGGGGCCTTTTTGTTTCCTTTCTTGTTTCCCTTTTGGTTGTTTCTCCTGTCAAAGTCTTCTCCAAAAAAGGAAGTCCCAATTTTTTGTACATTCAAACCTTTGGACTTTCTCAGGTTCTTAGACCTCTGAAAGTATGAGAACTCTAAAATGATTCATACAAAATAGGTTTTTTTTCTTCCTTTTTGCCCTTTTGGATTTCAGCATTTTGGACTTGACAGAGTTTTGGACCTCTAAAAGTCTGAAACCCTAGACCCTAGGAACCAAGAACATCATATTTTTGCACCTTTGGCATTTCTCATGTTTGATGTTCTTCAGATCTCCAAAATGTTGAAATCCTAAAGATCTGAAGCTCCAAAAATGTGAAGAATATGACTGACATCATCTTCCATTAAAGGGTCTATATATTGCATTGAAGCCAATTATTTCCTCATTTTGCATCTCCAGTTTCCCACCAATTGCAGAGTGACTTCGAGCACGTGTCATTCCTAGACTTCATTTTTTTCACAATCTTTCCTTCATCTTTCATTTTTGATTTTTCTTCCTTGATCTCCTTTGAGGTAGGGTTTTGGTGGTGTATTTTTTGGTTTTAGGTTAGGGTTTGTTTATTCTTGTTTTCTCTTTTACAGTTTTAGGTTAGGTTTTTTTAAAATTTTAGGTTAGAGTTTGGTTTTTGTTTTTTGGTCTTGTCCTACTCTCTTTTTTGTGTGTGTGTCACCTTTCATGGAGTTTTGGTGTTCTCATGTTTGATCTCACCATAACTCATTTCTTTCAGGGTGTAGAGGGCTTTTTTCTCCTTGAGTTTTTGTTTTTTCATGTTCTTCTTAGTTTTCGGAGCCTCAGCCTCTGAAATTTTTGAATTTCCCCTAAGACTTGTCACATTCCAAACCATATCCTTTCAAATATTTGGCATTTTGAACTCCAATGATATCATAAACCAAATGAAATCTAAAATGCCAAAACCTTGATTCCTACACCAAATAGAACATCTGATTTTCATAATTTTAAAGCTTCAGCATCAGATGTTTGAACAAACCTTTGGTTCTCCCAGTTGAAAAATTTAGCCTTTTGAATTTGTGACATTTTGAACCTAAAATGATATCATGCAGCAACCTAAGTTTGAAACATTAAAACTCCAAAGGTCCTTCAAAAAACATTATCTGGCCCCTTTCTTCACCTTTTTGGCTTGTCAGAGGCTGATGTTTCCTTTGGAGACTACATCTTTGAAACCTTGACATCTAACTCAAGGTTTTTTAGTATTTTCTAGATTCTGGGTTTGTTTGTCTGGAGTCATTGTCACTTATTGCTTTAATTTTTTATATTTCTTAATTATGGTTTTTTATTGATTGGTGTCATACTTCTTTGTAGAATGCTAAAGAAGATAACATCACTAGCCATGAAGTTCCTATTCAAAGGGTACTATGTTCTGTCAAAGGTTGGGAACCTTCACATTGAAATAATAGATACCAATATGGGGGACATAAATTGGAATGAATTTATAGTGAGATGCACCAAGAAAAAAGGAAGGTCTGAAGATTGCACTTCTTTGGTATACTCCATCCTAGTCAATGCAGCAGCACACCTAGTGTCCATCCTTTCTTAAGATCTAATTGTAACCCTTGCATAGCACTACATTCCTAATGAAAGTTTGGTAAAGAATACAATGGGCGTGGTGGTCCTTGACCTGAGCCCAAATAATATCAAATATTTTTTTCACCTTCTGAAAGGAGTGGATAGATTATATGCCTTCTCCATAGACAAAGGCATGTAGTTCTTCAAAAAAGACACTCAATTGTCTTATGAGATTTTTAACCAAGATTACCCAATACAAACCCTTCCGAAGAATAAATTGTAAAGAATAGACATGAGAAGAGGGTATTTAAAGGATGACATCCAAGTTGGTGTTACTATGATAAGAAGACTATGAGGACTACCCAAGTTTATCTATATAGAGCCTTGGATGATTATATTGATAGAAAACATTAAAGGAAGGAGGGAAAGGTTTGATTTTTCTACTATCCTTAGTGATAATCTAGACAAATAATTTCCCACTATAAAGAATGGTCCTTATTTCTACATGACCTCATATTTCATGTATCTACTTGCCACTAGAGAAGTCTATCCAGGCTTGGTTAAAGTGGGGAGTGATGGGTCAACTCAATGTTTGGCCTTTCACTGTATACTCACAACTCATGAGGTAAGAGCACCTAGGAGAAGATACCATAGAGTAAAAAATTTTCAATGATGTCATTATCTTTGTGATCATCTTCTTTGTTGGAGGTAATTATGCAAAAATATTTTTAGAAGAGGCAGCTACCAAATTCAAGCCCTTATGTTCCTGCTACATTCAATTAAGAACTTTCACCTACATAAGGGTAGCCAAAAGTACCCTGACCCCAAGGAAGATACAAAGATATTCATCATATCAAATAATCTTATTGGAAATGGCCAGAAAGCTCTTTGATTCTTATGAGAATATTAAGCATAAGAAGAAAAATTATTGGGACTTCCCCATTTCCATTGTCCCACATTCTCTCCAAGACATGAAAGTATGTAAATATTTGGATTATGAGTGGGACAAATGCCCCTTGCAATAATTTAAATTGACCAAAACCAAGTTTGATCCCAAAAGCACTTACAACCACATTATGGGAAGATACTACATCTATGAGCCACACTTTGAAGATTATTGGATGAATTGCATAGATGACTACAAGGTTAGGATTTGTGAATACTATCAGATGACTCTAGAGCTGGCACAAGATGCCCTACTCCTTTTTATCCCACCTAAAGTATGGGATGAATATTTTGAATATTCTTTGGACCTATTGCATAATGAGGATAAGATATACATAGCCCATCATATTAAATGTTGAGGTTGATAAAGAAGAAAATGATGATATCAACTTTAAAGCTAGGCATGTTATTAAAACCACCAAACCCTAGATCAATTGACCATTTAAAATGGATCGTGTACCAATTAAATAGCATCTTGGTACAACTTCTAAAGAGAATAAGAAAAAGGGATAAAATGTATTGATGCCTCAGTTTAAAGGAGCTGCCCCTCAAAGACTTGAGATAGTTTGCAAGCATGGTCGACCAACTTTTTATGGGTCAAATCCAAAAGTAAAGCCAGTCAAAACCAAGATGATAGGGAGTATTGCTCAACCTACTACTTTTTCCTTTGGTGATCAAGGAAAAACCTCTATTTCAAAAAGGTACCCAATGATAAAGGTCATAGGCCCCAAAGCTATTGGGGTAGAAAAAGGGAAGGTTTATAAAAGTAAAATGTCATATGTGTCCCCTCATTTGGAGGTTGTGCTGGAAGAAGAGGAAGAAGATATGGAAGAGGATGAGGTACCCCTATCTTGGAGAATTCAATCAGAGACAACAACAAAAAGAGGAAGAGATCAAGAGGGGGTGTTCCAATAGATATTGATATAGGGGTACCAGAGAAAGAAGTTGATCCATGTGATTCCCTTGGTGCTGACAAGTTTTATGTTTCTAATTTTGAAGGCATCCCTAGTTTCAAAGAACAAATGTTAGAGAAACAAATGCCAATGGAAGAAACCAATTTTTAAGAGAAATTTCCTTTCATTTTTTCTCCTCCTCCACCTCATTTTACTGCCCCCACTATCGAGAAAATGATAGAAGAATCAATGATGGATAATGAACCTAATTTTCCAATACCCTAGACAACATTAGAACCTATGGAAGTAGAAGAAGGACATCACAAGATATGCTAGAAGAAAAATAAAAGGATTTAAATTAGGAGGAACCATCAATCCAAGTCACCCTAGAAAAGGAGAGTGAAACAACTCCAACTCCACCACCAATGAAGTCTCTAGCTCCTCCACCATCTTTTCCTTCACCCACTCCTCCACCTCCAACTCCAAATCCACCTCTAATCTAGGCTCCCATTCATCCTAAAATGACACCTCAAGCTCCCATTCCTCCACCTCCTACACCTTCTCCATTGTTGGAAATATTCATGGATTAACCGAGTTACTGAGAGGGGAGGGGTGAATCAGTAACTTCAAATTTTCTTACAATTATAGATGTATTAACATATAGTTCACTTTTTCTTTATGCATATAGAAAGCATGAAACTTAAAAGCATTCACAACAATGACACATAGATTTGGTTACCCAGAAACCTTCCAAAAAGAAAGTAAAACTGGGGTGGGGATGAAACCCACAAAACTTTAGTACTGCAGAATAAAGTTGGCTGGTTAAGGCTTACAATTTGATCACTTCTGATGATCTTCCCTGTTAGGAGCAAAAAGGATTGTTAGATCCACCTTGTTAAAGGATTTACAAACATACAATGAAGTATGCACTCGGTAAAGAGATTTTACAACAGACTGTTAAGTCTACCTGGTTAAAGGATTTTAGTACTGATTCACCTGTTAGGATGAAACAGTAGATATCTTGCTTTGCAACTGGATTGCTGATTGAGATTCACTAAATGTACTGATCACCTTCTGTGATGAATTTGTCTTTTTTGTTCCCTATACTGTTGTAGCCCTTTGTAATTCGCTTATCTCTGCCTTTTCTTTTTATTCACATACATACTCATATAGTTACATCTTGACATCTTTACAACATTGTTTATATACAAGTCTAAACAATTAATTACAATTACAAAGTCAGCTTGACAAATAAACATAAGTGCCACTAAGTCGGCCCAAGTATGGTTACACGGTTCCTGCAAACTAACTCAGTGACTTTCTGATACTCAGCGTCCACTGCATTACTCGGCATCGTCATGCACTCGGTAGAAGTGAAGGCATGGTTCATACTAACCACTTGGTAGGTTTTGAACTCGGTAAGTACTGGTGACTCGGTAGACATAATGTTACTCGGTTTGCATTGTCCTGCTCGGTTTGCATTAACTTGATCAGTTTGCACTGTCTTGCTCGGTTTGCACTGTCCTACTCGGTTTGCACTGTTCTGCTCGGTTTGCACTGTTCTGCTCAGTTTGCACTGTTCTGCTCGGTTTGCACTGTTCTACTCAGTTTGCACTGTTCTGCTCGGTTTGCACTGTTCTGCTCGGTTTGCACTGTTCTGCTCAGTTTGCACTGTTCTGCTCGGTTTGCACTGTTCTACTCAGTTTGTACTCAAAATACAAATAAGTGTTGTCACTAGTGGCAATTCTGCTTAATGCCAACAATCTCCCCCTTTGGCATTAGTGACAAAAACACTTATTGCTCAAAACTTATATACACTTATTGATTTTTTTTTTGTCATAGGGCTTTATACATTATCTCCCCCTTTCAATGTGCTAACTTTTTCTATATACAAATCTCCTTCTATACATATCTCCTTCTATACATATCTCCCCCTTTTTGACGATAATGCCAAAGGTGTATATACAAGTGATTTACAGAGAGAATCCAAAATTTGATAGAAAATCAGAATGTACCTTCATGATTAGTGCCAGGGTTCTATCCCAATTTTCTTGCAGAATCTTGCATGTTTGGATTGCAATTTGGACTTCTGCAGAGAGTTCAATCATGTGATCTGCTATAGAGAACTGATTGTCATGAATCAATGTTTTGGAATGTTCAATGTGCTTATACATTGTATTCATGATGGGAAGGATCATGTTCTGGATGTCTAGCAGTGTGGACTAGATCCTTGTGTCTTCTTTTAGTAGATCTGACTGCATATTTGATAGGTATGAGACTTTCATGTGATGAGCAGAGCTTGAACTTGGTTCAAGTTGCAGCTTTTGTATGCTAATCTTCATATCCTCATCCATTTTAATCATTTTATCCTTAACATCCTTTGTGAACTCGGTAATATTGCACAGTCTGGCCAAAAGAGAGGTGACATTCGAATAGGTAGATTCAATATTTGACAAATTTGAAGATAATTCCACTTGATTAATGGCCATGTGCTGAGCAATGTGCTCAAGCACTTTATTGTTGAATCTCTTCTCGGCTCTTTGAACTAACTTTTCTGTCCCAGATGAATCCTCATTGTATTTATTTACTACTTCAGCTAATTGTAGCAAAACATGTTGAGAGGAGTCTACTTTAATACCTAATGCATCAGACAAAATGTCTTTAGCATCCTTAATGATTTGATATTCCTTGTCTCTCTCCTCTTTAAGCTTCTTTTGCTTTTCTTTTCTTTGGAGGATCTCACCTATATTTTGCATTTGGTCCGCTGATAGATTTGCAAAATCTAATGTTGGAATCTCTATTTCTTCATCTAGGTCTATATCCTCTACTATATTCTTACCCAAAAATTTTATACTCGGTAGAGCCTTAGGCTTATCTGTACTTAATGCTTTAGTAGTAGTGACAATAGACATAGCAGGACTGGCTATAGAGACTGGCACACTGTCTACTGGAGAACTTAAAATATTTACACTTGTGGAATCAAAAACTGGAATACTTACTGTTGGAAAACTTGATGAAGTGGGAGACTGCAACTCAGTGGAAGAAATGGTGGTTGCTTCTGTTGTTGCTATAGGTGATTGGACAAAATTTGAAGTTGTCACAACCATGCTTGAAGGTGTCTCCGGGCTAGATGTAGAAACTTTTACTGGAGAGGTAGGAAGTGATGCAATAACTTCTGCTGCTATCCTCACAATATCATCTACCTCAGTGGCTTCTTCTTGTTCATCACTGTCATCTTCAATATCTTTTATTATTACTGTTTCAATACTCGGTTGGTGAAGATGGTATATGTTCTTCCATGTGGCATTTGCAGCTTTCACAACTGATTCAATATTGTTGATCAGAATCAAACAAGTATTGAACTTTAGTGTCATCTTACTTTCATTTTCCTTTAATGCCTTCTTTACTTCATCATTTTTCAAGCTCGACATTAACTGTCTTAGGGTTTGATCAAATATGTCTATCACAGTTTGCTTTGCATTGCTCCATCTCATTTTTATTGGATTTAATAAGACTGCTGGAACCTATGGGGCTATTTCATCAGGAGAGTATTTCCACTGTCCCATCTTTTCAATAACAGCATCTTCTAATTCCTTCTATTCTATTTTCGATCTAGTTTCATATTTAAAAGATTTTATGTTACTTACTCCAGATCCTGATCCGTCTCTAAAAAGTTTGATCCTCTCTTGAAAGTTTAGAGGAGGCCTTTTGAATACTATGTCTTTGTCTGCCTTGTCTGCCTTATCTCTTGCACTTCTCCTTGTAAATACAGCAGTGGGAGGCTTAGGTGCCTTAGTGATAAAAACCTTTCCTTTCTTCTTTGCAGGTTCTGGTTCCTCTATTTTCTCATCCTTTTCCTCTTCTTCTTCATCATTATCTCCTTTGTCCTCGGTTAGCATTTGCATTTTGGCTATCCTCTTCTTTCCTTTGTTTACCGCCTGTGGAAGTTTTATGCTTAATTCAATTCTCACCTTTGCTTCGTCATATGTTCCAAAATATGGAGCTTTGGGATTAACAGGCTGATTAAGAAGGGCTTCAATGATATTCTTGGTTTCATCAATATTTACCTCATAAGGAAGAGGTTTTACATATACAATCCTCGGTTTAGCTGCTTGAATATATACATTGTCACAGTCTACCATGAAACAAATGTCATCCTTGTAATCCTCTACCAACTTCTGTGGAATCCGAAATCTGTCATTCATTTTCTCTTTGAAAGACTCAAAATAACTATCCATGATGCTTTCAAAATTTTCACCCATTTCTGAGATGTATTCATTTATCTCATAAAGGACTGGCACATCTTTTCTCCATACAACTTTTCCTTTGGAAGGGAAGAATTTTTGAACATAGAAGAATAAACAGACCAGTAGGGATCCAAACTTACATGGATTGTTTTTGGAAGTTTGAATGCTTTCCATGTTCTTGTTAAACTGTTTTAACAATAAATCTGCAAAGTCAAATGATAAGTTGTTTTTGACCACTTTGTATGCTAGGTCAATAGCTTCATAGGAGACACTATTCTGTCGACTTGAACTGTATATTTTATGGGCAATTATGTGTGTACCAAACTTTAGTTCAGCATCGGTAATGCTGCTAACTTTCATGCCTCTACCATCCCATTCGGCTAGGGTTTTCTTTTCCAGTTCCGACCGACCTAGGGTTTTGGTAGTTTTTGCTTTGTTCAACATGGGAAGACCGGTGATTTGATGAATCATCTTCTTGGTGATCTCTATGGGTTGCTCAAGCCAAATCTTGCCATCATGTATATGGCTGAGAATGTATCTAACCCATTTCTCCCAAAAGTTTTGAGGTAAATGTGCAATGTGAACTAATCCCTTATCTTCCAGATGTTTGTGCTTGGGTTTCAGAATACCATCCACACATAGTTCTTCACGCACAATATCTAGTTCTAGGTTTCCCATTTCATGAATTGCATAGTTGAAATGATTGTGAATATCATTAATAAGTAGTACCTTAGAAGGAATCTGAGATTGAGCTCCGTTCGGGTCTAGGGCTGCTGCAATTGCGGGCACGATCTTGAAATCTGGTGCTCTCCATTCCCCTTGGACTAACATTTCGGATCCTTTCTTCACTGAGGTGCTGGATGATGCCATGGTAGCTCACAAAAAATTCTTTTTGCAAAAGGTATTTGAGTCACTGGATTGCTCTTGAAGTTTTCTTCTCTCAAAGTGCTAAAATTCACAGTAAGAAATGAGTTCGATTTCTTGCCTTTTGTTTACAACTCTGTCATTAATGCTCAGTACAAATTAGGGTATGAATTCCGATAGACTGTCATCCACTAAGAACTAATTGCTCGGTGAAGACTTCGCAACTCGGTGAACTTGAGAATTCATATTGCTCTGACCTCACTCGATAAAGACTAATACCGACCTTGTTCGGTTAAGACTAGTACCAACCTTCCTGTGATCTTACTGCATCTTGTATGCTGATTTAGATCTTTCTTTTAATTCAGTTCTGGAACTACTTGGAGTTTGTCTAGGAGAGTACAGTTCTAGTGCTTTCTTCGAAATTTAGTTTGAGTCAGTAGAGCCACCCATTCCATTACTTGGACTGGTTTTCTCGGTAGATTTAGGAATCCACTTTTGTCTCACCTATTTCCTGACCTTAGTTGCTTCATTCTTCTTTCCATCTTCAACTTCACTAGCATTCATGCAGTTTCTGGCTATGTGACCGAGTTTAGTGCATTTGAAGCATCTTACAGTAGTATCTCTTTTCCTTAGATGATGCTTTATGCAATTTCTTGCCAATGTGTCCATATTCTCCACAGTAATGACATCTACACCAGGTGTTGTAGTCCCATCCAAACATTGCTTTCATAATTTTTTCTGCTGGATTGAATGTCTTGGATCTGAACTCGGATGCTTTGTGACCTTGTTTGTTGCACTTGTGACAATTACCTCTGAATCTTGGTTTTTCCCTGCATTCATTTGCTTTGTGACCATGTTGATTGCAGTTGTAGCATTTTCCATTGAATTCTACGTTTTCATTGTTCCAACATTTATTTGAAGTATGTCCTATTTTACCACAATGATTACAAGTAGGTTTTTGATTTCTTTGAGTACCTTGCTTAGAAGATTCACCTTCTCCTTTGTATCCAAGTCTTGCTTTTCCTTTCTGCCTATGCAGATTTCACTCATACAGCTGATTCAAGTCTTCTTGGCTTTTCAGCATTCCTTCATTGATTTGTTTTTCACTGTTTAGGTCATCCACCAATCTTAGATTGATTTCCTTTTCAGATCTTAGTTCTTCTCTTTTGTTTTCTATTTCTGATCTTAGATTCAGAATTTCCTCATTTGTATGGGAGATCTGATCAGTTAGGTTTTCTAGCTGAAGGGTTTTATTTTGGACTTCATTGTTCCTTCCATCTAATTCATCTTTCAACTTGTTTCTTTGTTCTAAGATCTCATAAAATCTTGTTGAGTGTAGCTCTTGTTCTCTTTTTAATTTTCTCACTTCTTCCTGCAGAGACCCATTCTTTTCTAGGAGTTCTTTGATAGCATTGTTTGCTTCATCTGAGCTATTTGAGGGAAAAAGATCTTCAACCTTTTCTTCAATGTAATTCTGATCATTCATCTGATTTGCAAGTTCCTTCCTTCTTCTTAGGGATTGGGAAAGATGTTCTTTTGCTTCCTTTAGTTTAGCTATGGCCATTTCCAGATCTAGCTTTTCATTTTCAATCACCTTGTTCAGTTTGAATACCTCCATTGTCCTGGATCTTTGCTCAAGCTAGTTAAGCTTTATCTTGAGAACCAACAATGCTCTGATACCAATTGTTGGAAATATTCAGGGATTAACCGAGTTACTGAGAGGGGAGGGGTGAATCAGTAACTTCAAATTTTCTTACAATTATAGATGTATTAACATATAGTTCACTTTTTCTTTATGCATATAGAAAGCATGAAACTTAAAAGCATTCACAACAATGACACATATATTTGGTTACCCAGAAACCTTCCAAAAAGAAAGTAAAACTGGGGTGGGGATGAAACCCATAAAAATTTAGTACTGCAGAATAAAGTTGGCCGGTTAAGGCTTACAATTTGATCACTTCTGATGATCTGCCCTGTTAGGAGCAAAAAGGATTGCTAGATCCACCTTGTTAAAGGATTTACAAACATACAATGAAGTATGCACTCGGTAAAGAGATTTTACAATAGACTGTTAAGTCTACCTGGTTAAAAGATTTTAGTACTGATTCAACTGTTAGGATGAAATAGTAGATCTCTTGCTTTGCAACTGGATTGCTGATTGAGATTCGCTGAATGTACTGATCACCTTCTGTGATGAATTTGTCTTTGCTGTTCCCTATACTGTTGTAGCCCTTTGTAATTCACTTATCTCTGCCTTTTCTTTTTATTCACATACATACTCATATAATTACATCTTGACATCTTTACAACATTGTTTATATACAAGTCTAAACAATTAATTACAATTACAAAGTCAGCTTGACAAATAAACATAAGTGCCACTAACTCGGCCCAAGTATGGTTACACGGTTCCTGTAAACTAACTCGGTGACTTTCTGATACTCGGCGTCCACTGCATTACTCGGCATCGTCATGCACTTGGTAGAAGTGAAGGCACGGTTCATACTAACCACTCGGTAGGTTTTGAACTCGATAAGTACTGGTGACTTGGTAGACATAATGTTACTCGGTTTGCATTGTCCTGCTCGGTTTGCATTAACTTGATCAGTTTACACTATCTTGCTCGGTTTGCACTGTCCTGCTCGGTTTGCACTATTCTGCTCGGTTTGCACTATTCTGCTCGGTTTGCACTATTCTGCTTACTTTGCACTGTTCTGCTTGATTTGCACTGTTCTACTCGGTTTGCACTATTCTGCTTGGTTTGCACTATTCTGCTCGGTTTGCACTGTTCTACTTGGTTTGCACTGTTTTGCTCGGTTTGCACTCAGAATGCAAATAAGTGTTGTCACTAGTGGCAATTCTGCTTAATGCCAACATCCATCACCAACCTTTCCTACTCCCCCACCTTCTCATCATGTACCTTCTTCTGAGCTGACCCATGAAAAGGCACAAGAATAGTCAGAGGATATAGAAAGGGAAGAAATCTCTCTTCCTCATGAGAGTAGGGTGGAAGAGTAACTTATAGAAGGAGAGCTGGAGACAATAAGAGAATAAAATTGGAAGAAAGGGACGCCTTGGAGAAAGAATCATATTTAGAAGGGGATGTTCAAGTATAAGGGAAAATAGCTTCTCTTCTAATAGAACCATATGAGCCAATAACAACAATCATTAAACCCACTTGGTTCACCAAAGAAATATAGCCAAGGACCAGGGTGTATTCTAATGAAGAAGATACAGACATGACAATCTTGGGACAAATTTTTCATCAAGTAGAATCTAGTGCTCAGGCAAGAACAATGTCATACATCACTCAAGATCATAGGGGTCAATGGAAGGTGCAAGTGGAAGTACTAATTGTTGATGTCAATATTGCATAAATAACCCCAAGTGACTTTACTTTTGAATAATTTTATCTAGGTGAGCCTGCCAAGGAGGTGAGCATGACATTGGCTACTATTGGTTTAAAGAATGCCTTGGGTTTCATGGACAAAGATGAGGAAAAGATTAAATTTTTAACAAATAAAAATGAATCCTTGAAAAGATTTATTCATAAAACAAAGGGTCCTATTGACCTAAATAATTTGGAAGCCTCATTATAGGTTTTTCTAGAAAAGAGAGCTACCCTTGAATTACCAGCAAATATCCCATATTCTTTTATTTAGACTTCCTCAAAATGGAAGGAATATTTTGAAGATCTTGGAAAGGCTACTATCTGTGCAATTTTGAGGCCTTTTAGAAGTGTCCTTCAGGAGCTTACCAAGATGGTAGAAATGGTGGGTAATGAAGGATGGTTGGATGTAAAAATTAGAAAATGGAAAAAGGTTCTAAGAGTTTTAAAAATAATAAGAAAGAAGAGCTTCCAAGTTTTGGTAAAGATATACAAGGGGTCTAAAGTAGATAACTTTGAAATGTGGATAAAGGATATAGCCCATGTTGTAAAGGTTCATCAAAAGTGATGGGATAAAATAAGTAGGAAGGAAGATGAGATAATGGTTTGGGTTGAAGACGTTCAAAATTTCTTTAATAAAATTAACCTTGATCTATTTGATGAAGAGAATGATCAACTAATGTTTCCAATAAAGATCATTATAGAATAATTTGTATCAATTTTGGCTGGTGTTAAGACAAAACAACACCTCCAATGACTCTTCTATTAAAAGGAGGATATGCACAAGATGTTGGGCCGAGAAGAGGAAATCAAGTCTTTTGCTATAGAGCTAGTCACCTTTAGGGAAAAGCAACAACAACGTATTGATAGCATCCAAGTAGTGGACTTTGAGGAGGTATAAGAAATAGTGGAAATACTATGGAGGCTCACCCATAAATCCTCCCATATGACTAAGTGTTAAGTTTGGACTTAGTCAATTTTTTGTAGTGGAGGGATTTGTGACACTTAACCATTTTTCAAGGTCATGTTTTTTGGCATTTCAAACTCTAAAAGTCCAAAATTTGGAGGAATTGGTAAGATTTGACTTAGTCATTTTTCAAAGGTAATTTTTTTGGAGTTAGGGTTGGGGTCCAAAATTTCTAGGATCATTTCGACAAAGTTCTTGTCTTGAAAAATTGACTTGGAGTTAGATTGTCTACATGTTAGGAGTCATTTATGCTAGTCTTGGAGATATGAATCAATTGGATTCTCAAAGAGGGGTCATGATGAGGATTTTAAGGGAGAAATCCAAGTTTTGAAGAAGATTCAAGTTCTAAATGGTTAAACTCCAGCATGTATTTCTTATTTTTTGAGCATATTTAGGCCCTAATATCTCATAAATTTGTAATGTCCATGGATTAAAGTTGTGCTAGGTGGTTTAGAACTACTTTAGGAGTAGTTTTATTTCAATAAGCTTCATTTTTTTGCATAGTCAAAACCCTAGCTATGAGTTTATTATTTTCCCAAAAAGGGTGAGGTTCTATAAATTGTAAAAAAAAATTAATTAATGTTGATTAACTTTGTAATACAAATATATAAAATTGGTTCTTCAATCGTGGTGTGAAATCTTTTTCTATCTTTGTGAATTTCTTGAATGTGTGCTTTCTCATTCATTTATTTCAAAGAGCCAATTGATTGTATGGGGAACATAATCTGCAAATTTAGTGATCTGGTGTTTATCATTATTGCATTATCTTGTTGTGGCAAATTATTGGGAAGATTTTTCTTTGGTGCCTTCAAGATAAATTTGTCTCATGTGTGTGTACATTTGTAGTGGCTTCATGATTTGATGAATTTTGACAAATATTATATTTGCATTGATTTCCTTTGATGATTGCATCTGCAAGACCAGGGTTGTGAGTAATTCAAATCTATGTTTTGTGGGTTTTCCTCATCTTTGTGGTAATTCAATTCATAATATCTTGTAATGATGGTTCATGTCCATTAGGTTTATTTTCCATAACTTCAAGAAAATATCATTACCTTACTCTTTTTTCATTTTCTAAGAAATCAATGAAATAGATTAAATTAAGATTTATATGTTAGGAAATTTCTTTCATTAAAAGTTCTTAAATATACCAAAAATGATTATTTGTTTAAGATTGTTTTTGTAGCCTCTCCTAGATCAAACTAGAAAAGGCCTCCTCATGAATGGTTTTACATTTATCTTTGATTGAGATATCCAAATGGTTCAGACCCAACCTAAAAGGAACATTGAGATTGATTTTATCTTTCTTTCTAGAGGGGGATAATTAATCCAAATTCTTTTCATTGTCTCATGTAAAAATGATGTTCAATAATACCTTCGAAGACTAAGTCCCTGCATTTCATCAAGTATGAACAATTGAAGAAGTATTCTAATGAACTAGTCACAAATCATGTTGAGTTAGTCCAATGGTTACTTTTAATGAGGAGTTAATTTAGGAAGTAGTAGAGGCTAGATCTTCTCTTTATGTTATTGAATAATTCTGATGTTCTTCATGTAGTGGATGGTTTTCTCCTTCTTTCTAGTTTTGTAATAATTCTAATCTACGTATTCCCTTGGAGTTGACTTTTAATGGTTAGTTAGTTAGTGATATTTTCTTTGTAAATAAGAAGTTGAACCTCCTCAGAGGATATCTTAGATAGATATATCAAGATACTTCATGTAATAGGATATTATTTTTTAATACAGTTCAACTATCTTTGGTGATAATTTTTAATTCGTACCTTTTTCAAGTATTAATAAAGAAGATATGCTTTAATTTTATAAGTGTATAATCAAGATCTGAGTACTCACTCGAGGGAGACCACTTGGTGAGTAACTCCTTTCAGTTTTACCAGTATTTTCCTTTAGCTTAGTTTGCAAGTTTTAGAGTTTTTTTATTCTTGCAGCCACTAGAAGTAACTTCCTATGAATTTTCATGTAACCAAAGGCAAACAAAGTATTTCATGTCTACACATCCCAAATTTTTTGTAGTAGTTTTCCTAAGTTCAATTTAGCATTTGAATTTCATTAAACATTTGAGTTAAGTTCAATTTCAGCATTTATCTTTCCAACATTTACCTTTCAGCATTTTTTTTCTTAAAGTTGTAGGTTATCATAACTCTAGTAGGGACTTGCTACACATACAGTACTAAATCATTTCAAGTTCACGTCCCTGGGTTGACAAGTAAATGATCCTTCTCCACCAGAAAGATAACTACTTAGTTTAAATGTCCAATCCCTAATTTGAGTTCATTGCCTAGTTATTAATCTAATTGGGAAGTTAATCACCATGCCCAGTTCCAAATTTTTAGTGGAACTCCTTAGACATGATTTTTTATATTGATAAAAATAGAAGATTTGATACACACCATGAACTATACTTAGTGCATTTGTAGATGCGTGCCTACCAGTTCAATTTTATATATCTAGAAATAATTTCTATTTTGTATCAGGGAAGTGATCCCAAATGGCAGCAATACAAATTGGTAGTGATTCACCTTATGTATTAAAAAATGGTTACTTAATACTTGAGATCTAACCCTCTTTGTGTTTTTCCCATCTTGGGTTTCCACGAAAAAAAATATTGGTGCTATGTGTTGCTCTATTTTATTCTTCTAGCTCTTTAGTTTCTAGAAAAGTTAAAATTTTTTATGTGGTCAATTACTTAAGTGCTTTAAATTTTTCAAGGGTATATTGATTCACCCCTCCCCTCTCAGTATATCATATGTTTAAGAAATGTATGTATATCATGATCAATCATAGTTCTTATTTTTCATTAGTCAAATGTGGAAACTTCATTCTTGATTTATTTTCACCTAAAAAATCAACCTTTGAGACTCCATGAATATTTCCTTATCTTTTAAAAAAATAAATTATAAAATGATAAAAAACTTAAATAAACCTAAGTAGCCTTCACCTAAGCATATTCAACCTCCTCATCCTAGACCTAGACTTATTCCTACACTTTTGATTCCTCCTATACTTGTTTTGGTCTCACCTCCTACATCTTATAAATGAAAATGACCAACATCCTCCATCTTTCAATGTGGTTATGTTACTTTAGTTCCTCCTCTCATAAAGGAAGAAAAGGAGCATGTTTTGATTGATCCTAACCCTTTTCAAGTGTTTAATCAAACTAATAAAAATCATAGTGTAAGAGGCCATCAACAAAATTGTTGTGTCAAAGCCCATGAACTTGCTTCCCAAACCATTTCCTACTTTAAGACACTAAATTTTTACTTGATCCCATTTGACCAACCTTTTTCCTAGCCAAAGGGGGGATGATCATCTCAAAAAATTAAAATTACCTAAGTAAAATGATTTTTCATTTCCTATATGCATTAAATATCCTATTATAATTAATTTTTATGATTATATGACTGATAAAAATGTTGATGCTAATTATTTTGATGATATGTATAAGGTTATTGAAATTTTTCATGAGCATTGTTAAAGATCTTAAAAAGCATAAATCCTAGATCCCAATGAAAAAAAAAGTGACTAATCATTAGAGCATGGTTCTTGTTTGAAACTTATAGTAGCTTCATCTACCATGCTTGATGTTTCTCTTACATCTTGTCTACCATCCCTAAGTAATTTTTAGTGATATAGGGAAGCAGATGACTTTCTTGAATAGCTTCACTTATGTAGTAGAATCTTGTGTGTGTTTTCTTGTATGTAATTGTAAGGTAGAAAATATGGCTCACTATCTTGTATGGGAAAACTAGGAAACATATGCCTATTTTATAATCAATGCATTAGGAAGGAAATAAAGTAACTAGAATTAAGACAATTCAACCAATAAATGTGTGTAGGATATTCCCTTCACTATATAGTTAATTATTTATGAAAATAAAATGAGGAAATGCACTATCTAGGAATAAGAAGAGAGAGAAGATTTCTACAAACTGGGTATTGTAATCACCTAAAATCGGGCTAATAGAACCTAAGGCCCTATTTTCCCTAATTTGACATATAACCTTGATTATGTTAATTCGATTCCCAATCATTAACATAGTTCTTAAAATTCAATAAAATCAATCAAATCTCAAATCAAGCATTTATCACCAAGGTTTCAAGAAAAAATGAAGTCAATTAACTCTAGGCCTAATTAATTAATTCAATCCCACCAAATTCATGGCTAGAGTAATTAATTAAAAGAAAATAATAAATCCATCTTAATTCAACAAACACATTTTAATCATTAAGGGGAAATCACGTGGATCAAGGATCAAGCCAAGATGCATCTCAAACATTCCTCGTGGATGCATCATAACCGTCCGTTTTCTCCAACAATCTATAAAAGAGAATTTTCAAAGGCTCATTCTAGCTTCTTGATGTTTTGAATTTCAATATCTTCTTCTTAATGCTTGGATTGGAGGCTTCTTAATCTTTGAATTTTGAAATCTCTTTCTAATTTTTTCACTCATAATGCCTAATGCTTTGATTTTGATAATGATCTTCATGCTTTCATGCTTAATTTCATATGCTTTAGCTAATTAGAAAATATCTCAATTGGGCTTATAGTAAAAGAATTCATGGTTTAATGCTTAATTGTGAGGTATTTTCTAGATTTATCTTAGTTCTTGCATATTTCATTTGAATCTCTCATTTTAGTATCATATTGTCACTATTTAGGGTTAAAATCTGATAGCTACTAACACCCTTTTCATACTTGTGCTAACTAGAGAGCAATAGGATGATTTCATTTGTTGATTTCCTTAATTTGCATGCTGAATTCTTCTAAAAAATGGTACAATGTCCTATTGAAGTGTTGTGGTATAGGTCCATAACTCACACACACACATTTTTGGCACCCACCATGGGGCCTAGCCCCGGATTTCCAATTTTTCAAGCTAATTTTATTAATTTTCACCATGTCTTTTTTGCCAGAAGATTGCATTCAGGAAGAACACGTGCATCTTAGATTTCCTCGATCGCATCTAGGATTCCTAGATTGCATCTGGAAGATGCATCATTTTTGGTAAAATTCAGGATCGCACTTGGTGATCTGGATCATATTTGGGTAATAGGGTCGTATTCAGGAAATAAGGTCGCATCTAGTTTATTTTAGAATCACATCTGGGAAATTTTCTTGAATTCTTGAGTTTTCTAACCCGTAACAAGTTGATTTGTTGATTTCTCTAGTTTTTGACAGGTTAACTATGGTTTGTAGGATGAAAGACAGAGACCCAAATGCTAAAACTACTAACAATTACTTATGATTTTCCTTAGAAGGATAAAATAGACTTAATGCTTTTGTTTTTTAGCACTTAAATGTAAATTAATTCCCTTTTAAAACAATTAGAGGAATATGCTCTTTTCCCCTTGAGGGAAAATCAAAAACTCAAAAATTGAATTACACTTTGAGGTTAAATTGGGAAATGAATGCTAACACTTGCATATGTTTGGGATTTGCAATTTGAGCTAGGAGATTGTGCTCTTCTCCTTCAAGGAGAATCATAAATCTAGATCTTACAATTGCATATGCACTTTCCTTTAAAGCATTATCTTTTGAGATTTCATGAATTTAGGTTTCTAACAAGCTAATGGGTGAATCTTATGATTTTGTTTGATCTTGAAAAGCTTAATGATGGTTTGTAGGTCGCTTGTCCAAGACAAAAATCAAACAAATACTACTAATGCTTGTATTTTTGGTTGCCTCCAAAGAGAAATTAAAAACTTCATGCTTGGTTTTCTAGGAACATTAACACAATTTGAGGTCAAGTTGCAAACTAATTAGAGGACTTTGTTCTTTTCCCCTTGAGGGAGAATTAGAAACTCAAACATTAGCTTGTGATTTGGAATCAAATTGAAGTAATTGGATATTAATTTTCATGATGTGTTTGGGATCTTTGATGTGAGTTAGGAGATTATGCTCTTCTCCTTTATGGAGAATCAAAAATCTAGAGCTCATTATCATCTATCCATTTTCTTTATTGTACACCTTTAGAGGGCCTGTCAGTTGAGGAAAAATCCTCCTGGGAACAACCCAAGTGGGGACAAGTCTTAAGCCAACTCTTCTACCCCACTCTAAAATTTGATGTTTCCTTGAGGCCAAAGCCTCGGAAGACATGATCTATCTTGTCTTGGGAGGTTGATGATCAATCCCAATGACAGACTTGGATTTCATGTAGAGCAGAGCCACTTTAATCTCACTTGCAAGACTACACAATTTCAAGTTCCTATAGGGCTTATGGTCTAAATCCTTCTTGTGTGACTATGGGAGATGGTTGTGTACAGATGCCTTCATTAAAAACCTTATGTTATATGCTACTTGAATCACCCCTGAAAGGTTTTTATCATGTGTGCAAGGCAAATAGTAATTTCCCAAAGACATTAACCATATCGAGCCTCCATCGACACTAACACTCGACTAATATGGCCTCCAATATCCATTGTGTTTTATTGGACTGTGATATTCTAAAGAGTCTTTGGGTCTGTTCCTAAGTCAGTGAACAAGTGGTTTCAATCTCTACTTAGGATAAGGAAGGATAGGTGTGTCTGATTAAAATGATTGCTTGGTGTGTTCTAAGTACAAATTCAAATAATTCCCCCCAAATGAACAAACACATCATTTACAAGCACTTAAAAACACCTGAAAGTCACTGGAATCTGACATATATGACCCATTTTCCAAAAATTCACTAAAACAGACAACTTCATGTCATCAGACTATCACATCTAAGGTTCCTAGATCACACAATGTATCCCAGATCGCATATGTTCAAACCCGGATCACATTTGGTAGTTACACCATTTCTCGAATCACATGTGGTGACCACTGTATTTCCTGAGTCACATCTTATGTTTCACGGATTGCATCTAGGGTCCAAAAACTTTGTCATTCACCTATAAAATATCACATCTCAGACAGAGAGAATTTCCATACTTTCCAGAACCAAAATTTTTGTATTTTTAGATACCCATTTGGCCCAATAGTAAGGTCCTGTTGTCAAAACACATCCACTTGATAATATAAAAGAGCTATTTTTGAGAAGTCTTGTCACCTTGCATGGTCCAAATTTGCATTGTCCAATTGTGGAGTTAGTTTATCCTATCAGTTACAATGAAGTTCTCATCTCATAAATAGGGCACTTTGACACCCCTTTGACACTGAAACTTTCACATTATCAAATCCACTTACCTTTTTGGTTCCCAACTCATAAACAAGGCACTTTGACACCCTTTTGATGTTGGATCCATAAGACAATTTCAAACCCACTATTGCATCCTTGGATTCACAATCAGACATTACAAACATTCAGACCCACTTTCAACACAAGACACTTATTGATCCCTTAATCAGGTTTTCATGGTTAATACAAGATACAAATATTACCATTTTGAAATGAACCCATTTACAAATGAAGTACAGTTACTCACATTTGAAACAGGAGAAACCTCAAGACTCAATCCATTATTTGGCACTACTTTAAGCACTGCTCATACAGTGACACCCAAAATAATAAACATGAATAAATAGGAAGATTTATGTTGGGATGATAGACATGATTACCATGATAATCAAGAAGAACATGATGACCAATCACAAAACAACCAAGGAGAAACACAATACCGTGAAACATATCAGGATTATGATGATGATGAAGACCCTACAGGTCAAGAATATCAAAGAGCTTTGAAAAGAAAATGATTTAACAAAATTCTTGAAAGAACCTTGGAAGAAAAAAAAGAAAAGTACTTCCTAGAACTTGCTTCCCAAGGTGTAAAAGTACCAAAGGACTATGATGTGAATCAACTTAAACAAAAAGAAGACCTTAGTCCTATGTCTATTCCAACAAGACAACTACTTTCCTTGCAAGAAGAGATTCAAGAACTCAAGAAATCAAAGGACAAACCAATTCAACAATACTCTTTAGAGCACATATGTCCTTTCCCTTTTGACAAGGGACTAAAAATGATTCCATTTCCTAAAAATGTCACAATTCCAAGATATGACAAACACATGGGAGATTCTGACCCTCAAGATCATGTGAGGGAGTTTTGCACCACTAGTATGGAGTTCATGCATGAGAAAACATATCTAATGAGATTATTTCCATGAAGTTTAGGTGGACAAGCTATGGATTGGTTCTCAAAGTTACCTATAGGAATCAAGACATTTAATGAACTAGTGCAAAAATTCATGCAACAATACTCCTACAACATCCAATGCACAGTCGCAATGTTGGATCTATGTAATACCAAGAAGAAAATAGGAGAATCATTCTTGAGTTACCTACAATGATGGAGAAGGATATTTGCATGATATGCTAGTCAGATACCTAAAAATGAGAAAATGGATATCTTTATTAACAACTTGGTTCCTGAAATGAATGTTCCAATATAATTACAAGGACCACCAAGTTTTGATAAAATGATGGATAGTTCCATCAAGATTGAGGTCTTGATTAAGAAGGGTGACATTGCTATCAACAAGGAAAACAAAGACAAGTACTATCCCACCAAAGATAAGTACAAATATGGAAACAAGAACAAACATGTGGTTAATGATGGAGTGGTTGATACTCCTAATCCAAAGCCTAAACTAAATGTTTTCAATCTTACAATGAGTCTTCAGACGAACAAGAATCCAAATCCTACTATGACACCAATGGCAAGAAAGACCTTCAATAAACCTCCTATTCAAATAGAACCTTGGGCAGCAAGACATAAAAGGACATTTACACCATTGGGAGATACCTTGGAAGTGGTCTTAAAGTCACTCTTAGATAATAAAATAATCATGATTCTTGATTCTAAACCTTGGGAACCAGAAGTAAAACCCAAGTGGTGGAAAGATAATGATTATTGTGATTTCCATCACAACAAAGGACACAAAACCAACAACTGTATGAAGTTGAGACATGTTATTCAAGACCTAATTGAAGAAGGAAAATTCAAGGTAGATGGACATCACACAAACAATGACCATAAGGCATTTCAAACTCCATTACCTAGCTATGAAAAAGGAGAGTCTTCCAAGAGTAATAGAATTAACTACACATATTCTAATAATGACAATGTAATTAATATGGTGGAGCCGTGCAAATACTCCATCAATATGATCACTCTAAAAGGAGCCAAAAGAAAAACTAAATCTTCCAATGTTATAACATGAAGTCAAGCTAAGATCACCCTCAAAGGAGCTTCTACATCTAACACACCAGCTATGACTACAACAACATCTAAGAAAGCGATATTACCTCCAAAGTTTAATCTTGTGGATCAGTTAAGAAAGACACTCGCTCAAATATCTATCCTAGAGTTGTTGAAAATCTCCCCTAGTCATAGGGAAATTCTTGATCAAGCCCTACTTAGCACTAATGTATCAAAATATCTAGATGTAGATAGATTCCAAGCTATGGTTGGTCACTTGAATTCCCCACATTACTTATCTTTTTCTGAAGAGGATGATAAATATTTGAACCAACCTCTACATTTATAAGTACTCATTCATAAAAACCATGTCAAATGTGTCTTGATATAAGGAGGCATTGGTTTGAACATCTGCACATACAACTTGATAAAATAGTTGGGCTTCTCAGAACATGAAATTGATCCTAGAAGAAAGATAACCATCAAGGCTTATGATGAAGAAGAGAGATCCTCTAAAGGATTGGTTGTCTTACCTATCAGAGTGGAACTAGTGGAGAAAGATGTCCTATGTCAAGTTCTTGATTTACCACTCACATACAATAGTCTTCTTGGAAGGCCATGGATACACTCAATGCAAGTTGTACCTTCTACTTACCATTAATGCCTAAACTTTCCTCATAATGGAGTAGAGGTCACTATTCTAGTAGATACAACATACACTTCAGACAATCTCAAACAAATAGAGAGCATGGTTTCTCACAAAAAAGAAAGCTCTAATAAGGTGGAGACATCCAAGGAGATGGTCTTGAAAAGCTTTTCTAAAAAGATCAACATCCAAGAGACAAGCATGGGTGAATACAAGATAGATCACGTGATATCTTTGATAGATCTTCCCATATCTCCTAGAACACAAGGAAAACCTTCATCAACATTGACACTATCCAATGGTAGTGCTCTAACTATACATGAGGGAACTGGAATGGTCAAAGTAAAAGTATCCCTTGAAGAATAAAATGAAGAAAAGGCTTTCTTACAATGGCTTTATAAAAAACCTGAAGCAGATGGAAATGTCAAACATGTTGAGATAGCTCCAAACAAATATGGAAAGGGATATGAAATCATGAAACAAATGGGATATAATATTGGAAAAGGACCCTTGAGATAGAACAATCAGACTTGTAGAACCTCTACACATAGATTTCAAAAATCCTAAAGACAAGACTGGATTAGGCTTCGGGGAAGCAAGATTTCATCCTATAGCAGAAAGGGATCCTATATTTGATACATCAAGAGACTCAAATGATGAAGAAGAAGTAGAAGGACAACCTATTTCATATGAAAGGTTTTTTCTCCTACAAGGAGACCCATTATCAGAAATTGGTACCAATCTTAGACAAGAACCAAACAAAGAACAAGCAAAAGAACCTGAAGGAGAACAAGAAAAATGGCTTCCTATTTTTGACACACCTCATTTTGATGAGGAACCAGAAATGAGAACTCCACAAGAACCATTTCAAGAAGAGGATAACTGTGCTAATGAAGAAGATGAAGTACCCATGACTATTTCCCACTTCTTGGGGGTTTCAGATCATAGTCAGGTAGACTCTTGTTTGATTTGTCTTAGGTGGATCATGATCCTTTGTTAATTTTCAATTGATAACCATATGAGTACAAACTGGTTTTGAATCTTCGATGCCAAATTTCTTCAACAACTCTTTCATATACTTGTACTGAGATATGAAAATTCCTTCTTATGATTGTGTAATTTGTAGACCAAGAAATAATTTCATCTCACCTATCATAGACATCTCAAACTCTTTTTTCATCTCATAAGAAAATTCTTTAGTCAAATCATCATTCCCATTGAAGATAATATCATCCACAAATAGTTGAACAATTAAAATGTTAGCATGATCAATCTTGAAGTACAAGTTACTGTCAGCAGTGCCTTTATTAAAACCAAGCTTCAATAAATACTTATCCAATCTTGCATACCAGGCTCTAGGGGCTTGTTTTATTCCATAAAAATCTTTCTTCAATCAAAAAACCATGTCACTTTAATTATTCAATGAAAATCTATCAAGCTTCTCAACATACACTTCTTCTTCCAACTCTCCATTAAGAAATGTAGACTTAACATCCATCTAATACACTTTGAAATCTTTGGAAGTAGTATACACAAGAAACATTCTATTAGTCTTAATTCTAGCAATAGGAGAAAATATTTCCTCAATTTCAAAACCTCCCATCTATGAGTGTCCCTTACAAACAAGTCTAGCTTTATTCCTAACCACTTCACCATCTTCATTCAATTTATTATTGAATACCCATTTAGTTCTGATCACATTGTTGTCCTTACATATGGGAACAAGGATCCATGTTTTGTTCTTTTCCATATTTTCCAATTATTTTTGTATAGTTTTGACCCAACTTGCATCTTTACATGCTTCATTAACTCCTTGGGTTCAATCTTTGAAATCAAACAAATCTCATCAAGTCTTCCTCTAGTCTGAACACCTTGATTCATATCACCAATAATATGATTTTCAGAATGATTTATCCTTACATTGGAGTCCTAGGATTTGAATTTGTATCTAACTCTTGTGTCTCCACTTCTTCCTCATTTACAACTTCTTCATCTTGATCTACTTAACCATTTTTATTTCAATTTTAATTTTGCACTTGCATTCCCTGATTGTCTTCCTCTTCATCTAAATCATATCTACAAGATCTATCTTGTCTCTAATAGCTTTCATCTACTTTTACATTAGCACTTTCAATTATCTTTATCAACCTATTATTGTAATATTTTTATGGTTTTCTCTTCATAGAATAACCAAGAAACATACCTTCATCACATCTAGGACCAAATTTCCCTAAATCTTCATCTCTTTTAATATAAAATTTTCTTCCAAAAATCTTGAAGTATTTCACAATAGGAACATGATCATACCATAGCTCATAAGGAGTCTTACTAGTTCCTTTCTTGATTTTAACTTAAAATAATGTATAAACTATAGTACTAAGTGCTTCTCTCCAATAGACTTGTGGTATATTTCCCTCAATCATCATTTTCCTTGTATTTTATAGGATATTTCTATTTCTTCTCTCTACAATACCATTATATTGTGGGGTTTGTGGTGTAGACATTTATCTCTTTATCTCATTCTCTTCACAAAATACATTAAATTTACCTCATGCAAATTCACCACCTTAGTCAAATCTCAAACATTTTAGCTTCATACATGTCTATGTATCAACCATAGCCTTAAAAATCTTGAATTTGTCAAAAGATTCAGATTTCTCCTTTAAAAATGTAACCCACATAATCCTTGAATAATCATCAATAAATAATATGAAATACCTATCTCCATAATAGCTTCTAGCTCTAGTAGGGCCACACACATTAGTATTCACAAGATCTAACAATCCACTTGAAGAATAAGATTTTCTCTTGAAAGTAGATCTAGTTTTCTTACCCATCTGACATTCCTTACACATAGCATTAAAATGATTTAACAATTTAGGTAAATATTTCACTACTTTAGTATTACTTATCCTCACAATGTTATCAAAATTCACATGAAAAAATGTATTGTGTCATAACCAAATGCCATAAATTTAAGCAATTAGACATCTATTCTTTGCACTATTTGAATGAAAGGCATTACCTTTGGTCTTTGTGCCTAATGCAATCTCAACCCCTGAACTTCCAATGATTTTGCACTTTCCATTCTTGAATTTTAAATTATAACCTTTGTCAACTAGTTGTCTAATACTCAAAATATTATGCTTTATACATTCAACATATAAAACATCATCAATATTATTCTTACCATCTTGAGTGTGATGGACCTCTAACTCTGATCATACACGGAGTGTCATCACCAAACCTAACAACACCACCATAATACTATTGGAAAAATGGTTAGCACTCCCCTTAGGATTTGTGACATGGCTTAACCACCTCATATGTCTTCTTTAAGTCTAGTGGTTGTATCGGGCATTAATAGGTCGATCTTTTGGTGCAACAACAACCACTACTTGTAACAAGTGGTATCAGAGCTTGGTCACAGGTTTGAATCCCCTTGAGTAATGCTGAGGGGGAGATTTTTGGAAAAATGTTTAGCACTCCCCTCAAGATTCATGACATAGCTTAACTATCTCTTGTGTCTTCTATAAGTCTAGTGGTTGTATCAAGCATTAAAAGGTTAATCTTTTGGTGCAATGGTAACCACTACTTGTAACAAATACCTTTATAACTTCACAAATTTTTTCTTGTCTCTAGTCATATGATGTGAACATTTGTTATCTATCACCCATTCATCTTTCTTTTTAACATGTGTAGCTAGGGCTCTTTCATCATTTATGAAACTAGAATTCTCTTCTTTAATACAAATAAATACAATCTCATCTTCACTCTTTTTAGATTCATCATCAATCACACCTTCATTAGTAGCATAATAACATTTCTTCTGATATCTAGGTGGAAATTTCCTAGGATTGTACTTTGGTACTCTCTCAGGGCATCTTGAAGAAAAATTACCTATCTTGTTACATGAAAAGAATTTCAAAGGAAACTTTCCTTCATACTTACCATCTCCTTTAGGCAATCTCTTGGCAATTAAGGCTTCAATTTCTTCAAGCTTTCTCTCCTCTTCCTCAATTTCTTCCATCTCCTTTGCATATCTAGATCCATACTTTTATGAACTTTCTCCAGGGTCATATCTTTTCTTATCCTTAGAAATAGTAGCTTTAAATGCATATTAAACTTTAGGAAGGCCATATCCAAATTCACTCATCTCAAAGGTAGATAGCTTACTGTAATCACCTAAAAATGGACAAAGATCAAATCAAAGCAAATCAAGTCAAATCAAAGAAAATCAAGTCAAATCAAAGCAAATTAAGGACATAATTTAATCAATTGAATCAAAATGCATAATTAGCCAATCAAAATTAAAATCAAGTCTTAATTCAAGATAAATCAAAATTGAGAGTGTTTTAATCAAATGCAATCAAATCAAAATACAATTAAATCAAATAATTGTATAGTCTTGGATTAAAATAAATTCAACCCATTCAAGGGGTACATGGCTAAAATAAATCAATTAATAAATCTCAATTACTCTCAACAACCCAAAAGGAGAGGAAATCTAGGAAACCAATGAGATTTGAGGAAAGGCATTCACATGGATCAAGCCAAATTGAATCTCAATCACTCAAAGTGAAAGAGAATCTTGACCATTGATCTTTTATACTTGTCCCAAGATTTGAGGACACAAACTTTGCATTTTCTTAAAAGGGTGGAACCAAAGACTTAACCAAGGTTTAATCATGATCAAACACAACTACACCCCCTACCATTGGAAAATCTATAAAAGGAAGGCCTAAATCCTTCATTATCATCAACCACACATTTGAGAATTGAATTGAACCTCTTGCAATTTGAGCTTAGAAAGGAATTTGAGAGCATAATTAGCATTTACTTTGATAATTGTTAGCAATAGCTTGTTTATCTTTATCATTCTCATTCTAGGACTGTCATTAATGGAAGCTTGTTGAGAGCTATTCATTAACAATCTTAGTTAGAGAGCCATAGGATGCTCAATTGATCATTATTTGCTAAATAGTTGCTCTATAGTGGTTGTATTTAGTTACTATTTCATTTATTGTTCAACCTTAATTCTATGAAGATACTTTTCCTAGTATACAAAATGGTGCCCACCGTGGGGTAGAATGCTCTACTTTACTAACTGTATGGAAATTTATCATTATTTTCAAATTTGCATGTGATTAACTCTCAAATTTTTCAGGAATTAGCACTTTTGATAGGTTAAGCAGTGCTTTTTCCCAGTGAAACAGCACTTTTGATCAATGTTATAGTGCTTCTACGACAAGGTTGTGCATGTTTGCACCAATCTGCAGTGCTTTTGCAACTTCTATTTTTGGTCATCCTTTCTTTCAATGCTTCCACAGGGTTAAAAGAGTGCTTTGCTCCTGACTAATAGGTGCTATCATCATTTTCCTGAGTGATTTTGCCATAATTTTAGCGCCTTTACTCAATTTAGTAGGGCTTTTGAAAGTTATTTGTGCGCTTTTGTATTTCACTGACAGATTAAAGTAGTGCTTGCAATCATATTAGTTGCGCTTTTAAGCAATAAAATAGCACTTTTAACTAGTTTAGGTGCGCTTTTACATAAATTCATAATCTGATCAATTTGACTCTAGCAAAATGACTTTCGATATTCTGCAGGATGACAGGGCATAAAAAGGTGAGAAAACCATAGAGAAAATTTAATCAAGAGGGCAAAGCATTGGCTAAAAAGATCAAGAAGGAGAATTTTGAGCATATTAAAGCGGTTCTTGAGGAATCACAAGAGGAAGAAAACTAGGTATATCAAAATTATCTTAAGGTTGTAGATGCTTACAAGACAAAATTTGTATCTCTCAATTGGATTTTTACTCCTTAGTTCAAGTTTTTCCTTAAAAATTTACAAATAAGGTGCTTAAGGTTCAATACATAAGTCTTTGCTTCTTCAATTTTGATTTGGTTTCCCTCATTGTGATTGGTTGTGTTGACTAACTTGCTGGTGGAAAAACACATTTGGAAGGAGCTATTGCCAAGGTAAGATGAAAACAATGGAATCAATCAAAAATGCCCCTAACTTCGGTTAGCTACAAAGAATAAGGTAAGCCTCAACTAGTCAATATTTTCCCTTAGCTTGGGGCATTGGTGCATTTCGAAAATCTAGTAATTAAGAAGGTTAAGGTGTAGACACCTAAATTTGATTACATAATTTGGTACTTGTATTTAGTATTCTCCTAGGGCATTTTATTAATTAAATATTATTATTCGATTAATTTATGTCATCCCCTATTTAATTAATTTAATTAATTAAATATAGTCCAATTAATTATCTAAATGACAAACCTATAGTCTGATAATTAATTAAATCCCAATTCTTCTATTAATTTAAATGGATACATTTATCTAAATAAATTAATTCGTAAATCCCCTTTTCTTCCCACTTGGAATTAAATTAATTATTTAATTCTAAAAAATCCTAGTTATCCTCCACTCATTCTCTCTCATCTCCCTAATCCTCCACTTACCAAGCCTAATCACCTCCTAAGCATGTGCACAATCATAATCCAAGATTAAAGAATGCTAATCCAACTCAAAGTCAACCCCTTATGACATCACCTCCACATCCTCCAATGAGAAATCAAAAGCCTCTTACACCTCTTACACACTTGTCCCCTCTCACACCTTCCAAAGGTGCCTCTCCTCTCACCCTCCACCATTTTGACACTTGTCACAATGCTATGCATTTGAGAAAGCACAATCCATGTGCTCTCCCTTAGATGCATCTCCACCGTTGCTCACTCCTCTTTTGCCCCTTAATCTTGACCGTCTGTTTCACCCATCTTTCTATAAAAGAGAAGCTCTCCTCCTTCATTGTCAACCACCATTGAAGAAAAGTTACCATGCTATTTTCTCTATTGAAGCTTAAGCATAGCATTTGAGCACACATCCAAACCTTTGGACAAATCTTCTACATCTTGGAGGTTTGCTTAAGGGTTTTATATTGCTTTTGAGTTTGTTTGCTTCCATTTTGTAGGTCTTAGCTTAAGTGTTTATCTTCTTTGTTTTGTTGAATGCTAGCTTACCCTTGTGTTCTTAGACATTTCATTTTAGGTATTACATTTTGGCATGCCCAATGGGACCCACTTCAAGGGTCATTTTTCTTTCTATCTTTCTTAGTTTTTTTTTGCAAAACTAACCCAAATACTAAGGTTTTTTGTTGTTTGAGTATTTTGCAAGGGGTTTTTGGGTATTTTGCAGGTTTAGGGCTGAAGAAGACCTATTTCCACAATCATTCCCATCATCAGATTTTACACAGCAACAATTTCAAAAAATCTTTAATTTTGCGGGAACGCTCGTACAGATGCGGGAACGCTGATTTCTTCACGGGAATGCTTCTACAGCCTCGTGGGAATGCATTCCTGCAGAAAAAATTTATGTCTTCTATATTTTTTTCTTTTTTTTTGTATACTGATAGTAACTTGACTGTACCCTTTTTGCGGGATCGCATTCCCGCAATGCAGGAATGCACGTTGACTAGGTGAGATTGCCTGTGTACCTTTTGTAAGTCGTATGACATTCAATGTTGTTTTTTTTGCCTTCATTCCCACAACACAAGATTGCAGGTTGACTTCATGAGAATGCGAGTTAAAAAAAAAAAAAATCTTTCTTTCCCGCGATGCAGGAATGCGGGTTGACTTCACGAGAACGCGGGTTTTTAAAAAAAAGAATTTTTTATTTTTTTTTCATTCTCGCAACATGGGAACATGGGTTGACTTGCGGGAACATTTTTTTGACTGCGAGAATGGGGCCGCAGATATCGAACTCTTTCTGCATTTATTATTCTATCATTTTGATTTCTGTCTGGCAGTCCGTGGGAACACCTATACGGCTTTGCGGGAACACAATTTTTCTGCTACAGGTTTACAAGTTTTTGCGGGAATGCGGGTTAATATTTTAAAACAAAATTAACTCACTTTATTTTTGGTGCATTAAAAAGAACAATGTATGCCGAACATCACCTCATCTTTTCTATTTGGGTTTAAAAATGAACAAAGGTTAAAATTGAACAAGGGAAATATCACACTTCTTTTTGGTGCTTAAAATCAACTTACTCAATCTTGAATGCCTAAAGGACAAATAATCAATGTGATGAATACTTCTTTTGGTGCTTAAAACTTGATCAAACACAATCTTGAATGCTAAGAGGAGTAACACATTCTTTGTTTTTTTTGCAAATCAAATCTCTATTTTTCAAGCATTGTCATTTCAAACAAAGAACCTTGCATGCTAAACATGAGTGTTCCATGTTCTAGAATAGAAAACACTTAGTCTTAATAGGTTCAATTTGGAATGAATACTTCTTGGCATGTTTGAAGGAGTGTTTTTCAACACTTCCTTAAGAGCTTTTCAATTTTTGCATAAACCTTGTTAAAGTAAGCGACATGGAAGCAATCCACTTGTATCTATATCCTCTCCCCTTGCCTTCATAGATCTTGGCTGAAGAGAAAGATCAAGTCTGATTGACAACACTTCTAGCGAGGCCTATCTAGAGAGAAGTGCTTCCTCTTTAGAGAATGACCTCAAACCGATAATACCCCGGCTAGTATATAAACAAGGTGCTGAGAAAACTCTCACCTTATCCCCGCAAGCTCAAGCAAGGCATGTTGATGGTAGCCCAAGGTAGGTGAATATCCCTACGATTTCAACATGGTCAACTAGGCTCTTAAGTGAGTCAGGCGTGTACAAATTGATTGGGAGGATGCCATGGATCTTACTAGAAGCCATTAATCAGAAGCCCACCTGATCTACTCCCGAAAGTATCATAATCTTTGTGTTCTTAGACATTGCATTTTAGGTATTACATTTTGGCACGCTTGGTGGGACCCACTTCAAGGGTCATTTTTCTTTCTATCTTTCTTGTTTTTTTTTGCAAAACTAACCCAAATACTAAGGTTTTTTGTTTTTTGAGTGTTTTGCAAGGGGTTTTTGGAAGAGAGTAGAAATACTCAAATCCCTATACTTAGTGGGTGAAAGAAATTGAACAAAATTGTCTATTGTGTTTGGGAACTAAAGGAAAAGTTAGGGATATGCTCTTCACCTTTTGGTGAACCAAATTCCCAAAAGCTTGACCTTAATTCCATTTTCCTTGCTTTGAATGAACATACTAGAGAATTAGTGGGCTCACCTCCCTTAATGAGGCCGGTGAGAGGGACAGCCCAAAGTGGGATACACTCACTTTTGTCATGGGAATCCAACCCACTCTAAAATGAAATGCATACATCCTTAATGGGGTGTGTGACAAATGGATTTTAAATTTTTCAACCTTCCTCTAGTAGTCCTCATGGATTGTGCAAAATCATACCTTGGTGCATGTGGGAAGCCCCTTAACATACTTAGGGGATGAGAGATTAAAGTCTATTTGAACGGAATCAATACTAAATCCTTGATAAAATAGCAAGACCACCTTCTAGAGCCATGTTTAGGAACCAAATCTTGTGCTAGGTAGGTGCTTGAAGTGTCTTTTTGTGCAAAACCCATGACAACGTTCTTCAAATTAAACATTTTGTGTTAAGAAGGTAAAAAGAGACAAGTGAATGTGTGATTGTTGTGTTTGAAATACATAAACAAGTGAGAGATATCCATTGAAAACTCATATTACATTTTTAAATCTCTTCAATTAAAATCAACAATTCTTGAATCAAGGATCATTCCAATTCAAACCCTTGTTGGATGTCGGTTTCCATGCGGTCCCACACATATAGGGTATCATTACCAGGAGATAGCACTATTTTTGCAAACCAAAGGCAAGAAGTTGAATACCAAATTCTTTACAACGATCCTAATCAAGAAGAAATTTTTAAAAACCTATTTGAACCAAGACTTGCAGAGATGGGGGATAAAAATTTGGCATATCATAATCACAATATCAATAATGCCAATTATAATCTCAAAGAAATGCTTGACGAAAGGGTTGAGAAAGCTGCCCAAGACCTAGACTTCCTAGAAGTTATGGAAAAATTTATAGACAAAGACAAGGAGAACTTCTTCTTAAACCTAGCCCAAAAGGGAGTAAAGCTGCCCTATGATTTTGATATTGACCAACTCAAGAAAGACCAACACCAAGATGACCCCATGAATTTTATGACTAGGTAGATAAAGGCCTCTCAAGAACAAATTGATAACATGAAGAAGGCAGCCAAACCTAAGGCCTTTTCCATAGAAGCTTTGTGTCCCTTCCCTTTCGACAAAAGCTTAGCAATGGTATCTTTTCCTTTTAATACCATCTTTCCTAAATATGATAATTACATGGGTAAAATAAACCCACAAGATCATTTAAGATATTTTTGTGCCCTAAGCATAGAGTTCATGCACAATGATACATATCTAATGAGACTCTTTCCTAGAAGCTTGGGAGGTCCCGCAATAGAGTGGTTTTCAAAACTAACCCTGGGAATAAAGTCCTTTGAGGAGTTAGCCTCCAAGTTTGTAACCCATTACTCTTATAACATTGAGCATGAAATCACAATGCTCAAGTTATGTGATACCAAACAGAAAGATGGAGAGTCCTTATTAAGATTCCTACAAAGGTGGAGGACTATTTTCGCAAGATATCCACGAAGTATCCTAGAGAAAGAGAAGATGGAAATCTTCACCAACAATTTGACCCCAAAAATGAATTATAGATTACAACTTCAATATCCCCCAACATTTGAGAAACTCATCAAAAATGGGATCAAGATTGAAGATGTTTTGGTCAAAAGAGGTGAAGTCAAATTATTTAAAGATAACAAATCCAACAACAACAACAACAACAATAATAGAAACAAAAATAATTATGTGCCTAATTATTTCAATAATCAAGGGTCCAACAATAATAATGATAAATCTAAACAATGGACGAAGAATAACAACAAAAACCTAGTGAATGACGGAGTTATGGAGGCCCACACTATGAAGTCAACCCCTTTTATCCTACCATATGGAGCAAATTCTTCAAATAATGTTAATCAAACTAACAAAGCTCCATATAATTCCAATAATTCCAATAATAATTCCAAAACTTCCAACAATAATGCTAGCGGGGACAAATCAAAATCATCCTACTCCAATTATAATAAAAATAAATTCACCTATTTAGGTGAACCTTTGGAGAATGTATTAAAGACCTTGGTTGCCAATAATGTCATCACATTACCTTACATGAAATATTTTGAACTTGAAGTTAAACCTTATTGGTGGAATGCATCCCATCATTGTGAATATCATCAAAAAAAGGGCAATGAGAAAGTGAACTTTTCTCACACATATGATAACATGATAAATACTCTAAGAGAGGAAGATCAAACCATAAACATTATCATAGTGAAAGATAAGTCAAGGGAAGTATCATCAAATGTTGTCACTAGGGGGCAAGCATCAAAAATTATCCTACCTACCAATGCTCCAAAAGTGGTGATATCAAACCAAGCTTCAACATCATCATCAAAACAATACAACTTGGTTGATCAATTACAAAGAACTCCCACTCAAATCTCTATTCTTGAGCTGCTCAAATTATCACCGATTCATAAGGATATCTTGGAAAAAGCCTTGTTGGAAACAAATGTGCCTCTAAATTTGGAGGTAGACAAATTCCAAAATATGGTAGGGCACCTAATTTCACCTCATTGCCTATCATTTTCTAAACAAGATGACATGTCCCTTAATCATCCCCAAGATCTACCCTTACATATAGAAGTGTTGATCCATAAGCATAGGGTGAAAAGAGTCCTTATAGATGGAGGAGTTGGCCTAAACATTTGTACCCTTAGCTTGATGAAAGCCCTAGGATTTTTTGAGGAGGCTGTTGACCCTAAGAAAAAGATAACCATAAAAGCCTACGATGATGAAGAAAGAGCCTCAAAAGGAGTCATAGTATTACCCATAAGAGTTGATCCCATGAAAAAAGAGACCATATGCCAAGTGTTTGGACCTAAAGTTGACTTATAATATCTTTTTAGGAAGGCCATGGATCCACGAAATGCAAGTTTTTGCTTCAACTTATCACCAATGCCTAAAATTCCCATATCTAGGGCAAGAGATAATGATAAGTGGGGATCTAAACCCATTCCAATATTATAATAATGTCAAGCCTATCAATGACTCCTTAGACCCACATAATACTGAAGGGTCTATACCTAAGCAAATGGAGCAAGGTCAAAGTTCTAAGAACACCCCTTGGTTAAAAGGAAAAGAAAAGATGGAAGAAGAACTTGTTATTGAAGACACACCAAAACTCATTAACCTAACTACATCAACTAAAGGAAAAGAGAGGGTTAATGAGGATAACATTATTGAAGAAACAAAAGAATATCATATCAAAGATACTCAAGTATACACCAAAGAGGCCCATTATCAAAAGATGGACCAAATGATGAAGAATTTTGATAAGCAATGTAAGATCAAGCAAAAAGGCATAGGTGAATACTCCTTATCTATGATGGACCTACCTTTACTACCCAAGTCCTTTGGGAAACCCTCAAATCTACCCCATAAATATAATGAGAACTTTGTGAGGGTAAGTACATCATCCTCCATGGATGAAGAAGACAATGAGATCCTAAACTGGTTGTACAAAGATGAAGAATCAAGTGCCCACGTCAAACATATCCAAAATATAACCATTCCCACACATCAATATGGGAAAGGATTTTCAATCATAAAAAATATGGGGTACAAAGGTCAAGGACCTTTAGACACAAATAATGAAGGGATCATTGAACCCTTAGAAAGTACATGGCGAGATTCCAAGGAGAAAGTAGGAGTAGGTTATCTTGAGGAAGGATACACTCAAAAACATCATCCCAAACTTTATAGCCAAATATTACAATTAGAGTCTCATAGTGATGAGGACTCTAATGAATGGGAATGGGAAACCCTATTAGATGATTCATGCCAAGATAAGGGCATTGATGTCATTCATACTTGTGCTTCTACCAAAAATAAAGGACTATTGATAGAATCAACTTCAAACCAAGCATCTAGTTCTAGCCAAGTGGTTCTAAATGATGTGCCAAGTAAAGAGATAGAGATCAATCAATGGGTAGGAAAACCATATGTTCCTTCATGGAGACCTACTATGGAAGAATCAAATGCTAGGTTTAATCCACATGACTTTTATCCAATGGAAACCAGAGAGGATTCTAGTGAGGGGGATTTTGATCCTTCTTCTTTAGGACATTTAGAGGAAGCCCATGTTCAATATTTTCAAGATACAATGTATAAACCCTCCAATAACGAGATATATACCTTAAACCCAATCGAAATGAACCTAAGTGTTGACCCATTAACCCTCATTCACCTGGACTTAATTGAATGGAATACCATTGAACCAACTACCTTGCCAATTTTCTTAAATGACAACATGGTGTCCCAATACCTCAATGCGGTTGAACCTTCTTCTCTTAGAGAATATCAAGAAGAATTGATCAAAGGGAGCATCCAAACTTTCAATCTGAGAAAAAATGAAGAAAATGAAAAAAATTGAAAAAGAAAAGAATCAAGTGTTGAAAACCACATTATGGCAACATTAGATCAAGAAAAAAATAAAGAAATAAAGGATGTTTCCAAAGGTGAAAACCCAACTAAGGCACCTAAGGAAGGGGTTTTGGATGTTCTACCAAAGCATTATGAAGAAATATCTCTGATCTTAATTGAGCCAATAGAAAAGATAAATATTGGGTCAGAAATAGAGCCAAAAATCATCCACTTAGCAGCATCATTGTCTAGCGAAGAAAGGATAGAATTCATTGAGTTATTTAAGGAAAGACAAGTCAATTTCACATGGTCTTATGATGATATGTTGGGTTTAGACCCAAATTTGATAATGCATCATCTAAACATCAAGGAAGGAGCCAAACCTGTTAAACAAGAGCTAAGGAAGATGCATCCTCATATAGCACTACTTATCAAAGTGGAGTTAGAAAAACTATTGACGATGGGATTCATAAGGGCCATTGATTACGCACAATGGATATCCAATATAGTTCCAGTGTCAAAAGTAGATAAATCCATCAGAATCTGCACGGACTTTAGAGAATTAAATTTGGCATGTCCTAAGGATGATTTCCCTCTTCCAAGTATTGATGCCATTGTAGATTTAACAGCAGGGCACTCTATGTTCTCACTCATGGATGGATTTAGTGGGTATAATCGGATAAAGATAGCCCTAGAAGACCAAGATAAAACTGCCTTTACATGTGCATGGGGTACATTTTGCTGGAATGTCATGCCATTTGGGTTAAAGAATGTAGGAGCAACCTATCAAAGAGTAATGACCACAATATTTCATGATATGATGCATAAGTTCATGGAGGATTATGTGGATGACATATTAGCCAAATTCCACTCAAGAAAAGAGCATCTTCCAATTTTGGCAAAAAATTTTGAAAGGCTAGAAGAATTCAAAGTAAGACTTAACCCAAAGAAATGTGCATTCGGAGTCCAATCTAGCAAACTATTGGGTTATATTGTATATGCAAAAGGGATAGAGGTGGATCCTACTAAAGTGAAGGCTATCATGGAAATGGAAGCAACTGAAAACATTATTCAGATGAGATCTTTATAAGGAAGGATTCAATCCATTAGGAGATTTATCTCCAAATTAGTTGAAAAATGTCATAACTTCACCCAACTTTTGCATAAGGATACAATCTTCAAATGGGATGAAAAATGTGAAGAAGCCTTTAATCTATTAAAGAAATATCTTATGAATCCACCAATCTTGATGCCATCTATCAAAGGCAAGCCCTTGATCCTATACATTTCAGCAATGGAGAATTCATTGGGGGCACTTTTAGCACAAGAGCATGAAACAGGAAAAGAGAAGGCAATTTATTACATTCGTAGAACCTTAGTCAAATACGAGCTAAACTATACATTTATGGAAAGGGAATGCTTGGCTATAGTTTTTACTTCCCAAAAATTATGCCATTATATGCTAGCCCACAAGATAAGGCTCATTGCCAAAATTGACCCATTGAAGTATCTACTTAGCAAAACAGCATTGAATGGAAGGCTAGCAAAGTGGGTAATGGTACTTAGTGAATTTGACATAGAATATGTTGATAGAAAATCAATCAAAGAGAAAGTAATTGCAGCCCAATTAGCAGAAGCACCACTTCATGATGATTATCCCATCCAAGTGGAATTCCCAGATTTAGAGATTGTAAAGGTGGAAGCAAAAACATGGCACCTGTGAGGTCCTGCCCCGATTTGTCCTAGGTCAACTTTCATTTTGACACTTGACTCATCAGGATGATATCTTGAGTATTGACATTGATCTATTATGGTTCATACATGCTATCTTTTGGACTTTATGAGTAGCTTGTTACAGGTTTTTTTGATGATCACAGTAATCGTACTATTTATATATATACATGCTCATTTTGATACCTTGATTATTCATGATATATGTATTCAGTATTATTCTGTTATCTTTCAATATTATTATGATTAATGGAATCATGGTTCTAGGATAAGATGTTATTAATTGCTTATGCAAATATGTAATGTTATATGATGTGGATGTATACACATGAATATTGTGTAGTAGATGCTATCAACTTATGTTGAATGTTTATTAATGTAAGTTTTGTTTTTCATGATGTACTGACATCGAGTGTGAGCATGCAGGGACATGGCCATGGTTTAATCTAGGGAAACAAGATAGGACCAAGTGCAATTAGTAAAGCCAAGGTTGACTCTAGAGAGAGAGTGCGACCTTGTCGTATTGTATTTTATTTTGTGAATGTGATGACTGAATATGTATGGTTGATAGTGTTTAACTTGTATGTTTGTAAATAATTTTTATTTGTGTAATTTTTAAATGTCTTTGCACACAAAGCATGCCACATAGGTTGTGATGTGTATTTTGTTTGGTGATGTGTCATTTGATACTTTAGTGTGAAGTGGCATGTGAAGTGGATTTTGGACCCCACCTCCTCCTTGTTAACCTTGAGCATTCCCAAGCTAGAAGGTGGTTTATGAGACCAAGAGAACATTGAAAATCTAACCTCAATTTTCGGATGCATGATTCATTGGCATTTTTAGGAGGTTTTGGGAAGTCCTAGGATGTAGTTTTATGTAATTTTAGTGTTCCAAGGTTAGGCCTTTGGTTGGGGGGCCCAATTTCCCTATTTTCATCTTCCTAGGCCACTTCCTTATCACTCAAATCATCCCTTTTTTGGGTTGCACGAAAATGTCTATCTTCCCTAAGCTTCCATCATTTTGTTAGGTTGAAATGCATTTTCTAGAAAACTTAGGAGTGTCAAGTGGCACAATTGTTGGAATCTAGATACCTAACTATTTGGGAAGGGTGTAAGAGGATGGGAGAATGTTTTAAGTAATAGGAAAATCTGGTTTTTGGTTTTTGCTAAGCAAGTAGAGAAAATTGCAGAGAAAGTCTTAAGGGCCTGGTTTTAGGAGGTTTTAGGAGGTTTTGGACAGCAAGCTGTGAGAGTGAGCAAGTTTAGCTTCAACCATAATTCAGTCTCTTATTTGGAAGGAGGTTGGTGGTATCAAAGCTTTAACAGTCTATTTTATTTTTCTGTCTGAAAATGATGTGAATTGTGGAAGAAATTGTTATTGTTCTTTTGTCATGTGTTAAGTGTAAAATTGGTTTATTGTTGCTGATTTAAAAATCTGAGTCCTGAATTTTAGTTTTCTTTCTTTGCTGTTATTTGCAATTGTTTTGGTTAAGGGTGTGCAAGTTCAATCCTCATCCTTGGGAGGAAAGTAGGAGAACTTGGGGTGAAGGGCATAGAGTTGGGATTGCATTTGTTGAGTGCATAGTTGTATGGGCAGCTATGATAACCAGTTTATGTTGGGGGTCATAAAGAGTTGATGTTTTGCTCATAGTATTGAGGTATGTGTTGGGGTTGGAAGGGCCTTGTGAAGGTTGTATGCTTGTTGTTTAGTTGTTATTTCATAAGCATGGTGACTCCAAGTGTAATTCCACCTTCACCCACTATTTGGATTCTATGTTTGAATCCTTTGTTTAAGCCTGGGAAAGGGAGTATTGTAAACTATGTTTTTGTGTTGAATGTCATGATGTGTTGCTTGTATGTTACCCTGTCCTATACTTCTTTCCCCAAGCTCAGGGGTGGCCATGTAATGGCCTTGACTAGGAGGTGAGCTCCATGGCCATGTGGAGGAAGTCTTTGTGTGCAAGTTTGGACTTATGGCTAAATGATGCAGTCTTGAATTGAAGATGGAAAAGTTATGAAATTATGACTCTATTTCTTATACTCTTGGAGCAGTCTTAAAAACTCTGCATTTAATGCTTACATTTTAAGTCTAGTTTTGTACAATGTTTGATAGATTTTATATGAACAAGGAATAGTATTTCAATCTCTGTATTAATTGTTCTAGAGAAGTGGAAAAGGACTAAAATGTGAACCTCCTATTTATCAAGTTCTATGCTATTCTATTTTGTTGAGATTTTTCTCTGATTGAAAAGCTTAAAATTCTGTATCTAGGTTATGAGATTCAAATATGTTTTGAGAAGAACTCTTATATTCTTTTAAAGTATTCTGTTTAATATAGTTGTAAATGATTTGCTCTGTTTCAGGAAAAGAATGGCAAAGTAAGATGAAAGATTCTCGTTACTTTTGAGAAGAATGTAGATGGTAGCAAATTGTAAAAAAAAACTTATCAAGAAATTAAACTAGTTCAAAAAATTTCAAGTTGGTCTATTTCATTTTCACAGATTTTTACAATTGTACAAGGACTCTTATATTATTCTGTTTCCTTTTCCTATTCATGTTGCTGGCAGTACGTAGCTTAAGAAAGAGCCAAATCATAACAGTAAATTTGTACTTGTTAGTTCTGCAAATGAACAGTGCACAATAACTATTTCATTATATATATATATATATATAATATCTAGTATTTGATATCATAATTGATATCATTTGAAATCACCTGCATAGGACAGAACTGATTAGAATAGTAACTTATAGCAATCAAAATCTTTAAATAATTAACTCTGTAAAATCTATTAATCAAATAAATTTATATTGCCAAATAATAAAATATATATATTGTAATAATATATATATTATATTCTAAATGTTAACTGTTTAGAATATAATATACATTATTATATTCTGGATAAGAAAATTTCAGATTAGTATATAACATAATATAATATATTATATACTATACATTATATAATGTATTGAATATAATACATTATATTATAATATTGATACCATTAAACTTAAAACCTGATTAAAATTCACCTGGCAATGATGAAAATTAATACCATACATTATATTTTGTACAGAATATAACATATATATATATATATATATATATATATATATATATATATATATAATGACTAACCGCAACTATTAACATTGTGATTAATCAATTGAATCACTACTTGGCAATATAATGTAATATATTTATATTACATTCTATACATTTGTTAATGTATAGAATTTAATATAATATATTACATTCTTTTTTTTCATTGACCTAAATTATAGTTTGGACAGCCAACAATTGTCATACACTCTATGTAATATCTTATATTACATTCTACACAATTGATATTGTATAGAATGTAATATAAAATATTACATTCTTAACTTGCAATAAACAAATTTCTATATATATCAAATGTTGCAGCCTTTTATATATGGCGTACAAATCAAATCCATTTCTGCAGTGCCATTTTATATTATATATAATAACATATATTATATTTGATACATTGGTTAATGTATCAACTATAATATATGGTATTATATTCTCCAATGATTCAAAACTTTGCTGAAATTAATACTGCTTGCGTTTTGCATCTGCCCAGCAGTAAACCTATACCTAAACAATATACATTTATAATATTTTATAAGCAAACTAGTAATATAACACCTGCAGCCTTATTATATTGAAACGAACATTGTCGATAATTTGATGCAACAACAGATATCGCCTGAAAACAAAACAAATTGGCCACTGATCTTAATCTATCGCTATGCACATGGTTTGTTTCCTCCATGCAATGATTGGCATCTGCAACCACTTCTAATGCAGAAAATTCTTTACGCATTGGCTCAATCAAGAGCCGTTAATGCTCAGGCTGGCTGTTATGCAGAGATACTACTACCATTAGACCAGTCCATTATTACATTGTGATTCTTAAACAAAAAAAAAAAACAATATAAAAATATGTTAAACTGATAAGTTCACTGGATGACTAAGTATGCAGAAACAAGCTACAATTAATAGTTCACATAAATCCGAATCAGTAGCAGATATATCTATCCATTTGTTACTTCACATTTAGTTTTCATTCCCATCGCTGGAACCATAGCCGATGCATGATATACAGTAGATATATTTGTGAGATAAATGATTTATCCTTAGGCTAAGTGGTCTGCCAATCACTAAAGTGTAGGACTTGTCCATTACAAACTCAACTAAAGACTATATGAATTTTTTTTTTTTAAAAAGCTAATTGTAACCAGGAAAACTAGTATACAGAATCTTAAAGGGGAGAATAGTTGGATGAAAATCTTAGAGGGAGAATTTTTTATAGATCAATTCTCAATACCCTCTTTGGGTAAACCTTTTCAAATCGAATCAAAGTTACACCAGCCTGACTATTCCTTAAGGAAAGCAAACGTAAGTATGGAGCAGACACACCTGGTCAGATGTTGAACTGGCAGTAATAATCTAAATATCATGTATTGTATTCCTATACATTGAAACAATGTATGGAATACAATACACCACTCTATTAACTTAATACAATTTATTTTTTTTAATCTTCTATGCACTGCGTGGACTTCTTCATCAGGGTTATTAACCCTTCCATGTCCGCCCAGTGCACTCTTCCTTTCTTGCATCAATAGAATCTAATGAATTATAGTAGATCTAGTCCTTATGTTATTGTAGGAGAGTAAAGTTCTACGACAGCAAGGCCATCAGAGTGGCAAGACTGCTCATAGTAACTCCAAATCTGCAACTCCATGGTGAGAGCAGTGTGAGCGGAAGAAAAGAGAAGAAAAGGAAACCAAATGAGTTAGGGTTTCTCTTTAGATTTATTGGCTCCCAACCCTAATTTTGAATTAGGGTTAGGGAGCCGACAAAATAGTTTATTATTTCTTCTTGAGTAGGATTTTTTTTTTGAAATAATAATTTCAGTAAAGGTTTAAGTTAGGGCGCTGACATTATTTTATTATTTCGTTATAATGAGTTCACGGGAAAGAGCTATTGTAAAGGTTAGAATTATACTTATTTAGAAATGCACTAACGATATTATTAGAATAAAATTTATCATGGTAATTATTCACTCACTTACCCATAAGTGTTTTGATCCTTTACATATAGGATAGAAGTAGGAATTTATATTGGAATTTTAATTTTTGTTCCTTTAAGATTAATGCCTTCTCTAGAAATTAGATTATTAAAATAAATTAAGTTATTGTACCCATCTTAATATTGTAGATTTAAAATTGGGGATAAAATTCAAATGTGATCACGGTATAGTATTTAGTCTTTTTTTTATTAAAAAATTGTATTTTAATATTAGTGAAATGGAATTTTAATAATTTTATACGTTGCCTAGTTTCATCATTATTTTATTTTTCTTTCGTTGTTATTATTAAATTAAATTATTGTAATGTTGCTAGGTTTAATTAATTTAATAAGTTTGTATAGTCGTGTAGGATTATAATCAATCCTTAGTCGCCTCTTATTTTTCATACATTTTACATTTTAAATAACACATAATTTTATTATTTATACAAAAAAAATGTATGTATAGATTTTAGAAAAGTTTAATTAATCGGTCTAGAAATGGTTAGGGTATCTAAGTGTTTTTTGTGACCCGCCCAAGCGAGTCCCATTTTTGCGGCATCGCATCATTGGGCATGACTCTAATCTCGATTGACCTAGTTATTTGTCACAGTTGTTTCAAAAAAAAAATAAAAAAATTTGTAGTTGTGTTTTTGTCCAAATTATTTTGGGCATTACAGCAGCTTTATTTTGATGGTTCCTACACTCACCATGGATCAGGAGCAGACATACTTCTCATCACACCTCAAGGTTCTACTATCCCTAAGTCTTAAAAATTTATATTTCCATGCACCAACAACATAGTGGAGTACGAAGCATTGGTTATTGGAATCAAGCTAGCATTTGAGTGGAAAGTGATTAAGTTAAAGGTTTATGGAGATTCACAATTAGTCATAAATCAAGTCAATGAAGAATATCAAATGAAAGATGACAAATTGGTACCCTAAAAAAACATGGTGCAAAGCCTCAAGAAGTATTTCATACTAATCACATTTGAACAAGTACTGAGGGAAAAGAACAAGGCAACAAATGCAATGGCAACTTTGGCCTCACTTTTGCATATGCTTGATCAAAGTGCTAGATATGAGTTCTTGGTAGAAGAAGTGGTTCAACCCACGTTTGACCCTACCCACCCTTACACCATTTGCTTGTTAACTACAAATGAATCACCTTGGTATGGACCAATTTATACTTACTTGAAAGATCAAATCCTTCCCATAAACCAAACCAAGAATCAAAAGAAAAGCTTCATTCACCAAGTCGCCCGATACACCATAATTTCTGAAACATTGTATCGAAAAAGTCTAGATGGAATGCTCCTTAGATGTTTAGAATAGGAAGAATCAAACTTAGCCTTGTGAGAAGTCCACGAAGGAATTTGTGGATCACACTCAAATGGATTATCCTTAGCCAAGAAACTTTTAAGGATAGGATATTTTTGGCCCACGATGGAGAAAGACACTTGTAACTTTGCCAAAACTTGTAGAAAGTGTCAATTTCATGGAAATTTGATACATGCACCTACACAAGAGCTTCACTCAATGACAATACCTTGGCCATTCTATCAATGGGGTTTAGACTTAATAGGCATGATTTATCCACCATCCTTGAATGGTTACAAATTCATCATCACTGCAACTAAATACTTTACTAAGTGGGTGGAATTTGTACCCCTATCAACTGCAATAGGAAAGCAGATTTCTTTATTTATCCTCAATCATATTATTTGCAGATATGGCATACCTCATGCTATTATAATGAATAATGCCAAGCATTTTAAGAACAAATATTTAACAGAATTGTGCACCAAGTTTCACATGATTCATCATTCTTCTTCAATCTATTACCCTCAAGGTAATGGACTAGCGGAAGCAACCAATAAAAAAATCTTGAAGATTTTGAAGAGAACGGTGGACAACTCAGGGAGAGGTTAGCACATTAAGATAAATCTGACCTTATGGGCTTATAGAATGATCATAAGAATGCCAACAGGGGCTACACCTTTTTCATTAGTCTTTGGAACAGAAGTGGTTTTGCCTTTAGAGGTAGAACTTCCATCTTTGAGGATATCCATGCATGGATTGATAAATGAGGAAGACTATAGGGTTGCAAGGCTGCAAGAACTAGAACTCTTGGATGAAAAATAGAAGCAAGCATTTGATCATTTGAAGGTGTACCAGAATAGGATGTCAAAGGCATACAATAAACATATGAAGCCAAGAACATTCCAAATAGGGGATCTAGTTTTGAGAGAAAATCCTAAAAACAAGCAAAATGTGAAAAGAAAGGAAAATGGGAAGCAAACTAGTTAGGACCATTTCTCATTATTGAAAATTTTGGGACCGGCACCTACAAACTAGCAGATTGTGATGGTGAAGAACTGCAAGAGCCAATCACTAGTATACATTTCAAGAAGTTTTATACATGAGGTAGATGAAAGAGTATAAATAGTATCAAATGAGGAGCATCATACTTATTGTACATAGTGAAAAGAGATCTTGAAAATACTAAAAAAAATTGAAAAGAAAAAAAGATCAAAAATAGTTGAAAATTGAGCCTAAAGAAAGCAAAAACATTCATATATGATCCTCAAAAAGAAGAAAAAAATTGAAAAAAATGAAAAATATAAAAAAATCAAAAAAAGAAGAAAAGTGCCTTAGTGAAAACCTAGCAAATAGGCACCTTGGTAGCAAAAAAAGAGAAAAGCTTTAAAAATAGAAAAAAGAGCTAGATCCATTCAATCGGTGAAAACCTAGTAAATAGCTGCCATTGAAAGTCCAAGTCAGTCACATACTTAGAAGGTCACCTGGTAAATATTGCATTCACCAGCATGTGTATATATTGCATAATAAAACCCCACAGTTTCATTTGAGAGTACCTCAAGATTTTGGTCATCTAATCAAAAAATTTCCCTAAGTCCCACAAATGAAATTATATCAAACTGGGGGCAATTTACTCATGAGGAGAAAGGATTCATTAAAACAAGTTGTATTCAATCAAAGAATCAATTCATCACACTCAAAGGAGGAGCACTTAATCAAATCTACATCCCAATCCAATTTGAGCCTAAAAATGCAAAATTTGATCCAAGAACTAAAATGACCTTACCTTTTATCAGGATTAAAACTATGAAATGGATGGAACTACACTTGACATATGGATTTGAAAAACATTGCAAAAAATTTTCTAAGTGTTTACTCAATTGATGAAATCATGTATTTCTAACAAGTCGATGAAAGTTTTAGACTAGACAAGCTATGATGAAAGAATGATATTTTCTTGATTTCTGAATGACTATCTTAAAATCAAATTTTAAATCATGTATTATTCATCTAAAGATGTGATCATTAAAGAATCATTGAGGACTTGTATATAGGATAAAATTGAGATTTCTACTTGTTTACGCAAATGGATACCTTGGCTATTATGATCTTCAATATTATAATACCAAAGTCCACTTGCAACATAGAATCTGACAAAATCGGTATTCAAACTCTCATGATTGGCTTCAATCAGTGATAGTCATACCGAAGAGAGATGGGAAAGGAAAGAAAGAGGTGCAAAAAGTATTCATATCATCATAGTTGAACTAGTGATGGTTGTACTACAATGGGATTCCAAAAATGCTCAATGATGATAATAAGCTCCAAATCTTGAATAATGGTAGTTAGTTGCATTCATTGTAGATTAAGTGCATTGTATATATTATTTTGCCTTGCTTAGCTTAAAATTACAAGAGGGGGAATCAAAAAAAAGTGGGGTGTATGCAAAGCAAAGAATCAAAAGATCATCAAAAACTAATTATATAGGGTTGAGTGTGTTGGAAATCAAAAACAAAGTGCATTGCATTAAGTCTTGCATTGATTAAACCATTATTATTAAGTCTTGCATTGATTTAGATGTGTCCAACATTTAAGTTAGTAGGATCATACATTATTAGGTTTATCATTATCATTAATTGACATGCATTTGAAAGTTCAGTAGAAACATTAAATTGCATTCATCAAAGTGCATTGCATTAGTGAGAAATCATTTCATCCATTCAGATCCAGCATTAAAGCATCTCATTCATAATAGTACCATTCATACATATATCATTGAAAGACCATCATTGCATCACATTTACATATCCAAAGAAATGCATTCAATAGATTTATTATACATCTAATATCCATCAATAAAATAATATCATTACACATGGCATTCATCTATCCTATGTCATACATAAGACAAATCATTAACCATCATTAGGACATATGCATACATTGAAAATTGCATTCTGAAAAGCATAAAACAAAGCATATAGAATATAGAATCATATAGATGCATATCATCTAAAACATCTAGAAAGAAATCCAACATGTGATGACATCATATATAGTCAAATCAATCAAGGAAAGTATTAGAGTTCATAGTACCATCATCAAAAATCAAAGTCTATCACATGATCATAAAAGAGCAATACCTAGAAATTAGTATCCATCAAATATCAAAGTATCAACATAAAATAACATCAACCAATCAAAAATGATACAACACAAGTCTAATGTCTCGATAATAACAAGGAAAAGAAAGCTCATGAGCATAGAGGAACACTCAAGAGTCACCAGCATCATCAACATCCTCATGATCAAGAACAATATCTGGCAGATAGCTCAAACTAGCCTGTAACCCATGCTGAATCATAGCATCCATAAAGGAAGTCATCACCTGAGCTCATCTATGCAACTTGCTACTAAATAGAAGATATTTGAGACTGTAAGGCAGCAACATCTGATGTTGAGGCTAGGGCAAAACCCTGAGCTGCAGAAGACTGTGGAAGTAGAGTATAAGAAGATGGAATAAATGAAGAGGGATCACCCAAAACTAAAACATATCGAGAAGAAGAAGGATGTGATGAAGATGAAGGCATCAAGATAGAAGCATGTGCTTAAGTTGTAGGAACAACAGAAGGAACAATAGGAGGAACAACAGGAGGAATGACCTACTGAGCAGGAGGACCATGTGCTAGATAAAGCAACACCTGCACAATATCTGCATCAAAAACTCTTTGTCATCTAACATGAGGACTCTATACAAGAACTCTAGCAACCTGATGTAAGAGTCTATCAACCTGTCTACCTCCATCCTAATCACCAGCTCTAGGAGGAATAGGAGCAGTAGCTAACACTGGTATCTGTATATGACTTGCTCTAGCTCCGTGATGACCCTGTCGTCCATGTTGACCCCTAATCCTACCATGACCACCACCTCCATCATCATCTCTATCATCATCATCATCACCCTCATCCTCACCAACTCCATCCTCACCATCTGATAACTCCTCAATGCTAGGAATCCTCTCAACAGGATCAGTAAACATGGGAAAAGGATACCTATGTAGCCAGGCACCATACTCATCTGTAATACCAGCATCCATCACCTATGACCTAGGATTCTAGGGATGATGCCCCAAATCTCAAATCTCTTAAACAGTTGTACCATAATCAACACAAGGGCCCCATAATGATCTCTTGGCCTGCACACGAGCATACATCACTATGCCCTGTGACATATCCTGAATACGCCCATACTAACAAAAAATAAGATGGAAGCAGAATCTCTCAATGACAAAAGTGGAATGACCAATCATCCAACGAGGATAGAACATATAAGAAATCTCTCCATCATCCTCTAGCCAAGCCTCACATCCAATATAAGGCCTCCAAAAAATGGTATCCATGTCATCTATTCGGTGTTGCCAATAATATAGCTTACCCATATGGGCTTGCCTAATAATACCACTGTACATCCATGCAAAAGGCCAACCAGTTGGATGAACTCATGTTGTCATAAGACATGACACCAAGAGGTGATCCCAAGTCCAAAATTGTAATAAAATAGCTCCAGCAATCAATGTAGTAGAATGTATGTACATGATAGTATGTAGCTCGTGATATAACTATGCTAACAAGAAAGAACCCCAATCAAAACAATGAGGATTTGCCATCAAATCCTCTATAATAAGACCCCAACCAATAGCAAACCCATAACCACATCGGTTAGGAAGTAAGAAACCACCAATCAAAGTACCAAGGATAGCTGGTAACATAGGGAACAAGATGAACTGAGCCCATTGAATATGCTAACCACCAATAGAAGGATCACCAAACACTCAGCGACAAGCTGAACCATCATAAATAGTATCATAATATACAAGCTCTCCTCGAGTCGGCAATTGGAGAAGATGATACACATCCTTAGGGGTGATGGTCAACTCACCCATAGGAAGATGGAATGTGTTATCATCTGAGTGCCAATGCTCAACAATAGCAGTAATGACACCCTGATTCACTTGGAATTGATGAAGATATAGAAGGAAAGATAGGCCACATCGAGCAATGTGATGATGGTTGATAGCACTCAAAGCAAGTATCATATCCCAAGACAAAGGATAAGAATTGTGAATATGTAAAGATCTGAGATCCAACTACAAGAAACAAGTTCAAACACATCAAAAACAAAATAAAAAATTAGTGGGATTATTCTAAGTCAATCAAAAATTTATCAACACTTATCAAAATCACAATCAAATTTCATGTCTCTACTCAGATAGAATAGAAATTTTACCTTGACTCATCATTTGAATCTAGATTGATGATGGATATCCTAACTATAACTAAACCCTAACTGACACATTACAACTTGTTACAAAATAGCAAAATTGGGAATGTAAACCTAACAATCAATCAATGACGTCGACAAATTGCAACTTGGCCAAAAATCCAAAAATTTGAAATTTTGCAAAGCAAAAGCGCTGGTTTATTGAGAAAAAGCGGCAAACATCAAAAGTGTTGCCTAAAGGGGTGAAAGCACACATAAATATTGTAAAAGTAGTGAAAATTTTGAAAGCACCCAAATATACATCAAAAGTGCTCTTAAAAGATGCAAAAGCATGAAATTTGATCAAAAGCGCACAAAGAAGTTGTGAAAGCACTAAAACAAAGCAAAAGTGCACAAACAAATGGTAAAAGCGCAAAAGGGCTTAAAATTGGCCAACGAAAGTGCCAAAACCATTCGCGGAAGTGTAGAGGAAAAGTGCAGAAATGCACATTAGGAGGTAAAAGCACCCTTAAAAATGGCAAAAGCACCCATTTAGCAAAAAAAGGGGAAAACCTAGTTGTTTAACTGGAAAAAATTGGAAAATTTGAAAATAAATGCTATAAACAAAAAAATGAAAAGGTACAAGTACTCACCACAGGTCCTGAGCTAGGCAAATGCTGATATCGATGACATTTCTCTAACTGATGCTTGTGAATAGAGACAGACATCATGGAAAGTAAAAAAAAGTGAATAGTGAGAAAAGTAAAAAATGAATAGTAAAAAGGGATTTTGACCCCTTTATATAGGTTTTTAACCTAAAAGGAGGTAATTTTGACCTACGCAAGTACATTTTTATCAAAATTGACCTAATAAAGTGATGTTATCATCAGAATAATTACAACCAGGGCATTTCAAATTTGATAGAGTAAACATCGATATCAAAAATTTAAATAAAATTCATCGAACATATGAACTATATTCACATAATGATCAACATTACAAAAAAAAATCAATCAATGATCAAATTTATATGAATTTTATTTCATTTTTGAGGGGGCATACCATCGGATAATCAGATCAACATCAGCAGTAACATCATCAACAATCAAGAGACCGATCATCAAATCAAAGAGAAAGCTTTTATCAAAAAAATTTTCATAATCAAATGAATGGGGCATCGTATCAAAATCAATCATCAAATCTGGTATCATATCAGGATTTTTCATCAAGATCAAGCATCATATCAGGGATTAATCATTAGAACAACCATCATATCAGAATGATCATCAAAACCATATCAATTGAGAGTTTCATATCGATCATATTTGCATCAATCTCATATCAGAAATCAAGGATCGACCATCGAAAGATATCAAATGAACATCAAAGATCGACCATCAATGAATCGAGACCCATCATCAAGCAAGATCAGAGTATTCTTTGAATTGACGTGCTTCACACATCAACTCAAAGAGGGTCATTTGTAATCACCTAAAAATTGACAAAGATCAAATCAAAGAAAATCAAAGAAAATCAAAGAAAATAAAGGACATAATTGAATCAATTGAATCAAACTGCATAATTAGCCAATCAAAATTAAAATCAATTCTTAATTCAAGAAAAATCAAAATTGAGAGTGTTTTAATCAAATTAAATCAAATCAAAATATGATTAAATCAAATAATTGTATAGTCTTGGATTAAATTAAATTCAACCCATTCAAGGGGTACATGGCTAAAATAAATAAATTAAATCAATTAATAAATCTCAATTACTCTCAACAACCCAAAAGGAGAGGAAATCTAGGCAACCAATGAGATTTGAGGAAAGGCATTCACATGGATCAAGCCAAATTGAATCTCAATCACTCAAAGTGAAAGAGAATCTTGACCATTGATCTTGTGTACTTGTCCCAAGCTTTGAGGACACAAACTTTGCATTGTCTTCAAAGGGTGGAACCAAAGACTTAACCAAGGTTTAATCATGATCAAACACAACTACACCCCCTACCATTGGAAAATCTATAAAAGGAAGGCCTAAATCCTTCATTATCATCAACCACACATCTAAGAATTGCATTGAACCTCTTGCAATTTGAGCTTAGAAAGGAATTTGAGAGCATAATTAGAATTTACTTTGATAATTGTTAGCAATAGCTTGTTTATCTTTATCATTCTCATCCTAGGACTATCATTAATGCAAGCTTGTTGAGAGCTATTCATTAACAATCTTAGTTAGAGAGCCATAGGATGCTCAATTGATCATTATTTGCTAAATAGTTTCTCTATAGTGGTTGTATTTAGTTACTATTTCATTTATCGTTCAACCTTAATTATATGAAGATACTTTTGCTAGTATACACTTACCAACCAATGTGTCTCTTGTTACTGGGGCCATAGTCGTGATCTCTTCAATAGCATCAACCTTGTGTTTTTAAGGAGATAAGGATCTAATTACCTTAGAAACAATCTCATCATCTTCCAATGTTCCACTAGTACATCTAATTCCACAAACAAGTTCATTCACCTTTTGTATGTAAGAACCAATTTTCTCATCCTCACTCATCTTCAATGACTTTGATTCCCCTTCTAAACTCTACAGCTTGACTTGTTTTACATATGCATCTCTTTCATAAAAATTATCTAACTTTGTCCATACCTCATGAGAAATCTCCAATTCCATGACACTTGTATATTATGTATCAGACAAGATGCTCAATAATGCTTCCTTAGGTCTGATGTTATATTCAAATTTCTTCTTCTCATTGGTAGTGGCAGTAGAAATATTTTTACAAGGATTTTAATATTTCTCAATGATATTAAAGTAGTCTTCTCCATTGCATCTCAAGTGAGTCTTCATGTGTCTTTTCTATATTGAGTTGTTACTTCCTTCAAATCTTGGACTATCCTTCTTAAAATCTACCATCCTAGTCTCCTCAAATGATCAAGCCCTCTAAAGAGGACTTAGCTCTGATACCAATTGATAGACACAAGGTAGCACACACAACTAAGGAGGGGCTAAATTAGTTGTGTCCTAAAACACAAAATCTTAACCAACTCTTAACCTTAAGTCTCAGATCTGAATGAAGAATTTTCTAAATTAAAGAACACAACAAATTAACCATCATATAACACCAATGTTTTTAGTGTGGAAACCTTTTTAAGGGAAAAACCACGGTGGGGATCAAACCCACAAGATGATGTACTCTATTAAAATCACTATACCTTGTTAGGAATATTACAAAGGGAATGCACGTGCATTAAGGCACACTACCTAGAGCTTGTTAGGAATGAATGCTAGATGTTGGTATTCATTCTGTAGTAGTTTTTGTTGTATTCATGACTATGATTGCCATTGATGTCAACACAGTGATCTTCTGGAGACTAGCAGAGAAGCAAACAGTGTTTTGATTAGAGCACATGGGATATTGCAGTTGGAGCTATGTGATGTTGAGGTTATACTCTTTGATATGTTATATGTCTATGGTTAAGAGCATAGATAGTAATTCATTGATTCATGAAAGTTATGAGCATTTTGGTAAAAGCAATATTAGGCAGTGTTCCTAAGTAGCAGTTTGTGGAAATTAGATGATATCTCCTAATCAGGATGGAATCTAGTTTTGCATAGTTAAAGGGAAGTTTGAGACACATTTATGGTGACGTGGTTCATAGTGCAAACTTCGAGGTCCCATGAGTGAAGAGTTATTGCATTTGGAAGCTAACAGTTTTGTGTAATTTTGATGTAGCATATGGAAACTTTTATTTTGTAATTGTGTGCCGACTCATTTGTAATTTTTTGAATGTGGTGTAAAGGAAGGAATTTTTTTCCTTATTGTATGTATTTTTAATATGAAAGAAGTGTGAGCATGGTTTGGTTGCATGCAAATGTAAGCATGAAGTGAAGAAAAGAGCCTAAGAGGTTGTGAAAATGAAATTGTGAAGGAAGACATGCGAAGTACAGAGATCTGGAATTGAGATCTGGTGTAGCAGTGAGTGCGGTTTGGCATAGTAAGGAGGTAACATATTTCATATTATTCTACCGAATAATATCAAGGTTATTTGGACAGTGTGTTCAGTGATCTTACCCTGAAGCTGTTTGGGCAGTGGGTCCTTCTATCTTCCATAACTCTTAACAGGGTTAGAATCTTTTAACAAGGATTCAAAATCTCCTAACAGGGATTTATATGTATTGAATGTATTTCATAAGACTCCTAACAGATTCCATCCTCTCCTAAGGAATATTCATATTAGTGCATCTTTTGTGGGCATCATTCCCACCGGGGTTTACTCTTTGATCAAGAGGTTCCCTAGTCAACATATCTTGTGTTATTATGTCATTGTGTATGAATATCTTTGTATGGTTAGTAATTGCATTTCTTACATGGTTAAATGTTGTTGAAGATGTTAAAAGTTATAATTATCTGATAACTGATTCACCCCCCCCCTCCCTCTTAGTTATCTTGGTGGACATTACTTTCTAACAATTGGTATCAGAGCAGTAGGTCCTTGAAAGGAAAGTTTAACAACTTAAGGAGATCCATAGTGAATTTTAGGAAAGAAAACCCTAAGTTTGATGGAGTAAATTTTGATAGCTGGAAGGAAAAGATGAAGACACATCTATTGTGTTTAGGACCAGGCTATTGGTTGATTACAAAGAATGAAAGAACTATAATTGAAGAAGATAGTCTTGAAACAAGTTCTAAAGATGAGGTAGATCTATTCATGTGTAACATACTTGCAAGAGAAGCACTCTTTATAGCACTTCTGAAAAATGAATACAGTCGGGTAAAATGTTTTAAGAAATCTAATGAAATTTGGAAAGCTTTACACTCTACTTTTGAAGGTGATGAACATGCAAAAAGAGCTAGATTACATAATTGGATATGTGCATTTGAAGACATTAGAATGATGGAAGATGAATCTGTTAGAAGCTATATTGGTAGAATGTCAGAAATTGTTGCAGGAATAAAATCTTGTTTAGGATCAAAGACAGAGAATGAAGTGATATAGAAAATTCTAAGCACATTGACTCGTGTATTTAAGTAGACAACACAAATGATTGAACAAGTTATACCTTGTACTATAAACTTTACAAGACAGACTCTTCTTGGTAGATTGGAAGCAATAGAGATGAACCTAAGGTTATCAGGAGACTTACCTAGAATGGAGATAGCATTCAGTGCTCTTAGTATTCATCCTACTTTGTCAAGAAGTACCAGTGTGAGTGTAGATTATGCTAGCAGCAGTAGATCTAGAAATGAAGAAGATAAGAAGATTGAAGAAGGTATTGCCTTGCTTGTGAAAAGATAACCAGATGGTAAGAAAATATTTAAATGTTGGACTTGTCAAGAATATGGTCATTTTGCATCTAAATGTCCTAAGAGAGTTAAGAAGTACAGAAATAATTTCAAGCCTAGAAGATCTAAGCAATGTTATTATGCTAATGTTGAAGATCTTGAAGCTAGTATAGAAAGAACTTTGAGTGAAAGTGATACTAAGAATAATGATGAAATAGGATTTGTAGCAATTAAAGAAGAAAATTTTGAATCTGATGTTAAAGAAGAAAAAGCATTAGTTTCCCAAGTTGCAAAGAAATCTGATTGGATTATAGATAGTGGTTGTTCACATCATATGACTGGAGATATGAAGAAGTTCATAAAGTTTAACAATTATGATGGAGGAGTTGTTAGAGTTGGTAACAATGCACCTTGTTTGATTAAAGGAATAGGATCTATTACTCTTGATAGAAAGACTAATATTGATGATGTTTACTTTGTTGATGGATTGAAACATAATCTTTTGAGTGTTGGATAGTTAGTGGATAAGGGATATCAAGTTTGGTTTACTGAGAAAACTTGTGTGATAAAAGATAAAGATGGAAATCTAATTGGAATTGGATCTAGAACTAGAGGTAATGTATTTCAGTTGAATCCTACTGAGATGACATGCTTGATTACTAAAATTGATGACAGTTGGTTATGGCATAGAAGGTTTTGTCATATAAACTTTGATAACATTGTGAAAGTGAGTACTACACTTGCAGTAAGGGATTTGCCTAAAATTATGAAGCCTACTAACATGATTTGCAAAGAATGTGTGATGGCTAAGAAGAAGAGAAGTTAATTTCCTAGTAAGAAGTTCACATCAGCAGAGAAGTTGGAGATTGTTCATACAGACTTGAGCGATCCTACTAGGACTAGAGGATTCTATGGAGAAAGGTATTTTATGATTCTTGTTGATGATTTTACAAGAATGATGTGGATTGCATTTTTGAAAGAAAAATCTAAAGCATTTGATAATTTTAAGATCATTAAGAATAAAGTTGAGAATGAATCTAGAATGAAGATTAAATGTTTGAGATCTGATAGAGGTGGAGAATTTACTTCTAGAGAGTTTAACACCTTTTGTGAAGTGAATGGTATTAAGAGATAGTTTTCAGCCCCTAGAACACCTAAAAAAAATGGTATTGTAGAAAGAAGAAATAGGTCAGTAACTAAAGCAGCAAGAGCTATGTTATTTGAGAATAACTTGGCAAAGACATTTTGGAGAGAAGCAGTGAATACAGTAGTATATACAATAAACAGAGTACAAATTAGAGCAGACACAGAGAAGACACCTTATGAATTATGGTTTGGACATGCACCCTTAGTTAAGTATTTTAGAATTCTTGGAAGCAAATGCTATATAAAGAGAGATGATGATATTGGAAAGTTTGATCCTAGAAGTGATGAAGGTATTTTTCTTGGATATTATTTGAAGAGAAAAGCATATAGATGTTACAATAAGAGAAGTAAAACTATTGTTGAGAGCGCAAATGTTAAAGTTGATGAGAAGTTTAAAATTTAGGAAATAATGCTTGATTATGAATCTGATGAAGAAGCTAATCCTCAGCCTAACATTGAAACTACTGAATTATTCTATGAGACTGACAGTGAATTGTTGAATGAGAATCATACTGCAGAAGAAACTAGAGAAGAATATAAAGAAGAATCTACAGTTGAAGCAAGATCTGTGACTATGACACCGAACAGGTATCTATCTAGACATCATCCTGTTGAACAAGTTATTGGAAGTTTGGACAAAGGAGTTATGACTAGAAATAAGGTACATTTATGTTTGATTTCTCAAATTGAACCTAAATCTACTAATGAAGTTTGTGAAGATGAACATTGGATTAATGCTATGAAAGAAGAACTAGATCAAATTGGAAAGAACAAGACATGGGAATTGGTTCCTAGACCTAAAGACAAGACTGTGATTGGAACTAAATGGGTATTTAGAAACAAGATGAATGAACAAGGAGAAGTAGTAAGAAACAAAGCAAGATTAGTATGTAAGGGATACTCACAACAAGAAGGAATTGACTATGAGGAAACCTTTGCACCAGTAGCAAGACTTGAAGCAGTAAGAATGTTTTTGGCTTATGCAGCTTTTAAGAAATTCAAAGTGTATTAGATGGATGTAAAGTCCGCATTTCTGAATGGTGAATTAGAAGAAGAAGTCTACATTGAGCAGCCTAAAATTTTTCCTTTGACTCAAGAAGGAGATTTGGTATGTAAACTAAAGAAAGCATTATATGGACTAAAGAAAGCACCTATAACTTGGTATGCTAGATTGGATAAATATTTGTTGAAATTGGGATTTACTAAAGGAACAATAGATAGTAATTTGTACACAAAAGAAATTGAAAATGGATTGTTAGTTATAGTTATTTTTGTTGATGACATTATCTTTGGAGGAGGAGATGAAGCTAGTGACAAATTTGCTTATGAAATGAAGATAGAATTTGAAATGAGCATGATTGGTGAGATGAAATAATTTTTGGGATTACAAATAACATAGAACAATGATGGTATCTTTGTTAGCCAGACAAAGTACTTGAATGATTTGCTGCAAAGATTTGGAATGGAGAACTGTAAACCAGTTGGAACACCTATGGTTACAGGACACAAACTATCAAGCAAAGATGAAACACCAGTAGTTGAGCAAAAGAAATACAGATCCATGATTGGAGGATTGCAATACTTAACACACACTAGATTGGATATACGACATTTAGTTGGAATGGTAGCAAGATTTCAAGTTTAACCCAGAGAGTCACATTATGCAGCAATAAAGAGGATATTGAGATATTTAAGAGGCACAATGGACTATGGATTGTGGTATGAAAAATCTGATGATTTCACCCTATGTGCATATACAAATGTTGATTGGGGAGGTAGTGTTGATGATAAGAAAAGCACCAGTGTTGAAGCCTTTTTTCTTGGAGGAAGATTGGTTTCCTGGTTGAGCAAGAACTAGAATTGTATTTCACAGAGTACAGTAGAAGCAGAATATGTAGTAGTAGCAAACAATTGTAACCAGATAATTTGGATGAAGCAGATGCTGAAGGATATTGGAATTAAATTTGTTGAACCTGTTGTCATACATTGTGACAACACCAGCACAGTCAGTATGTCTAAGAATCATGTATTGAATTCTAAAACTAAGCATATAGAGATCAAGTATCATGCTGTAAGAGAGAAAGTTGCTGAGAAAGAAGTCAGACTAGAGTACATAAGCACAAAGGAATAGATAGCAAACATATTTACAAAGCCTTTGCCTAAGGATACATTTGAGTATCTGAGAGGTATGCTTGGGGTTATGCCCCAGCCTACTTTTGAGTAATGATGCAGTTGCTGCATCCATATAGTTGTATATGAGCCCTATCTTTTTCTAGATTGGATGTTGGTACTTCCTCTATGGGGGAGTATGTGTATCTGAGCTGAGTCATGAGGACTCTTGTGAATGTATTTTCTGAAATGGTGTCTTTGGACATTGAGTTGTTGTTGACATAGTGATGAAATTTCTATAATTGACGTCAATGGGGGAGAAGTATACATGAAAAACAATATAGAACATTTGTTGGAGAGAACTTAATAGGATAATGAAGGAAGATTTGATTGATGAAGAAGATTTGAAGAACTTTCAAAGTATCAGTGCAGCAGTGCAGTAGTATTGGATTTTTGGAACATTGGATGTTTTTCATCTATGTTGCCATCAATGCCAATGGGGAAGATTGTTACGAATGAATGCTAGATGTTGGCAGTCATTCTGTAGTATTTTTTATTGCATTCATGACTATGATTGTCATTGATGTCAACACAGTGATCTTCTGGAGACTAGCAGAGAAGCAGATAGTGTTTTGATTAGCACACATGGGATATTGCAGTTGGAGCTATGTGATGTTGAGGTTATACTCTTTGATATGTTATATTTCTATGGTTAAGATCATAGATAGTAATTTATTGATTCATGAAAGTTATGAGCATTTTGGTAAAAGTAGTATTCAGGCAGTGTTCCTGAGTAGCGGTTTGTGGAAATCGAATGATATCTCCTAATCAGGATGGAATCTAGTTTTGCACAATTAAAGGGAAGTTTGAGACACATTTATCATGATGTGATTCATAGTGAAAACTTTGAGGTCACACGAGTGAAGAGTTATTGCATTTGGAAGCTGACAGTTTTGTGTAATTTTGATGTAGCGTATGGAAACTTTTATTTTGTAATTGTGTGCCGACTCATTTGTAATTATTTGAGTGTGGTATAAAGGAAGGAATATTTTTCCTTATTGTATGTAGTTTTAATATGAAAGAAGTGTGAGTATGGTTTCATTTCATGTGAATGTAAGCATGAAGTGAAGAAAAGAGCCTAAGAAGTTGTGAAAATGAAATTGTGAAGGAAGACATGTGAAGTACAGAGATTTGGAATTGAGATCTAGTGTAGTAGTGAGTGCAGTTTGGCACAATAAAGAGGTAACATATTTCATATTATTCTACTGAATAATATCAAGGTTATTTGGATAGTTTGTTCATTGATCTTACCCTGAAGCTATTTGGGCAGTGGGTCCTTCTATCTTCCATAACTCTTAACAGGGTTAGAATCTTTTAACAGGGATTCAAAATCTCCTAACATGGATTTATATGTACTAAATGTATTTCATAAGACTCCTAAAAAATTCCATCCTCTCACAAGGAATATTCATATTAGTGCATCTTTTGTGGGCATCATTCCCACCGGGGTTTACTCTTTGATCAAGAGGTTCCCTAGTCAACATATCTTGTGTTACTATGTCATTGTGTATGAATATCTTTGTATGGTTTGTAATTGCATTGCTTACATGGTTAAATGTTGTTGAAGATGTTAAAAGTTATAATTATCTGATAACTGATTCACCCCCCCCCCCCCTCTCTCAATTATTTTAGTGGACTTTACTTTCTAACAGAGCTCACTTCTCAAATACAATAAGGGCTAAAACCCAAAGGAAGGCTTACTACCTTACAACAAGTAGTTGGACAATAATCTCTCATGGAATGCTATCCACAAATCATGAACTAGCTAATAGAATCTTCAGCATTCTAATACAATTCTAATGAAGTACATAATACACAAGATCTCTCCCTCAATTGTAGATTCCACTCATACCTCTTTGAACAGTCTCTCATACACACATACACACATTATCTAATCCACAAAAGGATATTACATCATTACACTTATACAATTCATCGACCTCATAGAAGTAAAAAAGGTCAGCTTAAACCTTGAAATCTAATTACAAATATTTAATCAAATACAATACAATCATTAATGCAATTCAAAATATGTTAACTAGTACATGGTAAGGATCCAAATCTTCATCCATGAACATGCTCTAGCTCCATAAATCACACCTAAATCCATTGTAACACACTACACCATCTAGTACACCAAGAACAATAAGAACACCAACCTGCCACAAGAAAATCACCAAATCTAATCACATCACTCAACGAGATCCAACAACATGAATAAAACATTATCTAGAAACATTAGCAAGAACATGAAATTGTTGGCAAGTTGTCTATACTGAAGTATATGACTAGATATATTGTTGTCATTATGGCAACAAAGTCATATAGCAATTTGGAGTCAGTGCACTAAGTGTAAAGATCATAAATCAATTAAGTATTGAAGACTAGATAGCATATAGAATTCATGTAGCTCAGAGCACCTGCGCCCATGCGTATGGATGAATTATGGTATACACCCTAGAATTTAAGGTTGTTAGACTACTTATGGTTATTCTAAGAGTGCATAAGTAGATATTCAAAGATGTAAAAGTTATAGTCAGTTAAAGTTTCACAGCTAGTATGTGCCAGCAGAGAATAGAGCATAGAGCTGACAGTGACTATTTTGGTTTGCGATTGTAAATTAATGTGTTAGAGGCTATGTGCCCATTGTATTTAGGTTGCCAAAATATGTACATGTATAATTGTAAGCATGCTTAAGACAATTCATTTGGAAGCATTATTTGTAATTAGTTATAGGGCCGACCTATTTGTATATTTGATATGAGCACATAAATATAAGGTGCACCCATTTTATTTAGTATGGAAGCGGAAATAGAGTTATGAGAAGTAGAGAAGAGGTATGCGAAGAGAGCATATGATGTATTAGATCTTTTCTAGAGGTCAAAGCATTAGTGCACCAAAGGAACTGATCTGACAAGTAGTGTCACAGAATAGTTCACCTGCAGATATAGTGTGTATCTGATCTCAGAAGGTTGTAGCCTTCATCATTTTTGTAGTGAGCTCTTGGATAGTGAGTCCACTCCCCTAATAGGGATCATTGTAAAAGAATCCTAACAAGGTCCAACCATTAACAAGGTCTATTGTACTAAAATCATTGTAAAGCTACTCCTAACAGGGTAAAGGATCTTCTAACAAGGATCACAAAACACTAGTGTAGATTATTAGTGGGTATCAAGTTCCACTGGGGTTTTTACCTATTTGGGTTTCCCCATAACTATATTGGTTTCATGTGTTGATTTCATGTTTCATATTTATGTGAATGTTTAATTTAGTACTTAAGCATTTAATATTAGTATTTAGATTTAAGTGAAAAGTTAAAATACAGTGAACACTAATTCAAACCCCCCCCCCCCCCCCCGCTCTCAGTGTTCCCATTCCTAACAATTGGTATCAGAGCTCTGGTCCTTAGCAAATAAGTTTAACCACTTGAGGAGATCGTGAACAAAAAGGATTTGGAGAAGAATCTTGAAGCAACTCTTGAAGACCTGGAAAACTCAAAAAGAGAAATTGAAAAACTAAAATAAAAAGTCAATGATGTTCAATTAGTTATCAAGAGACTTAGAAAGGATTTGAAGGGACACTTGAAATAGTGATCTTGAAGAAAAAGTCAAGAAGTTGAATGAAGAAAATGCATCCTTAGTGAGTCAGCTTGAAGAATTAGATGACAAACTAATGAACAATCAAGATGTCTACAATCAACAAGTCAAGGAGAACCTTCAACTGAATGAAGAACTAAGGGAGGCTAACTTAGAAATCTTGGAGCTAAAGAATATCAAAGAAAACTTGGAATCTGAATTAAAGAAGTCAAAGGATCATATTGACAAATTACACACCAGTGTTGAATTAGTAGAATCACAGTTGTATGCAAGAAGAATCAAAGGAGACACTAGTTGTATCGGATACAATGAAGCACAAAATTAGATTGACAGTATGAGAGAAAGAAAGGATTCACAAAAGGAATATACTGATACTGAGAAGACTGAAGATCAAACCAAAGATAATGGTAGTCCTCCTAAAAATGAGCACAAGCCTATTGAACACACCTATTTTTCATGTAACAAGCATGGACACATTGCAAGAAACTATACAGAGGTAAAGCCTTTTAATGGTTATTGTTATACATGTAATAGATTTGGTCATAGAGCAATAAATTGCAAGACTAGTAAGAAGAGTAGGATTCGGCATGATCAAAGAAATCATAATCAAACCAATGCAAGAAGTTCTCAGAATGTTACATGTCAGATATGTAACTATAATAGTCATATAGAAAAACAATGTAGAATGGTGACTCATGTCAATGAACCAAGGAATAATAGACCTCCAATGATTTGTCACACCTGTAACAAGGCTAGACATATCTCAAAGTTTTGTAGGTCAAGGATGCAAGGTCAAGAAAGCCCTAAAAAGGCTAAAGAACCAGTTTTGGATCCTGAAGCAGAAGTCAAGTTTGTGAAGGAATCAAAAGATGTGAGCATGATTTGGTCCAATGGAAAGAAGGAAAATGTTGATGGTAATGTATTGGATGCAACTCCAGTGGATGCACCTTCTACATCTACATGAATGGCCCTCGGGGTCATAGGGGGAGCTAATTTAGCTCTAGACCCCTGCGTGGCTAGTATACTCATCCTCAGAGTATGCACCTTTGGACTTAAGCTATTGGAATGTATTGGAACCTTTGTGCAAGAGCACACATGCTGATTGTTAGTAAAACTCAAGTTTGAAAATTTGAAGTGACAAACTAGTTTGCATGAGTTGCATTAATGGTGAATTTCTTACTTTAAGTACACTAAAAGTTGTTTGTTCACTCATTGCATTCATATTCAGAGTGATTGGAGAGTAGATTGAGCCTTGGAAGTTCTTGTGAAGAGTTGGAGATTAATTTATCAGTGATTGTAGTGCATTTGATCGGTTGCAAGAAACCTTAACTCATTGCGCTAGTTTGGAAGCCGTTAGAACATCTCAGAGGTCCTTTGGAAAGTGAATATCAAGTCATGGCCACTCCTATTATTTTTGATGTTGCTGAGAATAAGCATTATATTGTCAAAAGGCACCCATTTAAATCAGCCCTAGATGATTTAGAGGGATCATTCTCCCACACGCCGATGGGCATCATGCATGTAGAAGACATAAGGGCTTACATCTATTGTAAGAAGGAACTTGTTGGAATGGATAGTTTAAGGGTGTACATGGAAACAATGTTGAAACCAGATAAAATATTCATGGATGAATACACTAAATAAAATGATCACCCCATTGTTGAGTATGCCATGGCATATGAGTTCTATGAGGAAGAATGGATAAAGATATTGTTGAGTAGAATCCATGATGATTTTTTTTGGATTGGAGATGTACCGGTAAGAATCATAGGAGACTTGATTCATGAGATAATAGGCCTATCTAAGATAGGCAACATCCTTCCAATGGGTAAGGATGTCAAGAAAATGGTGGAGCAAGTGTGTAAATCTAGAAGTGACAAGTGTGGCATGACCATTGAGCCTATAGAGAAACCAGACATTAAGTTAATGTCAATGATACTTGGTTATAGATTTCATCATACTAGCAGGGTGAATAATGTGTCTACAGGCACTATTCTAGTAGCCATCTATCTTGTACAAGAAGATGGAGAGTTCAACTTGTGTGAAATCTTGCATGCACAGTTGATAGACAACATTAGGGCTATCAAACATGACAAGACTAAGGTATTCGATTTTGGGTCCCTTATCATCTATATGTACCTAAATATAGTTGGTAAAGTGTCAGACTTGTATCTAGACAAGTCCATTCCTACCATGCCACAGATATCAAACAAGGCATCCAAAAAAAGCACACTAAGAGATTTCATCACTTTGGAATTGAAGACCTTTAGATTGAGGATGTAGATGAGCTACAGGATTCCTAAGACTATTGTAGAGAAGTATAAGGATACAATATGCTTCATGATGGAGATTGACACTACATGTATGGAATTTGTTGAGCCTAGAACTAAGTGGATTCATCCACTTGGGTATGAAGTTAAAGAACAAGTTCTTGAAGCCTATGCATAGGTATTGCTATCAGCTCCCAAAGATGACAATGAACCTAGGTGGGGAACCTATGAAGAAAAGACTAGAGAAGTTGATGCTAAGCTAAACAGTGCTGCAACAAAGAGAAAGGTTGCAAAGGTCACATCAGAGATCCTAAGAATACATGGTGTATCACAAGAAGACCTTTATAAAGAAAGGGATGAAAAGATTTCCCTATAATTGAATAGTGTAACAGAAGACCAAGAAGATCCCAAGATGAAGAAGATAAAAATTGAGAAAGATGACAGTCAGAAGGATAAGGAATATAGTACTCCTTTTGCACCCAAAGATACTCCTCTGGAGTATAAGCCTTTATTCAAGAGGAAGAAAGAAGCAATTAGTAGTCATCCATCCTTGTGAGCATTAAGGAGCAAGAAAAACACTCAAGCACCTCCTTAGGTAGGATTCAGACCTAGCCTCAAAGTTCTATATGCAAGAATTGTTGATGAGGGAAGGATTGATCAAATAGGGAAGTTCTATGAATCATACAATGAGATTGATAACTCTAAAATTTATGGTATGATTATCAAACATATGATAAAGTTCAAAAAGATAGTTCTTGAATTGAAAATAGAAATACTAGATAATGTATGGGACATTCTAGAAAACCTTAAAAGACAAGCAAATGAAGAAGACCTAAGGATCAGGGAAAAAGTGCTAGAAGACACTCTGCCTGTATGTTCTAAAGAAGAAATAGATCTGATGTTGAATTTGGTAAAGCCACACCTTAGAAAAAAAATGAGGACTCTTCACATCATGAACAAAGATTATGAGTTGATAACAAGGGAAATAGAGAAGGCCTTTGAAAAGGTGTTGTTGGAACAACATGGAACAATAGATCAAACCACCTACTATGCCCATCACTCATGCACCCATTAAGGAAGATAAAGTGGTAGAGCCCACTAATGTACCAATGACAGGTCCTCAGGACTCAGTACCAATAGTAGAAACTCAAACAAAAGTAGATCAATCTGCACCTATGACAGAATAACCCAAAGATAGCACAATTATCATAGATAATGTGGAAATAGCCATGGAAACTACTGATAAGGAGTTGGACAAGTTTGAGGAAGCATTTTTCAACACTAAGGAAGTAGAAATCTTATGCAGCAATACCCCTCCCACTCAGCAAGAAGAAGTAATCATAGAAGACATTTCTGGTGAGAAAGAAGTAGAAAAGAAAGATGAATCTTTTGTTGATTTGGTCAAGATGAAGCAAGAGGTGATGGATAGCACTCCCATCACTACCAGAGGATAAGAAAATGGTAAATGTACATTTAGTTGATGATGTGAGCACAGTCATCTCTCAATTCAAATTAAATTTTTCAAGCCTAGAAGAATTTGTGGCCATAGTGGTAGAGGAGAAGTACTTAAAAAGGAGACTAGATGAACTGATGAGTAATTTTTCACTAGACTTGAACTCTCTTAAGTCTGGTCAGGCATCATTGAAGGAGTTTGCAGATCAAGGAAGGAAAGTCGTTGCAAAATCCATGGATCAGGATAAGTTCACTAATGCCCATCTTAAGAAGATCAAAAATGCAAAAGTAATGATTGAGAAGGTGAAGATTTCAATGCTAGACATAGCCATTTATGCAAACATGTGCAAAAATGTCTATTAAGGTCAGTTGGACATAATTGAGAAGGTAGAAAAATAAATGGAGAAGATAAGGTCTAGACAGACTCAGTTGAGGAATGCTCTTGCGCCCTCACTAGACATTCTCAGTCAAAACATAAAGGAGATTGATGTGACCATGATAACCTATGATCAATGTCTGAGCATAGAATCGGAGAAGATGGAGAAGCTTCAATCAGCATTATGCACCCATCTACAGACAGTCAATTCTCTGATAAGCTTTTGGAAGAAGGAGATCCAGAAACTCAAGATTGCATATCCAAATGTTTTCCCTTAGTGAGTGTATGTAGATAAAGATTTTGATATACCTTTTTCATTAATGTCAAAGGGAGAGTTGTATAGAATATGTGTACAAAGATGTATAGAAGACAAAATGTTTTGTGTAAAGGGACAGTTAGAAACTTGGCCATAGAAACTTGGCCATATTCCTTTTTTGCCATCAATGATAAAGGGGGAGATTGTTGGAAAGTTTTCTATACTAAAGTATATGACTAGATATAGTGTTTTCATTATGGAAACAAAGTCATATAGCAGTTTGGAGTCAGTGCACTAAGTGTAAAGATCAGAAATCAGTTAAGTGTTGAAGACTAGACAACATACAGAGTTCCTACAGCTCAGAGTACCTGCGCCCATGTGTACAGATGAATTATGGTATGCACCCTATAATTTAAGGTTGTTAGACTATACTTATGCTTAGTTTAAGACCACATAAGTAGATATCCAAAGATGTAAAAGTTATAGTCAATTGAAGTTGCACAGCTAGTATGTGCCAGCAGAGAATAGAGCATAGAGCCGACAGTGACTATTTTGGTTTGTGATTGTAAATTAATGTTGTAGAGGCTATGCACCCATTGTATTTAGGTTGCTGACATATGTACATGTATAATTATAAGCATGCTTAAGCCAATTCATTTCGAAGTGTTATTTTTAATTAGTTATAGGGCTAACCTATTTGTATATTTGATATGAGCGCATAAATATAAGGTGCGCCCATTGTATTCAGTATGGAAGTGAAAATAGAGTTATGAAAAGTAGAGCAGAGGTATGAAAAGAGAACATATGATGTATTATAGCTTTACTAGAGGTCAAAACATCAGTGCACCAAAGGAACTAATCTGACAAGTAGTGCAACAGCAATAGTTCACCTGTAGATATAGTGTGTATCTAATCTCAAAAGGTTGTAGCCTTCATCATTTGAGTAGTGAGCTCTTGGACAGTGACTCCACTCCCCTAACAGGGATCATTTTAAAAGACTGCTAACAGGGTTTGACCCTTAACAAGGTCTACTATAATAAAAGCATTGTAAAGCTACTCCTAACAGGGTTAAGGGTCTTCTAACAAGGATCACAAAACACTAGTGCAAATTATTAGTGGGCATCAAGTCCCACTGAGGTTTTTACCTATTTGGGTTTCCCCGTAACCATATTGGTGCCATGTGTTGATTTCATGTTTCATGTTTATGTGAATGTTTAATTCAGTACTTAAGCATTTATAATTCAATATTCAAATTTAAGTGAAAAGTTAAAATACAATGAACACTAATTCAACCCCCCCCCCCTCTCAGTGTTCCCATTCCTAACAGAAATGTCACAGTAATGACCAAAACAACTCTATCTTAGAATTCACCATTAACTTTGTGACATCCATCAAAAACACCAACAATAACCTCTATCACTCAAGAAAAATAGCTTGCCAGCATCCAAATCACAAACCACTCAATTTGAGGACACACATCCATGTCCAATATACATCACTAGGTTAGTAACTGAAAATGTTTCATAACTAATCCACACTTATCCAAAAACTATAACATTGTCTTTTTCAAAATATGAGATCCACTCCTAACTCCAAATTCCCAAAGGAGAGATCCAATTTGATCAACCAAAAGGTTAATGCACAATCGAATCAATCTATGGAGAATATGAAAGAGAGAGAAAAACCCTATATTTCCCTATGGATAATTATGCTTGAAATTTGAAATAATTGAAATACAAGTACTAACCTCAAATTAGGGAAAATCTAGAAAATGACAATTTCTAATGTCTGTGTACTTTCAGGCAATTCTGCAACCTATTTCAGACTGGAAATGTCAAGATGAAGAAAACCCAAAAATCTTTTATCTTTATGAGGGCAGGTAGTCTTTGACCCTCATAAAAGGTCAAAGGCTACATTCTTTATTTGAAGGTCAGTTTTGACTTTGTTCGCAGATCCTAGAATTTCACCAAAAAGGGTATCCAAATCTACTCTCAAATCCAAAATTTCACACCTGCACCTGCAAGAAAAAGAGGGTTTTTGTTGTTTGTTTGGGGGGTTTGCCTTGGTCAAACCACCAATTTAGGAATTAACCTTGAAATTGAATTGAAATGTAGTGTGCATAAACAAAGCAATTGAAACAATTCACCTCGCTTATGTTGAAGTCCTTGTAGAGGATTCAAATCCTCAAATCCACAAGTAGGAATGCTTCAATGGATGTAGAATGAATGTAGGATGTCTCAAATCAATGGCATTGGATCTTCAACACCAATATTAAATTGATATTTACATATGAGGAGGCTTGGATGAATGTAGAAGGATAGATCTTCAAGGGGGATCCAAAGAGATTGAATCCTTCAATGGATAATAGTGGATCTCCTTGATGGATGAATTCTTGAACACTTGAATGCTTGAAGGCTTTCTTGAATGCTCGAATTCACTTACTTTCACTTGAGAGCTTGATGGAAAAAGAAGATGTGAATGAGTGATGAGAAAATGAGAGAGGAAGGCCTCCTTTTAAAGTGAACTAGGGCACAATCCTCTAGAGGGGCCACCTTGGAGAATTAAATCCCAATTAGGTCCTAACCTTTAGAAAATATACCTAGATTAAATGCAATTAAAGGATTTACCATTGTAAAACCCAAAATGGTCAACCCGGAGGCAAGAAACAAATATCCTCGAAACCCAACACCCGAAAATCAAGGAAATTCAAAATTTGGATAGGGGGTCAAGGATGAGATTGGATCTAACCATGTCAAGGTTGAGGTCAATCCTAACTAGGTCAAGATAGAGTTTGACTTTGACCCCATAAAGTTTACTTTGACCTTATGATCAAAAACCTCAGGATCCTGACCCAGAATGCTAGGAAATGTAGATATGAAGTGAAAATCGGGTGTAGAGGAAAGAAGAACAGGGGAAAAAGCCAGATACATGCAAAGACCCAATCAAGGCACTTAACATGACCCTAGACCACATACTCAAAGGGCTAAATGCTCTTATCATGGAAGTGCTTCCATTTTAAGATGATACATTAAGCCCCCACTTTAGCAAGAGTATGGACTTGATGCAAACTCTTGGTAAAGGAGATCAGAATGAAAAGATAATTTTATCATAATCCAAGGGACAAAGGGAAACCTTAAGCCCCCAGGGACTCAAGTCTTCATCAAATCCTAGATCACAATAAGAGAGACATCTCTAGAGAGAGAGAGAAAGGGTGTGATTACCTCGCCCAATGAGAACTTATGTCCCATTGTAAACCACACAAGGAAACGGCGCAACTAAAAAGATGGAATTGAACCACCTAGTGAATGTGGCTACTCACTAGTCAACCCATCAAGGATTCACCCTTAGGAATATTCTATTCCATAAGAATAAAACCAAAAAACTAAAGAGATCTAGTCTTAAGGACACCTCCGACCTTAAGGGATCAAAATATATGTATATTTGAAACTGGAGGGATCAAGAGATCCTAAAATATAAATCCATGCTTTAAGGATTAGTTATTAATCCAAAAAGGGAAAAAAGGTATTTTGAAAAATATGTGCGTATTGAAAAGTGTGTGTGTGTGTGATAAGTGAGTAGAGCATATGCCCCCACCTTAAATTCATTGCTGACACTTTAACAAGAGCAATGGCTTTAACGGAAACATAAAGAACTCCATTGATTACATTTCCACATCGAGATTCCCCTAGATGAAGACAAATCAAAGGAAATATCACAAAAACATACAGAGAATGCATAAGGGATCTACCTATCGTGGGGTCAATATGATCATAAGATAATATATATATGATATTATTACAAATGAATTGACATCATTCTCCAAAGAAAGTAGAACTATGATCACAAAGGAGGAAAGATCACATAAGATATATGAAGGAGAATCTTTTCAGACCATGACATGGAGACCAAAAAGAATTAGTGCTACCATATCTCGAATCCAAGTAGATTTACACAAGGAAACATTTACAAACATAGCACAATTACAACATAACATGGAACAATGCATAGAATAATAGAGATACATATAGAGGAATTTGAACAACAATTTCAATTCCTTTATCACCTTGTACCAACTGAGTAACAAGGATTGTATAAAAGAATCTAACAACATTTAGAAAACACATTATGGGAGAAGCACAGTACAGTAGGAAAACACACAACAAAGCTACCACAAAGGAAAAGTCGATCAAGCATGTCGCCTACTCTCCCCATCTCATTGTATATCATTTAGGGAAGGTGGGTAACTCACAAGAGGGACTATATCCAACATAGTTGGAATGATAGCCAGTTCCAAACAAGGATCCTCTTCAGAATCAGAATGTTCGACACTAGGTATAAGAGTTAATTGTGATGAAAGCATGTTAGGTAAATCAATGTCAATGTCAATAGTCTCATATTCATCATTAACATCATTAGTATCATCAAGAGTATCTTCTTCATCCAAATTAATCAAAATAGTATCTAAGATATGAATAGAATCATCATAATCAGGCATCTTAACATCATTATTAGTAACAACTTCTTCTAACACATCATGCATAGGTTTATCCGAAGAAGGTAGAGATCTTTGAAGAATAGAATTATGAGCTTTAGCATGAGCATGATGCTTTTTATAATGTTTGTTAGCAAATTGATTACATTTTGATTTATTTGAAATAGATTGAGAACTAGGAGGAACAATCACATGATCCTTAATAGGTTCTTTAGGAAGATCAATAGGATTATCAACAATAGGAGGAACAATCACAAGATCTTTGATAGGTTCCTTAGGAAGAGTAATAGAAGGAACTTGATTAATAGAACTAGAAGTCATAGTTAAAGGAGGTATAGAAGGTGTAGGCAAAAGACCATGATTAAGATCCATACGAGGTATGCTTAATTCAAGAATCTTATGATATTTATATGCTTGATATGAATGGAAAAGATTATCAGGTTGAGGAGGACATAAATTAGGTAATGAAGGCCAAAAGAAATCAAGAGCAGCACAATCTCTAGGCCTAGAATGTTTATATAAACTATGATTAATCATCTTCACTTCTTCATCATGAATGAACTTAAGACATTTATGGATAGGTGAAGCAACAACATGCATGGCATTTAACCAAGGAAAACCTAGCTTAACTTGAAATTGATCAGAAGTAGGAAGAACAACAAAGGAAGTGTTCACAATTTTTCCACAAAGTTCAACTAGTAAAGTAATAGAACCAAATGATGGATAAAGAAAACCATTACAAGTTTGAATCCACACATCTGATGTATCATAAGAATCACATTATAAGTTTTTCATAAAAATATTTTCTTCAGTAATAAAATTGACTAAGGATGTAGGATCAACAAGACAACCACAAGTAGGTTTCTGAGAAATCCTAGCAGAAATGTAAAGTGGACCATCAAGAGCTTTAATAGTCTCAGCGTCATCAAAGGTAATAAAAAGTTCCTGAGGTCTTTTATTCTTAGGTTGTTGTCAAGGTTTAGGTTGAGTTTTCAATTTAGGCTTAGGTTTTGGTCGAGGTTGAGATTGAACTTCAGATTGAATCTGAGGTTGAGGTTGAAGTTGAGGTGGAGATATAGATTGACCAACATGCTCCACTTGATTTACAACATGATTGAGATCATCCATCTTTGAATCATACACAATTTCCATAGTAGATGGTTGAGCAATTGTATTAGTATCATGCGTAGGTAAAGGATTTGTATAGATTTGAAGGTTTTGATTAGGAGGAGAGACATATTTGTTCCCACTACCATTAAGATTATCAACAGATAAGGCATTAGAGTCAATTAAGTCCTAAACCTTATGTTTTAAAGAATAACATTTCTCAGTATCATGACCGTTCTGACAATGATAGTGACAAAAATCATTTTGATCAAAAGATTTAGAGGCAATCATAATAGATAAAAGAGGTTGAATGGGAGGTAAAGTAATCATATTAGTAGTTAACAACCTATTCATAATAGCATGTAAAGGTTCAGAAAGAGGAGTAAACATATGATTTAATTGAAAAGCAGTGGATGCAGAAGTGGCATTGTGAGATGCAACAGCAACTTGATTAGCAATTGCATTCGCTTGTTTGTTTATCTTGACATAGTTGTTGAATTTTTTAAATTTGTTAGGATTAGGAGCAGCATCACTCTTATCAACTAGAATAGGAGCCATTGGAGTGTTGCTCTCAAATTGACTCACTTTTAATTGATAATGATGAAGCGCTGCTCAAAGTTGTTGAAAAGAGGTAAATTTAGTAAGCAGAATATTATCTCTAATATCCTTTTGCAAATTTGAAATAAACATATGTTGAATATCAATATCAAGAATAGGATAGGAAATTTGAGCATACAAATGCTTAAATCTACCAATAAATTCGGTCAATTTTTCTTTAGCACTTTTTTTACAATGCATCAAATCAGTCAAAGACACTTGCAGGCCAATGTTGTTTTGAAATTGTTGAATAAAGGCATTAGAAAGTTTTGGAAAGGAATCAATAGAATAAAGAGGCACGGAACAATACCATTGTAAGGCCTTGTCATGGAAAGTTCTAGCAAACAATTTGGCTAAAATCCTATGGTCATGAGCATAATCACCACAAAGGATTTGGAATGTTTTAACATGATGAACAAGATCTCCTTTTCCATTATAATTCTCAAGATGAGGCATATCGACTTGCTGAGGAACAGGAGTACAAATAATATCCAAGGACAAAGGACTTCCCATGTCACATGTAGGGATACTAAACTTGTTTTGAGTTAAGGAAGCAAGTTGTTGTTGTAAGGATGACATAGTTTGAGCCAAACTGATGATTGTTGAATCATTAGAGGAAATAGTAGGAGTAGCAACATTAGACACTAGGTAAAGTGTAAGAAGCTGCAGGAATAGAAGACACAACTAGAGGAACACTAGGAACTACAGTTGGAAGTGGATTGGAATAAGTAAAAGGAACATTATGATATGAAGGTTGTGATGTAGGAAAGGACATAGGAGGAACACTCATAGGAATAGAGGGAACTGTCATAGTCACCAAAGAAGGAGTATAGGTAGGAATACTAGGTAAAGGATTAGAAGGAGGTTCAACACTAGTGATAGGAGGAATCAACCCTAAATCTTGAGCTTCTTGAGCTAAAGTTTAACATTTGAATGAACAAGGTGAGTAATACCATGCAAGAGGTTAACACCTTGATCGCTGTCATGGAGAACTTTCTTAAGAGCCTCTATAGCTTGAATAGAATCTTGATTATGGCTCTCTTGAATAAGCCAATTACCCATTTTATCAAGTTTAGTTGAAACTTCTTGGACTTGTTCAGGAGGAACTCTTAAAGCGTCATCCTCATCATGAGATGAGTGAGAAGATTTTTGCTCCATAGTAGGATTGGAATCATGAAGAATCAAATTATCATCTGGGACCCTAAGGAAAGGAGAGAAGATTTAGGATAAAAGGCACCCATGATTCTACGATTTCTTCTAACCAGAATATTATAAGACTAGTAGTAGTAAAGCTCATAAACCAATGTAATGCAAATGAACTAAACTAAGAACACATAAAGCATGAATATTTTTATATTTTTGAAATCTAATTAGCATGAAAGATCTAACACAAAGGAGAAATCTAATACTAGCATGGAAACCTTTTAAAGTTAAAAACCACAGTGGGGATCAAACCCACGAGATGATGTACTCTATTAAAATCACTATACCTTGTTAGGAATATTACAAAGGGAATGCACATGAATTAAGGCACACTACCTAGAGCTCACTTCTCAAATACAATAAGGGCTAAAACCAAAAGGAAGGCTTACTACCTTACAACAAGTAGTTGGACAATAATCTCTCGTGGAATACAATCCACAAATCATGAACTAGCTAATAGAATCTTCATCATGCTAATACAATTCTAATGAAGTACATAATACACAAGATCTCTCCCTCAATTGTAGATTCCACTCATACCTCTTTGAATAGTCTCTCACACACACATACACACATTATCTAATCCACAAAAGGATATTACATCATTACACTTATACAATTCATCAACCTCGTAGAAATAAAAAAGGTCAGCTTAAACCTTAACACCTAATTACAAATATTTAATCAAATACAACACAATCATCAATGCAATTCAAAATATGTCAGCTAGTACATGGCAAGGATCCAAATCTTCATCCTTGAACATGCTCTAGCTCCATAAATCACACCTCGATCCATCGTAACACACTACACCATCTAGTACACCAAGAATAATAAGAACACCAGCCTGCCATAAGAAAATCACCAAATATGATCACATCACTCAATGGGATCCAAAAACATGAATATAACATTATCTAGAAACATCAGCAAGAACATGAAATGTCACAGTAATGACCAAAACAACTCTATCTTATAATTCACCATTATCTTTGCGATGTCCATCAGAAACACCAACAATAACCTCTGTCACTCAAGAAAAATAGCTTGCTAGCATCCAAATCACAAACCACTCAATTTGAGGACACACATCCATGTCCAAAATATGTCACTAGGTTAGTAACCAAAAATGTTTCATAACTAATCCACACTTATCCAAAAACTATAACTTTTTCTTTTTTGAAATATGAGATCCACTCCTAACTCCAAATTCCCAAAGGAGAGATCCAATTTGATCAACCAAAAGGTTAATGCACAATCAAATCAATTTATGGACAATATGAAAGAGAGATAAAAACCCTATATTTCCCTATGGAGAATTATTCTTGAAATCTTAAATAATTGAAATACAAGAACTAACCTCAAATTACGGCAAATCTGGAAAATGCCAATTTTTGATGTCTGTGTGTACTTTTGAGCAATTCTGCAACCTATTTTGGACTAGAAATGTCGAGACAAAGAAAACTCAAAAATCTTTTATCTTTCTGACGGAAGGTAGTCTTTGACCCTCATAAAAGGTCAAAGGCTACATTCTTTATTTGAAGGTCAATTCTGACTTTGTTCGCAGATCCTGAAAGTTTGCCGAAAAGGGTATCCAAATCTACTCTCAGATCTAAAATTCTGCACCTGCACCTGCAAGAAAAAGAGGGTTTTTGTTGTTTGTTTGGGGGTTTTGCCATGGTCAAACCCCAATTTAGGAATTAACGTTGAAATTGAATTAAAATGTAGTGTGCATAAACAAAGCAATTGAAACAATTCACCTCGCTTATGTTGAAGTCCTTGTAGAGGATTCGAATCCTCAAATCTACAAGTAGGAATGCTTCAATGGATGTAGAATGAATGTAAGATGTCTCAAATCAATGGCATTGGATCTTCAACACCAATCTTGAACTGATCTTTGCATATGAGGAGGCTTGGATGAATGTAGAAGGATAGATCTTCAAGGGGGCTCCAAAGAGATTGAATCCATCAGTGGCTAACAATGGATCTCCTTGATGGATGAATTCTTGAACACTTGAATGCTTGAAGGCTTTCTTGAAGGCTTTCTTGAATGCTTGAATTCACTTTCTTTCACTTGAGAGCTTGATGGAAAAAGAAGATGTGAGTGAGTGATGAGAAAATGAGAGAGGAAGGCCTCCTTTTATAGTGAACTAGGGCACAATCCTCTAGAGGGGCCACCTTGGAGAATTAAATCCCAATTAGGTCCTAACCTTTAGAAAATATACCTAGATTAAATTCAATTAAAGGATTTACCATTCTGAACCCCAAAATGACTGACTCGAAGGCGGGAAACAAATATCCCTGAAACTCGACACCTGGAAATCAAGGAAATTTGAAATTTGGACTAGGGGTCAAGGACAAGATTGGATCTGACCAGGTCAATGTTGAGGTTGATCCTAACTAGGTTATGATAGAGGTCGACTTTGACCCCATAAAGTCAACTTTGACCTTATGATCAAAAACCTTAGGATCCTGACCCAAAATGCTAGGAAATGCAGATATGAAGTGAAAATCAGGTGCAGAGGAAAGTAGAACAGGGGAAAAAGATAGATACATGTAAAGACCTGATCAAGGCACTTAACATGACCCCAGACCACTTACTCAGAGGGCTAAATGCTCTTATCATGGAAGTGCTTCCATTTTAAGATGATACACATTGATAGAAAATACAATCACTACTCCTGACCATATTTTAGTTTTGTAAGTTTACCAAAGGTTTGGATGGAAGAAAATGATGAAGTACCAGAAGTAGAGCAATATATAGTCAAATAAAATAGCTTGGTATATATGGATAATAGAGAGTTAGAGATTGTGATTATAAATCATGAAATTAGACATACTAATATGTCTAATCTGATCTGTGTAGATTTTGAAGTTTCAATATGCATGAGATATTCGCTGGTGGATATCAGTTTGACAATATTTTCTTATTAATCTTTGAATTGATGATTTGATCAAGATTTGGCATGAAGGTTGTACACATTTCATTATCTTATTTCGAGCTAATAGAGTTATGATTTTGAGTTTATGATCTCATATATAAGATCAAGTTTTTGGATGTGATGGGTAGTGATGAGTAGATGCAGATATAAAGACATGAGAATGATGTTTTGTGATGTGATACTGATGTTGAACTTCATGAAAACTATATTGGCATATTTGATGTTATTTTTCAATTTATTTTTTGAGATTGTAAAGTCCTATCTTAATATTATAATTAAAGATATATCAGTGAACTGAACTAAGGGTCATATCTTTGTTTTTTATTGAGAAGTGTGCTCTAGGTTGTAAGTATAAATTCATGTACATTCTCTCTTATGTACTATTACCTTTAACAGGGTACTTATTACTATATTAGTGAGATATTTGTGGGTATCAACCCCATTGGGCTTTTCCCTTAACATGGTTTTCTTCAAAAATAAATCATGGTGTTATAATGTTATATGTACTCATTTTGTTATGTTTTCTTTTAGTTATGTGTGCCTTCAAGTTTCAATATTGGTTCATGAAATTTAATAATACTTCTACATCAATTTGCCCCCCTCCCCCTCTCGGTGTTATCTTATCCTAACAATTGGTATCAGAGCCTAGTTCCTTGGAGAAAGTTTAATAGCTTGAGGAAGACTGTAATGGAAGTATCTAGCAGTATTAAGAAATAGATTTTGAATGCACTTGAATATCTAGATAAATCCAATACTCACATCCTTGACCTGGAAGAAAAGTTGAAAGAGATTGATAAATTCATTGTCAATTTGAAAGAGCAGTTGAGGCAATCTAGAGATAAGAGGAAAGAACTTGTCGATCAGTTATCATAAAAATGTGATGACTTTGCAGCTTCTAGAGAAGACAGAGCTAAATAATATGATCTTATTGTGAAGTAAATAGACAACCTAAAGAATGAGATTGAAGCTAAGTTAATAAAGATGATTGAGGAGATAAAAGCAAAGAAGACTCTTGAGCAATACTTACAAGCTAAAACTGAAGAATGTTACTAGCTAAATAGTAAAGTTGGACAGTTCCAAGTTTTCCCTGAAGAATCTAAATATAATGAGTAATAATTGGAAAGATTTAATGAGATACTTGTGTGTGTGAATTTTGTACCTAGCTTTAGACACAACACTTTAGTAAAACATTAGAAGTTAGAAAAAACTAAAATCTGACAAATAATTGAAACTATGCTAACCAGGCAATTTACTACCTTCTAGTAGGTGCGAGTATGATGTTCTCAGATTGGAATCAAGATCAGTGACAATGAAACACATAAATGAAGGATTTGAATGCAAAGAATAAAAACTATGTGAATGCAGATTAATCTATATTTTTGTATTTTCTGTGCAATAAGAATGAAAAATTGTATGAAATTAATCTAGATGAATGAGATTGACATTGACTGCAGATTTAATCTAAGAATGCTATGAATGAATATGAAAACTATGATACAAAAACTAAATGATCAACTATGAAAGATCTCATAAATTGCCTGTCACAAGTGCTTAATCCTTCAATTGCCAATTCACCAGAGTAATTTTGCAAATTCAAGTGTTGATGAGATAATTATGAAGAGTTGAGCCTTGGTTTTATAGAAATCTAGGGCTTTGACGATCCAGGAGTAAAGCCATAAATTGTTAGAAAGCAAAGATCCCCAAGATAACTGAGAGGGGGGGGGGTGAATTAGTTATCTAATAATTAAACCATTTATCAACTTCAATAGCTTTAAACCATATAATCAATGCAGTAACCAACCATAGAAAGATAATCGTACACAATGACACAATAACATAAGATATGTTAACTAGGGAACCTCTTGATCAAAGAGTAAACCCCGATGGGAATGATGCCCACAAAATGATCCACTAATATGAAAGTTCCTTGTGAGAGGATGGACCTTTTTAGGAGTCTTATGAAATAAATTTAGTACATATAAATCTCTGTTAGGAGATTTTGAATCCATGTTAAAAGATTCTAACCCTGTTAGGAGTTATGGAAGACAGAAGGACCCACTGCCCAAACAGCTTCAAGGCAAGATCTCTGAACTCACTGTCCAACAGATCTTAGGATTATTCAATAGAATAATATGAAATATGTTACCTCCTTCAAACTATGCCAAAACCACACTCTCTACTACACAAGATCACAAATTCAGATCTCTGTACTTCGCAAGTCTTCCTTCACCACTAAATTAGCTCTATCCTTCACCTCATGCATATATTCACATCAAAAATTTCATAATTTCATATCATAACTATTACAATCCCATTGGAAAACATTACTTCCTTTATACCACACTCAAATAATTACAAATGAGTCGGCATGTAAATACAAAATAATAATTTCAACACGCTACATCAAAATTACATAAAAACTATCGGCTTCCAGATACAATAACTTTCCAATCATGTGACCTCAAATTTTGTGCTATGAACCATGTCACCACCAATGAGTCTCAAACTTCCCTTTAACTGCGCAGAATCAGATTCCATCCCGATTAGGAGATATCCTCTGATTACCAAAAATCGCTACTCAAGAATACTGCCAGAATACTGCTTCCACCAAAATGCTTATAACTTTCATGAATAAATGAATTTATTTTTGTGCTATTAACCATAGGTTAATAACACATCAAAGAACATACCATCAACTATGCATAACTCAATTTGCAATATAACATTTGTGCAAAACAAAACTGTGTCTGGTTCTCTGCTAAACTCCAGAATATCACTGTGTTGACATCAATGATAATCATAGTCATGAATGCAACAACCACTACTACAGAATGACTACCAAAGGCTTCAGCATTCATTCCTAACAATCTCCCCCATTGGCATTGATGGCAACATAGATGAAAAAATCCAATGTTCCAAAAATCCAATCACTGTTGCTCAACTGCTCTGCTACTCTTCATCAATCAAATCTTGCTTTGTTTTCCTATTTAGTCTCTCCAACAAATGTAGTTCCTCAATGTTTTTCATGATTCTCTCCCCCATTGACATCAATGACATAAATTCCATCACTATGTCAAACAATAGCTCAATGTCAAAAGATACTATTTAGAAAATACATTCACAAGAGTCCTCATGACTCAACTCAGATACACATACTCCCCCATAGAGGAAGTGCCAACATCCAATCCAGAAAATAGATAGGGCCATAAACCACTGGACGGATGCAACCATCTACATATTTACTCAAGAGTAGATTGGGGCATAACCATAAGCATTCCTCTTAGATACTCAAATGTATCCTTAGGAAAAGGCTTTGTAAATATATATGCTATCTACTCCTTTGTGCTTATGTACTCCAGTCTGACTTCTTTCTCAGCAACTTTCTCTCTTACAACATGATACTTGATCTCTATATGCTTAGTTTTAGAATGTAATATAGGATTCTTAGACATACTAACTGTACTCATGTTATCACAATGTATAACAACAGGCTCATCAAACTGAATTCCAATATCCTTCAACATTTGCTTCATCCAAATTATCTAGTTACAATTGTTTGCAACTGCTACATACTATGCTTCTGTTGTACTCTATGAGATACAATTCTACTTTTTTCTCAACCAAGAAACTAATCTTCCTCCAAGAAAAAATGCTCCACCACTGGTGTTTTTCTTATCATCAACGCTACCTCCCTAATCAGCATCAGTATATGCACATATGGTAAAATCATCAGAAGTTTCATACCACAATCCATAGTCCATTATGCCTCTAAGATATCTCACTATCCTTTTTACTGATGCATAATGTGACTCTCTAGGTTCAGCTTGAAATCTTGCTACCATTCCAGCTGAATGTTGTATATCTGGTCTAGTGTGTGTCAAGTACTACAATCCACCAATCATGGATCTGTACTTCTTCTCCTCAACTGCTGGTGTTTCATCTTTACTAGATAGTTTATGTCCTGTAACCATAGGTGTTCCAACTGGTTTACAATTCTCCATACCAAATCTTTTCAACAAATCATTCAAGTACTTTTTCTAACTTACAAAGATACCATCTTTATTTTGTGTTATCTGTAATCCCAAAAAGTATTTCATTTCTCCAATCATACTCATTTCAAATTATGTCTTCATTTCATTAGCAAATTTGTCACTAACTTCATCTTCTCCTCCAAAAATAATGTCATCAACAAAAATAACTATAACTAACAATCCATTCTCAATTTCTTTTGTGTATAAGTTACTATCAGTTGTTCCTTTTGTAAATCCCAATTTTAACAAATACTTATCCAATCTAGCATACCAAGTTCTAGGTGCTTGCTTTAGTCCATGCAATGCTTTCTTTAGTTTACATACCATGTCTCCTTCTTGAGTCAAAGGAAAACATTTAGGCTGCTCAATGTAGACTTCTTCTTCTAATTCACCATTCAGAAATGCTGACTTCACATCCATCTGATATACTTTGAATTTCTTAAATGCTGCATAAGACAAAAATATTGTTACTACTTCAAGTCTTGCCACAAGGGAAAAAGTCTCTTCATAGTCAATTCCTTCTTGTTGTGAGTATCCCTTACATACCAATCTTTCTTTGTTTCTAATTACTTCTCCTTGTTCATTCATCTTGTTCCTGAATACCCATTTAGTTCCAATCACATTTTTGTCTTTAGGTCTAGGGACCAATTCCCATGTCTTGTTCTTTTCAATTTGATCCAATTCTTCTTTCATAGCTTTAATCCAAAGTTCATCTTCACAAGCTTCATTAGTAGACTTAGGTTCAATTTGATAAATCAAGCATAAATGTACCTTCTTTCTAGTCATAACTCCTCTGTCCAAACTTCCAATCACTTGTTCAACAAGATGATGTCTTGATATATACTTGTTAGGTGTCATAGTCACTGATCTTTCTTCAACTATAGATTCTTCTCTAGATTCTTCTTTTTTTTCTTCAAAATGACTTTCATTCAACAATTCACTATCAATCTCAAAAAATTGTTCAGTAGTTTCAATGTTAGGTTGAGGGTTAGTTCCTTCATAAGATTCGTAATCAAGCATTCTTTCCTGAATTTTAAACTTCTCATCAACTTTTACATTTGCACTTTCAACAATAGTCTTAGTTCTCTTATTGTAACATCTATATGCTTTTCTTTTCAAAGAATATCCAAGAAAAATTCCTTCATCACTTTTAGGATCAAACTTTCTTATATCATCATCTCTCTTAATATAACATTTGCTTCCTAAAATTCTAAAATACTTAACTGAGGGTGCATGTCCAAACCACAATTCATAAGGTGTCTTATCTATGTCTGCTCTGATTTGTACTCTATTCATTGTATATGTTGTTGTATTCACTACTTCTCTCCAAAATGTCTTTGCCAAATCACGTTCAAACAACATAGCTCTAGCTGCTTTAGTCACTGATCTGTTCCTTCTTTCTACAATACCATTTTGTTCAGGTGTTCTAGGGGCTGAAAATTGTCTCTTAATACCATTCACTTCACAAAAGGTGTTAAACTCTTTAGATGTAAATTCTCCACCTCTATCAAATCTCAAACATTTAATCCTCATTCCTGATTCATTCTTAACTTTATTCTTCATGACCTTAAACTTATCAAATGCTTCAGATTTTTCTTTCAAAAATGCAATCCACATCATTCTTGTAAAATCATCAACAAGAATCATAAAATACCTTTCTTCATAGAATCCTCTAGTCCTAGTAGGACCGCTCAAGTCTATATGAACAATCTCCAACTTTTCTATAGGTGTGAACTTCTTGCTAGGAAATGAACTCCTTTTCTACTTAGCCATCACACATTCCTTGCAAATCATGTTAGTAGGCTTCATAATCTTAGGTAAATCTCTTACTGCAAGTGTAGAACTTACTTTCACAATATTATCAAAGTTTATATGACAAAACCTTCTATACCATAACCAACTATCATCAATCTTAGTCATCAAACATGTCATCTCAGAAGGGTTCAACTAAAATATATTACCTCTAGTTCTAGATCCTGTTCCTATCAGATTTCCATCTTTATCCTTAATCACACAAGTTTTCTCAGTAAACCAAACTTGATATCCCTTATCCACTAATTGTCCAACACTCAAAAGATTATGTTTCAATCCATCAACAAAGTAAACTTCATCAGTATTAGTCTTTCCATCAAGAGTAATAGATCCTATACCTTTAATCAAACAAGGTGCATTGTTACCAACTCTAACAACTCCTCCATCATAATTTTTAAACTTTATGAACTTTCCTTTATCACCAGTCATATGATGTGAACAACCACTATCTATAATCCAATCAACTTTCTTTTCAACTTGGGAAACTAAGGCTTTCTCTTCCTTAACATTAGATTCAGAATTTTCTTCCTTAATTGCTACAAATCCTATGTCATCAAAGTTATCATTATCACTGTCACTCAAATTTCTTTCAATTCCTACTTCAATTTCTTCATCATTTGCATAATAACATTCTTTAGATCTTCTAGGCTTAAAATTGTTTCTATACTTCTTAACTCTCTTAGGACACTTAGATGCAAAATGACCATATTCTTGACATGTCCAAAATTTAAAGATTTTCTTACCATCTGGTTCTCTTTTCACAAGCAAGGCAATACCTTCTTCAATCTTCTCATCTTCATCAGATTTGGATCTACTACTACTGGCATAATCTCCATTCACACTTGTACTTCTAGACAAAGTAGGTCTGATGCTAAGAGCACTGAATGTTGTCTCCACTTGAGGTAGTTCTCCTGATAATCTCAAATTCATCTTTGTTGCTTCCAATCTTCCAAGAAGAGTCTCTCTTGAAAATTTTGGTGTACAAGGTATCACGTGTTCAATCATTTGTGTAGTCTGCCTGAATACCGGTGTCAATGTTCTCAAAATCTTCCATATTACTTCATTCTCTATCTTTTCACCTCCACAATGATGTGAAATCTGGATCATTCTATAGAGAATATATGTGATTGCTGTAGTGAAATAGATTACCATTGTGATTTATCTTTTCACCAGCCATTGATATATATTTATATCTTTTGAATAGTCACGTCTTGAAGAGTCATGACCATATAATAATATAATATGACAATTATGGTAATAACCATAACTGTCTATTATAACATAAATATATAATTAACTATAACAATGACAATAATATATCATTGCATTATAATATTATCATTACTATATTAATAATATAATAATGATAATAATATAATATAAATATCACAACTCTTCATTATAATAATGTGTGTGTGTGTGTGTGTGTATACACGAATGAAGCTATATCTTAACACTCCCTCTTAGCGAGTGAATATTAAATATCAAAAGTCTATCATGACATTTTCCAACTTGGGACACACAAGTTAATGTAGTCTCGTCATGAAAATAGACTTGAATTTCATGATCTCCGCACAGTCGGGACACACAATTAAGTAGTCTATCTTGACACTTTGGTTAACCATTTACAAGATCATCACCTTGAAATGTTAACCCACACACAAATGATCATTTTACATAATATTGTAATATACACATTTTTTATATTTATTCATGAATAAAAAACCCATAGAGTCACTTTGACTCTTCTCAAAGGGTGGATCCACTTTGGTTCATCCAGAGAGTGGAAATCAAACTCTCAATCATGACAATTTAAAAACAACAACTCAATGTTGTCTAGCCATGAACATAGCACATCATGATAGTTTGAAACCAATAACTTAATGTTGTCTAACCATGATATAGTTATTGCACAACAAGTAATAACATAGCACTTAGGATACCTTCTTTTCACCTAATAAGGCTTTATTCCTCAACATACCAAGGTTTTCTGAAGGTACACAATCTCCTTTCTATCAAGATGCTTGATTTTGTTTGTACTATCTCCTAGTCTTGGTGAATTCTAAGCTTACAAGGTATACACCATCTTGACATGGTACACTCCCTCTGAATTTGTATGACCAAGATCTTGGGGTGCCAACTTAATTTGATCTTCTAGCTTTTCCTTCTGACATGGAAGCATAGTCTTCTCACATGGTAATTCATCATAATTCTCTACTATAGTTTCTTGATCACTAGAGAGCCAACAAAACATGGTCTACTTCCTCTGGATCAAGATCCTCGCATATCCACTAATTCATATCCTTTTTCTTCTTCTGTCATGGAGGCATACCCTTTTTATATACTCAGCTCAATGTCACTATAGGATGTGACTTCATACTTCTCTTCCTAAGAGAATCTATATCTCATACTGGGTTTCCATAAGGCTAGGAATTAGCATAGGATGCATTTTGATCTTTATCAAGGCCATAACATTAACACTCCCTCTTGGACTTGAGGGAAGATAATAAGGACCTCTAGTATGATGTTCATCTTAATGAACTATAGTCTCAAGATGTATGAATTACTTCAATCAGAGATTCTATCCATGTGATTCTATCCACTTGTTTCTACTTCTATAACCTCAGAATTGTTTCAATAGTGATCTCCCTCTCAATCAATATGATCGAATAAGTTGACTAAATCATATGTTCCCTTTGAAACTCAAGCTCATCAAATTCTTGACCTTCCTAAAAATGTCAGTCTCCCTTTGAATCTGGAATTCACATGTTTTCATCCTGAAGCATATGTCAGAGATAGACTACGAATAGTTCATAAGGCTAAACTATCTCAAGCATAAAAATGATAGAAGCATACAAGATTTATTTTAATGAATTACAAACTGAAAATTCATATGCATTAATAAAACATAAGATACTTATCTTTTCAAATATTTTCAAAAAAAAAACATCCCCATGGCTAGGGACATAATTAATTCACTTGATAATTCTCTATTCGTGCTAAGATTGGACTTTCTCCATATTCCATGAGTTCTTTATGTATTCATATATCTTACATACCATTCTATATCATTCCATGCTCCATATTTTACATTTCTTTCTCAGCCTCCCTGAATGAGTATGTTAGGTCTCCCTCTTATATCATTATTTTCTATAAGAGACCTCTTATCTCCCTCTTATATATTCTTGATTCTTTCTTATAGTAATCTCCTATCGATCATTATAAATGAGCATCTCTAACCTATATGATGGGTATCATCATAATTCCTTATTACTGTAATGTTCCCTAATAAAATAACATCCAATTTTACTTCTTTCCTTGACCTAGGTAGTAGCAATATTATCCATACCGATACATTGCTTGATCTAGTCGACAAGTATTCTTTATCTACCCATTATGCATAAGTATAGAAATATCAACACCCTGATCTCTCTTCCCTTATCATCTATTCATTGGTTAAACCTTTTAAAATGATGGGCAACTTCTATTCTGACTAGTGTTTAGTTTCAGAGACCTCTTTCCTTTAATGGTTGTCTTCACGATTACAACATACATGTTGTGTTTTTAGACTTAATTGTTACTCCTTATTACTAGAGACTATTGTCTTTGAAGTAATTTATATCAATTAAAATTTCTTCTCTCTTTGTTATTGCCTATGCGTACATGCTTATACATCTGTAATTCATATTATGAGCTTATTCTATCTTTATTCGTTAGAATGTCTCCCTGTGTATAAACATGACTTGATGCTTGTATGGAGTATGGTATATATGAAGGTGTCTAGACTTGATTATGAATTAACAAATATAACTAAAGGAAACATCAACAGTCTGATAATCCTGGTGACTGTGGATGAGTCGGCTCCTCTTATTCTTGACAACCCTTGATAAAAGTGATATTGTGTTGAGCCATAGTTTATATTCTAATTCCTTTCATGATTGATAGTTTGTTGTATTGTTGCCTGATATCATCTCCATATCAACTCATCAAATCCCTTCCTTAGTGACCGTTATCTCATATGTAGATTGTCATGTTTCTTCCCAGATGTGTTTGGTGACTTTCTTCCTACATATGGTCACCCATTAAACTTTCAGTCCTTGATTGTTTGTGCTCAACGTCTGATGTTATCATTAATGTGTACCCAGTAATGAACAAGGGGATTAGTTGAGTCGATGTGTATCTTTGTTAATCATATGCAGATGATGTTGAGTGGATATTGACCTCTTTGTGACTTCTTTCTTGTTCATTCTGGTCTGTATCCCATATATCTCCATATGTTTTATCTGTGACTATCGAGATTTCTTCCTATTCCATGATCGTATAGACATGTATTTCATGAGAATTTCATATTTCATGGCTTCTGATATTCTTCCAGTCTGTGTGGGAAGAATCATTTATCTCAATTCCAATCTTGTCATGGTGGCTATATATTTCTCCCTTATGATATCATCTATATGTCATCCATGTTCCTTCTTCCAGTGGTTACCAATATTGACTGACATGTATACATATGGTTGTTGATGGTTCATACATTGAATTGTATAGGTTATGTTGGTAATGGTTGTCTCCTTCTATTCCACCATGGAGACCTTTCGGTGCTTGTGTAAACTACACGGTATGAGCCCCATAGAAGAGAAAGCTACTATTGATTGGCATATCTGTGTGCGGTATAGTTTCGAAGATAGATGGCATATGCATATATAGTATTAGTATTGACAAAGACATCAAAGGTGTATTATCGGCTCTTCCATTTATGTATCTATTTGTTCATACTTCTACCATGTATGAAAAACTCTTTAGTTTGATATTCTCTTATAGGTTAGGCTCTGATACCATGATGTGAAATCTGGATCATTCTATAGAGAATATATGTGATTGTTGTAGTGAAATAGATTACCATTGTGATTTATCTTTTCACCAGCCATTGATATATATATTTATATCTTTTGAATAGTCATGTCTTGAAGAGTCATGACCATATAATAATATAATATGACAATTATGGTAATAACCATAATTGTCTATTATAACATAAATATATAATTAACTATAACAATGACAATAATATATCATTGCATTCTAATATTATCATTACTATATTAATAATATAATAATGATAATAATATAATATAAATATCACAACTCTTCATTATAATAATGTGTGTGTGTGTGTATATATATATATATATACACGAATGAAGCTATATCTTAACACACAAGACTTTATTCCTGTAAAAATTTCTAACATCCTACCAATATAGCTTCTAACATATTCATCTTCCATCATTCTTATGTCTTCAAATGCACAAATCCAATTATGTAACCTAGCTTTCTTTTCATGTTCATCACCTTCAAAAGTAGAATGTAAAGCTTTCCAAATATAATAAGATCTAGTTAAACCTTTTACCTAACTGTATTCATTCTCTAGAAGTGCTGATAAAAGTGCTTCTCTTGCAAGTATGTTACACATGAATAGATCTACCTCATCTTTAGAACTTGATTCAAGACTGTCTTCTTCAATTATAGTTTTCTCATTTTTTGTAATCAACCAATAACCTAGTCCTAAACACAAGAGATGTGTCTTCATCTATTCTTTCTAGCTGTCAAAATTTACTCCATCAAACTTAGGGCTTTCTTTCCTAAAATTCACCATAGATCTCCTTAAGTTGTTAAACTTCTCTTTCAAGGACCTTCCGCTCTGATACCAATTGTTAGAAAGAAAAGATCCCCAAGATAACTGAGAGGGGAGGGGGGGTGAATCAGTTATCTGATGATTAAACCATTTATCAACTTTAATATCAACTTCAACAGCTTTAAACCATATAATCAATGTAGTAACCAACCATAGAAAGATAATCATACACAATGACACAATAACACAAGATATGTTAACTAGGGAACCTCTTGATCAAAGAGTAAACCCCAGTGGGAATGATGCCCACAAAATGATGCACTAATATGAAAGTTCCTTGTGAGAGGATGGACCCTATTAGGAGTCTTATGAAATACATTCAGTACATATGAATCTCTGTTAGGAGATTTTGAATCCTTGTTAAAAGATTCTAACCCTGTTAGGAGTTATGGAAGACAGAAGACCCACTGCCCAAACAGCTTCAAGGCAAGATCTATGAACTCACTGTCCAACAGATCTTAGGATTATTCAATAGAATAATATGAAATATGTTACCTCCTTCACACTGTGCCAAAACCACACTCTCAGCTACACAAGATCACAAATCCAGATCTCTGTACTTTGCAAGTCTTCCTTCACCACTAAATTAGCTCTATTCTTCACCTCATGCATATATTCGCATCACAAATTTCAAAATTTCATATCACAACTATTAAAATCCCATTACAACAAGGAAAACATTCCTTCCTTTATACCACACTCAAATAATTACAAATGAGTCAGCATACAAATACAAAATAATAATTTCAACACGCTACACCAAAATTACATAAAAACTATCGGCTTCCAGATACAATAACTTTCCAATCATGTGACCTCAAAGTTTGTGCTATGAACCACATCACCACCAATGAGTCTCAAACTTCCCTTTAATTGTGCAAAATTAGATTCCATCCCGATTAGGAAATATCCTCCGATTACCAAAAACCACTACTCAGGAATACTGCCAGAATACTGCTTCCACCAAAATGCTTATAACTTTCATGAAGAAATGAATTTCTTTTTGTGTTGTTAACCATAGGTTAATAACACACCAAAGAACATACCATCAACTTCGCATAACTCAATTTGAAATATAACATGTGCACAAAACAAAATTATGCCTGCTTCTCTGCTAAACTCCAGAATATCATTGTGTTGACATCAATGACAATCATAGTCATGAATGCAACAACCACTACTATAGAATGACTGCCAAAGGCTTCAGCATTCATTCCTAACATAAATCACTCTTGATAAACTCGGGTTGATTTTTGAGTTATCAGGAAATCAGAGATAATTAACTCACAAAAATCATGCAAAAGCAGTTTTTAACTCAAAATAGAGTTTAGATCAAATTTCAACTCATCATCAAATGTTGAGTTTCAATTTTAAAATTGATTGTTAATTTCTAGTTGCCTACTTTTCTGATTGTGCATGATTTAATTATAAATTAATTTAAAAATAAAGTGATTTATTCTCAACTTAACTAATTTTTGAAATTAAAACAATCGATTTATGGGTTAATCAATTATTAAATCAAACTTTATTCAAAAACTATATTATTAAAAATTGACAATTGACATGAATTAATTAAATAAGAATTTAATCAATTAGTCATGAGATTTTAGATTTATTGTCAAAATAAAATAATTTGATTTAGGACTAATTTAGAATTAAATTTAATTAAATAATTAAGTGGCAATATTAAATCTAATTAATTAAATATTCAGAATATTCAATTAATCAAACTTTAGGATAAATAGAATTTATCACCAAATAATAATTAAATTAAAGATAATTAGGATAAATAGGAATATTGCTAGGAATATTCCCTAATGCAAAATTTAGGATAAAATCAATTAGGATTCGATAATGTGTAGATGTGCCTTAGGTTAGGACTTTGATGTCAATTTCATTCGAATTGAAGATGTAGGAGGTTAATGAACCTATAGCCCATTTTTGGGGTATTATATTTTGCCCCTCTTTGAATCATTGTGCAAAGCATAGTGGTTCAAAGAATAGTCTGTGTCTGATATATGTATGAAACTGATTTGAAAGATTTGAAAGATTTATCGATTCTGAGACAAAAACCAATTGAAAGATTTAAAGATGCAAGATTTAAGATTTAGGTCCTGAATGACCAAAGATAATGTCAACTATAGCAACAATGAACCAATGATTATGAAAAAGTGTCAAAATGCTTGACTCTGAACCTTATGATTGCAAAGAAGTGAGTGACCGATCCAACCTGAATGTCCTTGTATGAATCATATTGGTATCACATCCTGAACCCATCAGTTACGAAGAAACAAGGAAATGACGCTAATGAACTAATAGTTACAAAAAGCTGATATAGTTTACAAGATAGATTTAGGGTACCAGATTGATGTGGATCTCTGTGAATCTGATATGCCCCAAGGATCAATAGATTTTCCCCGAGCGACAAGGACTTTAAATGAATCAGCAACTAGACGTGGTTTTTGTCTTGATTACTAAGGAAATATTGATATTAGATTTAGATTTACAGACTTTGAATGATGTGCAATACCATGCCCCCTTTGGGATAAAAATTGAAATATGACAAGAAAAGTCAGCATTGAATAGTTTAGAAGCATGTTAATTGATTTGAGAAGTGGTTATGTACATCTGAGAATGCATTATGCATCGTTTAGAGGTCCTAAAGACCAAGTTTGACTAGGTTTGACCATGAGTTGACCATGGTTGACCAAGTTGAAATTTTGATAGTTTGATGTAACATAATCAGTTAAGTTGAATTCTGGATTTCTATGATGATTGAAGGTTGATTATGCAAGCAGTCAGACATCCTGGGTCTAAAAATTTTAAATCACAATTTTGAGATAGTAAATGATCTCAAATTTCAATTTTGATCTTGAAAATGGGTTCAGAATGTTGAAATTAGCCAAGGGTGCAATTTTTGTGAAAAATGGAGCACTTTTGAAAATTAGGTCAAAAGCTATATAAAGGTCGGAAGGGTCATTTTCAATTCATTATCATCATTGACTTTTGAAACCTTGTGGAGCCCTCTGAGTGAGAAAATGAAAAAAATGAAGGTACATTTCAGTTCCCATTGATTTGAGTGCAATCGTAGACATCAAGGACCTCAACAATATGGACATCTGGTAGGTGGACCTCTGTGCCTCTCTGAAAATTCAATTTTTACATGTTTGTAGCATGTTTAGGTCATTTTTCGTACATTTTTAATTTTGAAATCTCGCATTCATGAAAGCTCATATGACTATCCTCTGTGACTCGTACAACTTTCTAATTTTATTTCATTTGTCATATGAGAACCCCCAAAGACTCATATGAGAGGGACCAAAGAGTTGTACGACGTTTCATCAAGTCCCTCCTCTGTCGTACAGGAAACCTTAGAAACTCGTAGCACTATGATTTGTTGTATGATAGCCTGTAGAAACTCATCCAACTTTCAGTGCCAATCTGAATTGTCATATGTGAAACAGTGAGCTTAAAATTCCATCTTAGGTCAAAATTTTTTATTTTCTAATTTCTTAGGCCGATTACTAAGCTTTGAATGTACCTTCTGAGATAGTGAACTATTCAATTTATGTACTATTAGCCTATTTTTCAACCAAATTACTGATAGGATTCCCTATTTCTATGTTGTGTAGGTTATATATCTCAATGTTCATGTATGCATTTCTCATCCTTCTACTCAGGGACTTTATGCATCACTACCTGACCCTATGAGGGTTCATCGTGCTTCTTGTGAGTTTGAGTATCTAATCTGATTACCTGAGATTAGGGTAAACCATGGACTATTGATTGCCTTGATAGAGAGGTTTCATTCTGAGACCCAAACTTTCCACTTGCCGACTAGAGAGATCACTATCACACCCAAGGATGTGTACAGGATTCTACATATACCATTCCATGGTCAGCATCCTAATTATGTGAGTTTGGGGAACTCAAGTCTACTAGCACTCAGACGTCTTTTCTGAGATGATACATAGCTGACTGCTTCTATTTCTTGGGAGACCTTGGTATAGTGCTATGGGCAGACCCATAGACTAGAGTGTATTATTGTTAGGTTGATAGGACGCATCATTATGTCTGACATTAGTAGAATGGTCTATTGATGGGTTGGGCCCTGATGGTGGTGTTGGATATATTTTAGGTTTTCTAAGGTCATTGCTTTTGGTCCTGTTTCAATGTCCTGGCTTAGAAAATGTCTGGTTTAGGGTTTATAATCCCTTAAAAAAATTTATACTTGTGTTGTAAAACCCTTGCCTTTGACATTTTTCTTAGAAATGGTTAAATCGTTGGTTAGCCTTGAGTGAGCCCTAGTCTTTATATTTGCTCATTACTTTTCGGGTCACTTAAGTTTTCCTTTCTGCACATGGTATTTTCTCCTAGTCTTCACTGAGTCGCATAAGGTTTTTCCCTATCCTCAAGTCTTCCAGTGAATTGGTAGTTGTGGTAAGTCCTTTGGTTAAGCTTTCTTTAGTCACTAAGTCTCCTAGTTCATATCACAATTAAGTTTTCATTCAGTGATTCAATGACTGTGTAATCTCCTTTTCACTTGATATTTGGTGATTTCTCAAAATCATTTGGCAACTTAGCGAGGTAGTTATCTCTTGTTCTCTAGATCAGGCAGCTAAGTTCATGATTTTCCAGTGATCTAGCTAACATCATTGATTATCTCTTCATCTAGTGGTCATGTTTTAATCTCACAAAGACTAGGTCCTACGTAAAATTATCCGATGATCTGACAACTGAGTCTTGTTCTCATGATCTCTTAGTTTGGAAACTTTGACAAAGAAATTTGGCGAAGGTTAGAATTTTTCTCTTGTCGCTTAATCTCAGGAAAGGATGGTGGTGCCCTAAGTTATTTAGAGATTAAATGAGTGAAGTGTTTGCATGATCTCATAATAAGTTAGTGAAGCTCCAAAGTATTCAGCAACTTGGCAAGAAAAGAAATGTTAAGTGTGTTTACAGTGGTCATTGATTCTCATAATAAAAGGTGATGGTCATTATCTTTAGGTGATTTAGCGATAGTCGTTGATCATCTATGGGATTACCAATCAGCACGTAATCTCAAGAAGTAACCTATGGTATGAAAAGTATTTAGCAAACTAGAGATAGATGTCATTCGCTCATTCTCAAAGCCTAACTATGGTTAAGTATTTCTTTCTGAGAATGCGAGATAACCTTGTTCACTGAATCGTGAGATGAAGCCAGAGTTAAGCTTGGCTTTTTGAGATTAGGAGATTTCACTATTCACTGATTCTCCAGATGTGACTGTGGTTAAGTGTTATGAGTTTGTAGAACCTTTTGTTCGCTACTTCTCTAGATGAATGTTGAGTTAAGAAAATGATTTCAAGAATTGGTGAAGTCTTTGGTCACTGAATCTTTGAGTTGGGCGGGGCTTAGTGTGAGTTTTAAAGGATTACCCTTGGACCATTGATCATGGTTGGGATCAACGGTGGTCACAAATTCTCAAAGTAAAGCCTTGAGTTAAGCAATCATTCTGAGATTTGGTGAATGGCTTGGTCACTGGATCTCCAATCTTAACCATGGGTTAGCATTTCTTTTGGAGATCATGAGTTTCCTTTGTTCGCTGGATCTCCAAATCGTGTCTAGTTAAGTTTTCATGCCATCAATTTTTGAGCAATTGCAACATGGAAAAGGGTACTGTGCTGAGCTGGAAAAAGGTAGAAAGTGATCCAATCAGGTCTAAACGATGAATTCTGTCATTAATTAAGGGTTTTTAATGCAAAAATCCATGATCATTGCTCTTGCGTCCTATTTTTTATTTTTTTAAATCATCCTGTTAGCATCTACGCCACAGCTAGCTATGATTTGAAGGTTGGTAGTGTGTAGAATTAAATGCAAAAGTGACTTAGGCTGGATTTGTTACAATTTGGCAATCGTACACATGCAATTTTTCAAGTATATATTCAAGTCCTCATTGCTTTCTATGCTCAAAGTCATTCTGAAGTTGATTGAGAATTGTTGGCACTAAAATTGTTGAAGTGGAGTGAAGTTGTAGAGCTATGGTATCTTCTTTCTTGATAGAATGAGTCATCTAGAGGCGAGTGTTGCATCTTCCAGTGGAGGTGTGAAGGAGCAGAGTGGAGAAGACAAAGGGAAGTTGAATTATTCTGATGAGTTTGTCAAGCTACTACCAGGTTCAAACTAGAACAAGAAGGCTATTGACATAGCCTTTGAAGACCTTATGGACAAGTGTAGAGATCCTATCAACCCTTCAAGATTAGATTTCACCATCTTCTTGTATTTTTACAATAATAGGCATAAAGCAATTCAAGTTTTTAATGCTTGGACTCTAGGGATGGCCAAGTTGATTGTGCCTAATGTTTTCCTTGATGTTGACCTAGTTATTGTGTTAGTAAGGCTTTGTGACCCCATTTCAAGAACTATTAGGCAACAAGACCAGTCTATTTTCCTTACCTTAGATAGGGGATCCTTCATGAGGGCTTTTGACTTTTATGCTTCTTCTTCCGCTGAGATTGACCTAAAAAGACAGAGAGAGAAGTATGCTAGTAATCTTGGGTTTGTTTAAAGTCAAATTGTTAAGCACATGCCCAAGCATAGTAATTACATTGTCCCTCTTCCTGCAAGTATGAATGCTCCTTATCTATTTCATCCTTGTGTAATTACATGAAATTCCTATGTCATGGGTTGTGTAGGGTTTTAGGAATAGATGGGGATGAGGAAAAGATGCATGCCGACCTGTTAATGATAATTTTAGACATTTAGAACTCCCTTTCAAACATTGACTATGATTACATCCAGTATGTAATCGATAGGATTCATGAGGGTTTCATATCTATCAAAGAAAATAAAAGACCTATCAAGTTTTTTCATTATTCCCTTCTCATTCACCTGATTTTATTCCACCATATTAATTCCCTTGATGCTAGGATGTTAAAATTGAGGAAAAATTTTAATAACCAACCAAACCCATTACAGTACTGGTTGAGGGTTTGGAATTACACTTCCAATGAGTATAATTTTTCCATTTTTGAGAATTACTTTGTTCATCCGGTTCTCGAAATGTTGGGTACAAATGCTGTAAGATTATCACCTAAGGTTTTGAGATTGCTAAGGCCATTGTAGTTTGAGGATAAGTGGATAGAAAATCACAATTGGGGTGATTTCCACCTTGGAGATAGTCACACAATTATTAGGGTTTATGGTTTCCCTCAACCCCCACATTTGTTACCCAAATATGTGCCTCCTAGAGTTTCTATGATGAATTTTATATGGAAACTAATGTGGACTGACAAAGAGCACCTTGCACCTCATAGAAAGGGACTTTTACACCAAGGCAGTTTAGAATGGGCAGTTTCTTAATTGGAAAAAGGGCTTTGGATAAGGTCAGCATTTGGTTAAATCATTTCAAGATGTGTTCAGCCACTTGTAGGTATGTGGACTCTGAAGGTTTCATAAGGACAGTGAGGATGACTCTGATTCCAAATATTGGGTCAAGTAAGGACCATGAGGGACTGGATGAAGAAGATGTGATAAGAAACATCTTAGATTTTAATGAAGCCAAGTGGAGATGGAACAAATATTTTGATTTGCTTAATATTTAGAAAAGGCTAAAGTTAGCTGGTATTCCTTTTGGTGGTTATTTCCCTGAGCTCCCATTTCTGCAAAGAATGGAGAAGATGATAGAGATGTATAGCACTCTATCTAATTAGTTAGAAGACCAGATTGAAGAAAAGTTGGAGGTCCCAAGGGATTATTCAGCCTCTGAACCTGAGGAGTACACTGATGATTCTCAAGAGGGTAGTAGTCCACCTTAAGGAGAGGATGTACTAGTGATTGATTTGACTCAAGATTAACAGGAGGAAGGGGCTACTTCTAAGCCACCTTTGAAAAAATAGAAACTTGAGGTTGGTGAGCCTTCAAAGAAGAGAAAGAAACAGAGGGTAATTGATATTGCTTTAGCACTTATGCCTAGTGATAGGGCTTATCACCATCAAATAAGAAAGGCCCTGAGGGATGGCAAGAAGATTGTAACAAAAGAAGATTGGGATCTATCCCTATTGTTAGGAAAGGATGAGAGAGAACTCTATCAAGAGGAATTTCTTAATGCTGAATAGTTCATACAAAGTAAGGAATTTAGAGATTTCCTCATTTGGAGGAAACATGAGGAGGTGAAGAAGTCTCTGCCTAAGGGTATGTAGCCAAGTGAACAAACATTGAGGGCCTTAACATCATTCGATCCCAATCTTGAAAGAGTCACTGTAGAAGAGGCTAGAGAAATGGTTAAGTCAAGTGGTATGCTATTGACTCCTAGATGGAATTTGACATCTTCCTTCATCATAGATCAACTCAGGAAGTAGCCTAAGGGAGGCTTGTCATATGAGGTTGATGCAGGAGCATCCTGGGTGTAAGAGCAATCTTGCATCACCCAAAAATATTTCTATTTTTATATTCAATAAGGGCTATTTTGTGCAGAGCTGCTATTTATGGAAAGTTACTATTTTTGGTAATTTTTGTATGTGCTCAGAATGATCTGATTTCTTTCTTGGAGGTTGATTTTGGTCATATAAGTCTGCCAGTAAAGTTTCATTGCCAGATCAAGTGTATATTGGAAGATATTGAGGATTTTCGGTATTGGCAGCAAGGTACAGAAACTTTGAACTCAGTTTTGAAGGCTTTAGACACCCCGGATGAGGTCAAAAATTTGGGTGACAGGTGCTTGCGCTAGTCAAGCCTGTAGAGCGCTTTGTGGCATTTTCGAAATGGGGTTATAATAGCCAATCGGGTCAACTGGTGATGACTTATGGTCTTCGGAAGTTGGGCCACCCGAAATGGCACAAAATAATTTTCTTCAAAAATTTCTGTTCGGGTTTCAAAGGTTATCTTGAGCCGACTATGATGTAATAAAATGTAAAATAAAATAATTCTAAGTTTGGTCAGCCTTATTGGCTAAAATTCTGGAACCTTCCCAGGCGGTGGAAAATTGCCTATTTAAGGAAGGCTGTATTATTGTCTTAGGCAGTTCAGAATAGTTCTGGGTAGTAGATTTGGGTAATAGTTCGAGGCTTTGTCCTACAGAATATTGTAAGGGAATGCCCATGTGGCTTTGCATATTGTAATTCTGAAAGTTTGTAATTCCACATTTGTGGAGATAATAAGAAGCCAATTTTCTATTCTTGCATATTGTTGTTGTTTCTCTATTCCTGTTATGTGTTGTGGTATTAAGGGGAGCACCCTTCATCAAGTGGTATCAGAGTAGGTTTTCTTGAGTGTGTAAACATATCGCTGATTGTAAGGCAATTTGCACCAAGACCGTGGTTAGGGTTTTAGCGCGCATCACGAAAATACCTCCACGAAGGGAATGTGGCGGAAGAGCTGGTGTTGTGACACCTGAGGTTAGAGAGCTGTAGAGACAAGTGCGAGCATTGCAAGAAGAGATTCGCAGAGGAATGAATCTTAATGTCAGAGATGAAAGCGAGGATGAAGCCGAAGAAGAATATCAAGAAGGAGAAGCTGAAATTGTGAACCAGGAGGAAGAAAGACTTTTTCGGGCGATTTCCAAGATTGGGAAAAGACCTAAGATTGAGGTTCCTACATTTTTTGGAAATCTTAACCCAGAGGAATTGATCGACTGGATCAATGAATGTGAAGAATATTTTGAGTACGAAGATGTTGAGGATCCTGATAGGGTCAAATTTGCGAAGGCCAGATTGAAAGGTCATGCGAAGATCTGGTGGCAAGAAATTCAATTAGAGCGAAATAGAAGAGGGAAAGATAAAATCACAAGATGGGATCGGATGGTGGATAAATTGAAGCGACAATTCATTCCTGTTGATTATGAGCTTGACCTACTGAAGAAAATGCAAAGTTTGAAGCAAGCAGGAAGATCTGTTCAGGAGTATACAAAGGAGTTCTACCGACTTCTCATCAGAACAAGCCATGTAGAAGCTGATAAGGAGAAAGTTGCCCGATACCTTAATGGGTTAAGGCCAAGCATTCAGGAGGAGCTGAATCTGCTTTGAATGAACAGTATTGAAGAGGCATACCAGTTTGCCCTAAAAATAGAGGAAAAGTTGAACAAGAAGTTTGAGAGCAGACAAAATGGAAGAGGTCGTGGTGGATGATCTGGTGGACGGTCATATGGTGGCTGAAATGAAGATATGAAAAAGAAGGATGAGGCCAGTAGCAGTCAGAATCAGTGAGAAAATAATTCCAATCATTTCTAGGATCAGAATAATAAAAATCAAAGAGGAAGAGGAAGAGGACAAGGATCTGGAAGAGGTAGCTTTCGTGGAACATGTTTTCACTATGGAGAAGAAGGTCATAGGGCATTTGAATGTCCTCAGCACCAAGGAAGAACAGACAGGAGAAATGAAGGCCAAGCCAGAGTTGCACATGTAGATGAAGATGCTAGATCATCAAATTCTGAAGATGCTGAAAGAGGAGAAACGTTGATTAACAGAAGAGTCTTGTTGAGTGGTGAGAATGAGCCTGAGCAAAGAAGGACCCTGTTTCGCACCAGGTGCAAGTGCGAAGGTAAATGTTGTGATGTGATTATTGATAGTGGAAGTACTGACAATTTGGTATCAGAAGAGATGGTGACAAAGTTGAAGCTCAAGAGACAGAAACACCCACATCCATATCGGATTGCCTGGGTACAGGATGACCACAAGGTCATGGTCAATGAACAATGCCTAGTGAAGTTCAAGATTGGCGGATACCAAGATGAGGTATTATGTGATATCATATCTATGGATGCATGTCATATGTTGTTGGGTAGACCATGGTAGTTTGACAGATATGTTGTACATGATGGTCGTGCGAATACTTATTCCCTGACAAAGGATGGAGTGCGACATAAGCTAAAACCATTGAAGGAGACTAAAGAAAAGGTATGTGGTAATGCAAGGATAACTTTTGTTGATGAAAAAAATTTTCTAGATGGTATGAGGCATGAGCATGTATGTTTTTCTTTAATTCCAAAAGCTGGTAAAGAGGAATTAGAAGATGTTCCTGTAGAAGTTGCAGATTTGTTGAATGAGTTTCAGGATATTGCATCCGATAACGTGCCTGATGGATTACCACCAGTCAGAAAGATCAATCATCAAATGGACTTGATCCCAGGAGTGAGTTTGCCGAATAAGGCAGCACACAGAATGACACCTGCAGAAAGTGAGGAGTTGAACAGACAAGTACATGAACTGCTACAAAAAGGATTGATCCGTGAGAGTCTGAGTCCCTGTGCTGTACCAGCGGTATTAGCACCAAAGAAGAATGGAGAGTGGAGGATGTGTATAGATTCTAGGGCAATAAACAAGATCACAATCAAGTACAAGTTTCCATTGCCACAAATGGATGATATTATGGACTGTTTGAGTGGAGCTGTGTATTTCTCAAAGATAGATCTGAAGAGTGGATATCATCAGATTCGGATCAGAGAAGGAGATGAATGGAAGACTACCTTCAAGACAAAGGAAGGACTATATGAGTGGTTAGTCATGCATTTTGGGCTAACCAATGCACCGAGCACTTTCATGTGGCTCATGAACGAGGTTCTGAAAGAATTTTTGGGTAAGTTTGTCATTGTTCATCTAGATGATATTTTGATTTTTAGCAAGACATTGGAGGAACATATGATGCATATTCGTATGGTGTTTGAGAAGTTGAGAGATGAGAAATTATTGATTAACTTGAAGAAGTGCAGTTTTGTGAAGAAAGAGTTAGTGTATTTGGGATTTGTAGTTTCAGCAGAAGGTCTAAAAATGGACCCAAAGAAGGTACAGGCTATCCTTGAATGGCCTACTCCAAGGAGTGCTACTGAGGTAAGATCTTTTCATGGTCTAGCTAGCTTTTACAGAAAGTTTATCAAAAATTTTAACAGTATTTGTGGACCCTTGACTACGACAATGAGAGGGGATAGAAAAGAGTTTAAGTGGACTAAAGGGGCAGAAAAGAGTTTTCAATTGTTGAAACAAAAAGTTACAGAACAACCTATTTTAGCACTTCCAGATTTTAATAAGGTGTTTCAAGTAGATTGTGATGCCAGTGGTACTGCAATAGGAGCTGTTATGAGCCAAGAAGGTAGACCTGTTGCTTATTTCAGTGAGAAGTTAAATGATGCCAAGAAGAAATATTTTGTTTATGATCAGGAATTTTATACTATAGTTCAGGCATTAAAGAAGTGGAGACATTATCTACTTTCTAAGGAGTTTGTTTTGTATACCGATCATCAAGCTTTGCAATATTTGAATAGTCAAGGAAAATTGAATCAAAGGCATTTGAAATGGGTTGAATTTTTGCAGAGTTATACATTTGTTTTGAAACACAGGAGTGGAAAGTCTAATAGGGTTGCAGATGCTCTTAGCAGAAGGCAACTATTGCTGACAGAAATGCAGATTGAAGTGGTTGGGTTCAAGGAACTCAAAAATTTATATCCAAAGGATCCTGATTTTGGTGAAGCCTGGAAAGCTTGTACAGAATCTGTTACTCTAGACAAGACGAAATGGTTGGATTTCATCATCCAGGATGATATGCTATTTAGAGAGAGTCAGTTGTGCATTCCACGAAGTTCTATGAGAGAGAATCTCATCAAGGAGAAGCATAGTGGAGGATTGGCTGGACATTTTGGTCATGATAAAACCCTTGCTTTGGTTGGTGAGAATTATTATTGGCCACAATTGCAGCAAGATGTGAAGAAGTTTCTACAGAGTTGCAGAGTATGTCAGATGGCGAAAGGAGTGAAGCAGAATACAGGGTTGTATCAGCCATTACCTATACTAGAGAAGCTTTGGGAGGATATCAGTATGGACTTTGTTCTTGGTTTACCAAGGACACAGCGGGGACATGATTCAATTTTTGTGGTGGTTGACAAATTTTCAAAGATGGCACATTTCATTCCCTACAAGAAGACTAATGATGCTATTCATGTAGCAGAATTATTTTTCAGAGAAGTAGTGAGACTTCATGGTTTGCCAAAGACCATAGTTTCAGATCGGGACACTAAGTTTGTTGGATATTTCTAGCATACATTGTGGAAGAAGTTGAAGACAGATTTGAAGTTTAGTTCATCACATCATCCACAGACTGATGGACAGATAGAGGTGGTGAATCAGAGCTTGGGAAATTTGCTGAGATGTTTGGTTGGAGATAAGCCAAAAGGATGGGATTTGATTTTACCACAGGTAGAATTTACATACAATAATTTTATCAATAGAAGCACTGGTAAATCACCATTCCAGATTGTATATGGAAGTAGTCCAAGAAATGCATCTGAATTGAGGAAGATAGATAAAGGAGAAATAAGTAGTGCTGAAGCTGAGGATTTTACAGAACACTTGAAGAACATCCATGGGGAGGTGAGGAAGCATATTACCAAGATGAACGCACAGTACAAGGCTAAGGCAGATGAGAAAATGAGGTATAAGGAATTTCAGGTTGGTGATGAAGTCATGGTTCATTTGCGGAAGGAGCGGTTTCCAGTTGGTACATATAACAAGCTGAAAATGAAGAAGTTTGGACCATGTAGGATACTGAAGAAACATGATTCATGAAATGCATATGAGATAGAATTGCCTACTGAGCTAAATATTTCACCGGTGTTTAACATTTCAGATCTGACAGAGTATCATGAAGGAGGTGTTGAAGATGAGATCACAGCAGAACAGTGGAGTATTCCAGCAACTAGTTCAGACACTAAGGAGATCGAAGAGATACTGGACAGTCGTGTTGGCAGAAGCACATGGAACAGGACATATGAAGAATACCTGGTCAAGTGGAAAGGATGACCTGTTGAAGATTCATCATGGCTGACAAAGGAGGAGGTTAGCCATCTTGATTTTCCTCTGCACACCTGAGTCATGACAGGGTCACTTCTCAAATTACCTTAGGTGTCTGATGCAGGATCATCCTGGGTGTAAGAGCAATCTTGCATCACCCAAAAATATTTCTATTTTTATATTCAATAAGGGCTATTTTGTGCAGAGCTGCTATTTATGGAAAGTTACTATTTTTGGTAATTTTTGTATGTGCTCAGAATGATCTGATTTCTTTTTTGGAGGTTGATTTTGGTCATATAAGTCTGCCAGTAAAGTTTCATTGCCAGATCAAGTGTATATTGGAAGATATTGAAGATTTTCAGTATTGGCAGCAGGGTACAGAAACTTTGAACTCAGTTTTGAAAGCTTTAGAGGCCCCGGATGAGGTCAAAAATTTGAGTGATGGGCGCTTGCGCGGGTCAATCCTATAGAGCACTTCGTGGCATTTTTGAAATGGGGTTATAATAGCCGATCGGGTCAACTGGTGATGACTTATGGTCTTCGGAAGTTGGGCCACCCGAAATGGCAGAAAATAATTTTCTTCAAAAATTTATGTTCGGGTTTCAAAGGTTATCTTGAGCTGACTATGATGTAATAAAATGTAAAATAAAATAATTCTAAGTTTGGTCGGCCTTATTAGCTAAAATTCTAGAACCTTCCTAGGCGGTGGAAAATTGCCTATTTAAAGAAGGCTGTATTATTGTCTTAGGTAGTTCAGAATAGTTCTGGGTAGTAGATCTGGGTAATAGTTCGAGGCTTTGTCCTACAGAATATTGTAAGGGAATGCCCATGTGGCTTTGCATATTGTAATTCTGAAAGTTTGTAATTCCACATTTGTGGAGATAATAAGAAGCCAATTTTATGTTCTTGCATATTGTTGTTGTTTCTCTATTTCTGTTATGTGTTGTGGTATTAAGGGGAGCACCCTTAATCAAGTGGTATCAGAGCAAGTTTTCTTGAGTGTGTAAACAGATCACTGACTGTGAGGCAGTTTGCACTAGGACTTTGGTTAGGGTTTCAGCGCGCATTGCGAAAATGCCTCCACAAAGGGAACGTGGCGGAAGAGCTGGTGTTGTGACACCTGAGGTTAGAGAGCTGCAGAGACAAGTGCGAGCATTGTAAGAAGAGATTCACAGAGGAATGAATCTTAATGTCAGAGACGAAAGCGAGGATGAAGCCGAACAAGAATATCAAGAAGGAGAAGCTGAAATTGTGAACCAAGAGGAAGAAAGACTTTTTCTGGCGATTTCCAAGATTGGGAAAAGACCTAAGATTAAGGTTCCTACATTTTTTGAAAATCTTAACCCAAAGGAATTGATCGACTGGATCAATGAATGTGAAGAATATTTTGAGTACAAAGATGTTGAGGATCCTAATAGGGTCAAATTTGCGAAGGCCAGATTGAAAGGTCATGCGAAGATCTGGTGGCAAGAAAATCAATTAGAGTGAAATACAAGAGGGAAACATAAAATCACAAGATGGGATCGGATGGTGGATAAATTGAAGCGACAGTTCATTCCTGTTGATTATGAGCTTGACCTACTGAAGAAAATGCAAAGTTTGAAGCAAGCAGGAAGATCTATTCAGGAGTATACAGAGGAGTTCTACCGACTTCTCATCAGAACAGGTCATGCAGAAGTTGATAAGGAGAAAGTTGCCCGATACCTTAATGGGTTAAGGCCAAGCATTCAGGAGGAGCTGAATCTGGTTCGAATGAACAGTATTGAAGAGGCATACCAGTTTGCCTTAAAAGTAGAGCAAAAGCTAAACAAGAAGTTTGAGAGCAGACAAAATGGAAGAGGTCGTGCTGGACGATCTTGTGGACCGTCATATGGTGGCCGAAATGAAGATATGAAAAAGAAGGATGAGGCCAGTAGCAGTCAGAATCAGCGAGGAAATAATTCCAATCATTTCCAGAATCAGAATAATAGAGATCAGAGAGGAAGAGGAAGAGGACAAGGATCTAGAAGAGGTGGCTTCCGTGGAACATGTTTTCACTGTGGAGAAGAAGGTCATAGGGCATTTGAATGTCTTCAGCGCCAAGGAAGAAGAGACAGGAGAAATGAAAGCCAGGCCAGAGTTGCACATGTAGATGAAGATGCCAGATCATCAAATTCTAAAGATGCTGAAAGAGGAGAAACGTTGATTAACAGAAGAGTCCTGTTGAGTGGTGAGAATGAGCCTGAGCAAAGAAGGAGCCTGTTTCACACCAGGTGCAAGTGTGAAGGTAAATGTTGTGATGTGATTATTGATAGTGGAAGCACTGACAATTTGGTGTCAGAAGAGATGGTGACAAAGTTGAAGCTCAAGAGACAGAAACACCCACATCCATATCGGATTGCCTGGGTACAGGATGACCACAAGGTCATGGTCAATGAACAATGTCTGGTGAAGTTCAAGATTGGCGGATACCAAGATGAGGTATTGTGTGATATCATATATATGGATGCATGTCATATGTTGTTGGGTAGACCATGGTAGTTTGACAGATTTGCTATACATGATGGTCGTGCGAATACCTATTCCCTGACAAATGATGGAGTGCGACATAAGCTAAAACCATTGAAGGAGATTAAAGAAAAGGTATGTGGTAATGCAAGGATAACTTTTGTTGATGGAAGAAATTTCCTACATGGTATGAGGCATGAGCATGTATGTTTTGCTTTAATTTCAAAAGCTGGTAAAGAGGAAGTAGAAGATGTTCCTGTAGAAGTTGCAGATTTGTTGAATGAGTTTCAGGATATTGTATCTGATAACATGCCTGATGGATTACCACCAGTCAGAAAGATCAGTCATCAAATGGACTTGATCCCAAGAGTGAGTTTGCCGAATAAGGCAGCACACAAAATGACACCTGCAGAAAGTGAGGAGTTGAACAGACAAGTACATGAACTGCTACAGAAAGGATTGATCAGTGAGAGTCTGAGTCCTTGTGCTGTACCAATGGTATTAGCACCAAAGAAGAATGGAGAGTGGAGGATGCGTACAGATTCTAGGGCAATAAACAAGATCACAATCAAGTACAGGTTTCCATTGCCATGAATGGATGATATTATGGACTGTTTGAGTGGAGCTGTGTATTTCTCAAAGATAGATCTAAAGAGTGGATATCATCAAATTCGGATCAGAGAAGGAGATGAATGGAAGACTGCCTTCAAGACAAAGGAAGGACTATATGAGTGGTTAGTCATGCATTTTGGGCTAACCAATGCACCGAGCACTTTCATGCGGCTCATGAACGAGGTTCTGAAAGAATTTCTGGGTAAGTTTGTCATTGTTTATCTAGATGATATTTTGATTTTTAGCAAGACATTGGAGGAACATATGATGCATATTTGTATGGTGTTTGAGAATTTGAGAGATGAGAAATTATTGATTAACTTGAAGAAGTGCAGTTTTGTGAAGAAAGAGTTAGTGTATTTGGGATTTGTAGTTTCAGCAGAAGGTCTAAAAATGGACCCAAAGAAGGTACAGGCTATCTTTGAATGGCCTACTCCAAGGAGTGCTACTGAGGTAAGATCTTTTTATGGTCTAGCTAGCTTTTACAGAAATTTTATCAGAAATTTTAGCAATATTTGTGGACCCTTGACTGAGACAATGAGAGGGGATAGAAAAGAGTTTAAGTGGACTAAAGGGGCAGAAAAGAGTTTTCAATTGTTGAAACAAAAAGTTACAAAACAACCTATTTTAGCACTTCCAGATTTTAATAAGGTGTTTCAAGTAGATTGTGATGCCAGTGGTACTGCAATAGGAGCTGTTATGAGCCAAGAAGGTAGACCTGTTGCTTATTTCAGTGGGAAGTTAAATGATTCCAAGAAGAAATATTTTGTTTATGATCAGGAATTTAATGTTATATTTCAGGCATTAAAGAAGTGGAGACATTATCTACTTCCTAAAGAGTTTGTTTTTTATACCGATCATCAAGCTTTGCAATATTTGAATAGTCAAGGAAAATTGAATCAAAGGCATTTGAAATGGGTTGAATTTTTGCAGAGTTATACATTTGTTTTGAAACACAGGAGTGGAAATTCTAATAGGGTTGCAGATGCTCTTAGCAGAAGGCAACTATTGTTGACAAAAATGCAGATTGAAGTGGTTGGATTCAAGAAACTCAAGAATTTATATCCAGAGGATCTTGATTTTGGTGAAGCCTGGAAAGCTTGTACAGAACCTGTTACTCTAGACAGGATGAAATGGTTGGATTTCATCATCCAGGATGATATGCTATTCAGAGGGAGTTAGTTGTGCATTCCACGAAGTTCTATGAGGGAGAATCTCATCAAGGAGAAGCATGGTGGAGGATTGGCTGGACATTTTGGTCGTGATAAAACCCTTGCTTTAGTTGGTGAGAATTATTATTGGCCACAATTGCAGCAAGATGTGAAGAAGTTTGTACAGAGTTGCAGAGTATGTCAGATGGAAAAAGGAGTGAAGCAGAATACAGGGTTGTATCAGCCATTACCTATACCAGAGAAGCCTTGGGAGGATATCAGTATGGACTTTGTTCTTGGTTTACCAAGGACATAGTGGGGACATGATTCAATTTTTGTGATGGTTGACAGATTTTCAAAGATGGCACATTTCATTCCCTGTAAGAAGACTAATGATGCTGTTCATGTAACAGAATTGTTTTTCAAAGAAGTAGTGAGACTTCATGGTTTGCCAAAGACCATAGTTTCAAATCGGGACACTAAGTTTGTTGGATATTTCTAGCGTACATTGTGGAAGAAGTTGAAGATAGATTTGAAGTTTAGTTCATCACATCATCCATAGACTGATGGACAGACAGAGGTGGTGAATCAGAGCTTGGAAAATTTGCTGAGATGTTTGGTTGGAGATAAGCCAACAGGATGGGATTTGATTTTACCATAGGCAGAATTTGCATACAATAATTCTGTCAATACAAGCACTGGTAAATCACCATTCTAGATTGTATATGGAAGTAGTCCAAGAAATGCATCTGAATTGAGGAAGATAGATAAAGGAGAAATAAGTAGTGCTGAAGCTGAGGATTTTACAGAACACTTGAAGAATATCCATGGGGAGGTGAGGAAGCATATTACCAAGATGAACGCACAGTACAAGGCTAAGGTAGATGAGAAAAGGAGGTATAAGGAATTTTAGGTTGGTGATGAAGTCATGGTTCATTTGCGGAAGGAGCGATTTCCAGTTGGTACATATAACAAGCTGAAAATGAAGAAGTTTGGACCATGTAGGATACTGAAGAAACATGATTCAGGAAATACATATGAGGTAGAATTGCCTACTGAGCTAAATATTTCACCGATGTTTAACATTTCAGATCTGATAGAGTATCATGAAGGAGATGTTGAAGATGAGATCACAACAGCACAGTGGAGTATTCTAGCAACTAGTTCAGACACTAAGGAGATCGAAGATAGACTGGACAGTCGTGTTGGCAGAAGCACACGGAACAGGACATATGAAGAATACCTAGTCAAGTGGAAAGGATGACCTGTTGAAGATTCATCATGGCTGACAAAGGAGGAGGTTAGCCATCTTGATTTTCCTCTGCACACCTGAGTCATGACAGGGTCACTTCTCAAATTACCTTAGGTGTCTGATGCAGGAGCATCCTGGATGTAAGAGCAATCTTGCATCACCCAAAAATATTTCTATTTTTATATTCAATAAGGGCTATTTTGTGCAGAGCTGCTATTTATGGAAAGTTACTATTTTTGGTAATTTTTGTATGTGCTCAGAATGATCTGATTTCTTTCTTGGAGGTTTATTTTGGTCATATAAGTCTGCCAGTAAAGTTTCATTGCCAGATCAAGTGTATATTGGAAGATATTGAAAATTTTCGGTATTGGCAGCAGGGTACAGAAACTTTGAACTCAGTTTTGAAAGCTTTAGAGGCCCCAGATGAGGTCAAAAATTTGGGTGACGGGTGCTTGCGCCGGTCTTGCCTGTAGAGCACTTTGTGGTATTTTTGAAATGGGGTTATAATAGCCGATCGGGTCAACTGGTGATGACTTATGGTCTTCGAAAGTTGGGCCACCCGAAATGGCACAAAATAATTTTCTTCAAAAATTTCTATTCGGGTTTCAAAGGTTATCTTGAGCCGACTATGATGTAATAAAATGTAAAATAAAATAATTCTAAGTTTGGTCGGCCTTATTGGCTAAAATTCTGGAACCTTCCCAGGCGGTGGAAAATTGCCTATTTAAGGAAGGCTGTATTATTTTCTTACGCAGTTCAGAATAGTTCTGGGTAGTAGATCTGGGTAATAGTTCGAGGCTTTGTCCTACAAAATATTGTAATGGAATGCCCATGTGGCTTTGCATATTGTAATTCTGAAAGTTTGTAATTCCACATTTGTGGAGATAATAAGAAGCCAATTTTCTGTTCTTGCATATTGTTGTTGTTTCTCTATTTCTGTTATGTGTTGTGCTATTAAGGGGAGCACCCTTCATCAGAGGTATAGATTGATGATGTGATCAAGGGAAGTGGCTATGACCCAAGTCTCAAGCAGTTTCTTTATGGTCTCTAGCTCTAAGAACTCAGAAGCCATCTTTAGTGAGCACAAAAGATAAGATGGAGGGAGATAGGATAGTTTGGATGGTGCAAAATACTACTGATCTTGAGGTGTTAAAGTAAGTTGTACACTTTTCCCACCTTAATGATGCTAAAACTATCCAGCTGTCAGAGGGATATGATAAGTTGTTTGAAAATTCAGTGAAAGTAGCAAAGGATAGGGATCTACAACTTATGGTGGTTAAGAAATTGGAAGATGAGGTTGATAATTTAAAGGTGAAGCTCGAAGAAGCCTCAAAGGTTGTTCCTTCCCCTTCTTTGCAAATTGACGCCCCTCCTCAGATAGATACAAAAATTCTTGATAAGCCTACTGAGGACTTAGAGAAAGTAAGGTTGGATGCATCCTTGGATACTATAACAAAGATTGTGCATTATAGGCAAAGAAGACTAAAGGAGAAGATGGAAGTAGTCCATCAATCAATTAGTCAATTGCACAAGGCTAATGATAAGGTGAATGAATCACTAATCACTTTGGAGCCACTGTATAGTGTATGGTTAGGAAGAAGCTTGTTGTTTGACAAATTATATGCTTTGTAGGAAAGTAGGCCTGATATTCCTGAGGTAGTAACAGAAGTATTTGAGAAAATTGGTTTGGTAAGTCCAATCTCAAAGTTTTTTAAAGAAAATCTAACCAAATAAAGCCTAGGTTGGCTATGTTTGATAAGGACTATAGTAGGTGCTTGCCTTTGATGTATGGTGATAATGGAAATGTAGTCAATTTAGATGAGTGGAAGGCATCAATGGATGCTTTCCTTAATAGTGATAGTGCCCTGGACTTGTAAGGGTGTAATACTATAATTGATAGTTTGTTTAAAGTTGAGGGTGACAGCATACGGTTTGTGGCAGAAGCTAAAGCTATAACTAATTCTATGTGGGACCAATAGATCAAGTCACTAAAGGAACTGCAGGCCTACAATTGGCCATCTGATGATGATGTGGTAGCATGGGACAAAATGACAAAGAGGAAAAAGAAGAAGCGAGCTATCCTAGTACTGGAAGAAGAAGAAGAATAGAGCACACATGGCACCTGATCTAGAATTTGAGGGAGAGCATGTTTCAAACATAGGATGATGTAAGTTATCCTATAATGGCGGTCATCATTCATGTAACAAATCAAGGTAACTGCTTTGAAATATCTCTAGACAAAGGTGCCACCTGTGAAGATGGTAGTAGTTGTGAACTACTTTCTATTCTTGTAATCACTGTCTTTTGGTTTGTACTTTTTTATCTTTAGTGCAAGTCATATTCGTAGCCATCTGAAGCTTGTTGCATCCTTTCAAGGATTCCAAGATGGTTGTAGGTATATATAGCAAGTTTTTGCTCTTTTTGAAGGGTGGTCAAAATTTTTATAAAGAAAGACTGAATACAAATTTTGACTTCTTTGAAATTTTGTTAAAATTAATACAAATATATTGAAGTTCCATTGCTATCTATGGTTTTCTTTATGTATGGATGCTTTGAATTTCTTATGCATTAATTAGTAAGGCTTTTTAATGTATTATTCACAAGGTGACTATAGGGGTTCAGCTCGAGTTTCTCTCAAGGAGAGAGTAAACCTTCAAGGAGGTCTTTGGGATTTGAAAATCTATGCATGAATTTGATGGTAGGGCTGGGAATTGGGAGAATGAATTGTTAGGCAATTTATTTGAATTTTAGTATCTTTGTGTTAATAGGATTCTATAGATTTTTGGTTTTGACTCTAGCCCAATGAATAAGGCACTGGTTTAGTTTGATTTACATTTGTTCACCATCATTTTATCAAGAAACTATCTCCATTTACTTTTACTTGTATGTTTATGAGTTGTATTGGTTATGTTAAAAGCATAGATCAATCTTATAATGCTTTGAAGAAGCACTTGAGAGAGGTTGTCCTTCCTTGAGTTTAACTAAGAAAAGGAAGAAGGATGAATGTCCTCAGGCCACTATTTCATGCTATCTCAGTTGTGATTTTTATTTTGGTGCTCTGTATCAAGATAATCTAGGTTGTCCTCAGAGTAGTGGTGTTTTATTGAGTTAATTTTGAGAATAAGATAGTGAATAGGGGTAAAATAGATTCACCTCTATTCAGATGTAAAGGGGGGGAAATATGAGATCTATTCTCAAACCCAAATTCCCAAAGAAGAGATCCAATTTGATCAACCAAGAGGTTAATACACAATCAAATCAATTTTTGAGGAATATGGAAGAGAGAGAGAGAGAGAGAGAGAGAGAGAGAGAGTAAATCCAATATTTCCCTATGGAGGAATTTATGCTTGAAATATGGACTAATTGAAATACAAATACTAACCTCAAATTAGGGTAGATCTAGAAAATGTCAAATTATGATGTCTGTGTGTACTTTCAAGTAATTTTGCAACCTGTTCCAAACTGAAAATGCCGAGACAGAGAAAACCCAGAAATCTTTCTCCATGATGAGCTCAGGTTGGGTTTGACCCTCATAAAAGGTCAAATACTACATTCTTTATTTGAAGTCTGATTCAAATTCTGTTCACAAATCTCAAAAGTTTGTCGAAAAGGGTATCCAAATTTTCTCTTAGATCTAAAATTCTGCACCTATACTTGCAAGAAAATGGAGGTTTTTGTTGTATGGGGGGTTTGCCTTGGTCAAACCCCAATTTAGAAATTAACCTTGAAATTGAATTGAAATATAGTGTGCATAAACAAAGTAATTGAAACAAATCACCTCGCTTATGTTGAAGTCCTTGTAGAGGATTCGAATCCTCAAATCCACAAGTAGGAATGCTTCAATGGATGTAGGATGTCTCCAATCAATAGAATTTGATCTTCAACACCAATCTTGACTTGATCTTTGCATATAAGAGGGCTTGAATGAATGTAGAAGGATGGATCATCAAAGTGGGCTCTAAAGAGATTGAATCCTTCAATAGCTAACAATGCATCTCCTTGATGGATGGATGCTTGAACACTTGAATACTTGAAGGCTTGCTTGAATGTTTGAATTCACTTTCTTGCACTTGAGAGCTCGCTCATGAAATCGCTTGAGATGTGATGTGAATAATGGATGAGAAAATGAGAGAGGAAGGCCTCCTTTTATAGTGAACTAGGGTACAATCCTCTAGAGGGGCCACCTTGGAGATTTAAATCCCAATTAGGTCCTAACCTTTAGAAAATATACCTCAATTAAATGTAATTAGAGGATTTACTATCCCAAAACCTGAAATGGCCAACCCAGAGGCGGGAAAATAAATATCAGGAACTATTCTCAAAAATCAAGGATTCTGGAAATCTGAATGAGGGTGACAAAATCAAGGTTGGACCTGACCTATTTAGGTTTGACCTCGATCTTGACTTAGTCAGGATCAACCTCAAATTTGACCCTGGGCCCAGATTCAATCAAAACCAGGTCAGGAGGTCCTGAGGATGCCTAGAAACCTAGAAATGATATCAGAACAGGACAAAATATCAAGGATAGACATAAAATCCTATGATTACTATGATGAAGGCCAAGAGGACCTATTTCTAAATCCTATCTAGAAAATAGAGCCACAAAAGAGGGAAATTAAGGAGAATCCTTGAGATCCTAACCCTAATTTCACCTAGAATGAAGAAATCAAGTGCAAGGAAGAAGTGGAAAGTGGGGAGAAAGCCAAATACATGCAAAGACCTGATCAAGGTGCTTAACATGACCCCAAACCACTTACTCAGAGGACTAAATGCTCTTATCATGGAAGTGCTTCCATTTTAAGATGATATAGATAGTATAGCAGTGAGGGATTTAATTTGCAATTTGAGGAATAGTGAATTATTGAAAGGTAAACCCACCTGAGTATTCCTCAAAGTGAAGAAGGCTTGAAGCCTTAGTACCTTAGCATTTAAGTTGTGCTGGATGAAGTTGTTGGGAATGCATGAGTCATAAGTTCAATGAGAATCTAAATATTTCAACCATCTGTAGGTTTAAGTGCTAACAAAAATGGTGACTCTGCTAGGGAGCTTAAACATGAATTTACAGTAGATCTATGCTTTACTGTCTATTGTATCTATTGCAAACTAGCTTTTTATTCTGATTACCACTTGTTCATGGGTGGAAACTCTAAAGAATCTGTGTTTACTAGTTGCTGGTATTTATAAGTTTTTCTATTTCTTGTTGCAACACGCTATGAGTCGACAAAGATATACTAGGTCATATTACAGAGATCATCTAGAGAGTAATATGGATGAACTACGAGTACCTAGTAGGATACAATGGTCTAGAAGAGGTATTTTCAACCCTAGTTCTCCTAGACCCATTAGGGATAGAATCCCTACACATGTTCCTCATGAGGCTTCCTCTTCTTCTGATGGTCTAGAAGTTAATAGAAAGAATAGGCCTAGCATAATTAATCTCATTCAAGAAGATGAACTCACTAATGTGGGTTTCTTCCCTACAAAAGAAACTTTAGAACAATTAGGGGAAACATCTACTACAAAAACCACTTCCTATGATTCTGACAAGTTAAGAGAGGAAGTAGTAGCCTTGAAGAGGAAAGAACAAGAACAATTAGTAGAAATTTTTGAAAGAATGAAGGTACAAGAACATCAAATCTATGATTTTTTGATGGAAAGACAAGATCTCCTAAGAAAAACAAAAAATAATGAGATCCAGGGTAAAAGTTTGAATCAAAATGTTTATGGTTTAAACAAAGAGTTGTTCAGAGATATAGGGACTCTGAGAAACCAAGAAAATGCTAGTAAACCCGACTCACATATGGATGAATTTGCAGAGGAAGGCCCTGTCATTAGGAAATTATAGCCCTCAAAGATTAAAAGGAACGAGGATCTTAGATATGCTCCTAAAGATGTTTCTGATAAAGGAAAATAGAAAGTGGTTGGCATAAGCATTAATGAGCCTAAGAAAAATGTTGTTCCTTCTAACATTGTCTCTTGAGAAAGCTTAGAATTGGAAAAGGCAAGGAAAGCCAAGGAAGATTTGGCCCTCCAACTTGAGAAGTTGGAATTAGAGGCTCCTGTTGATGAAATGAAAAGAAAGATTGCCTTCCTGCATGCAAATATGAATATGTCTTCAAGCAGTTCTTTTCCTATGAATCTAGGAGCAGTGCCCTCTGGTCAACATTGTAATACTGTCCCTAATGCCCAAGCCTCAAATCCCAAGAAAAATGTACTTGGATATGTTCCAAACACCAATACTATAGTCCCTATGATTGGTAACCAAAATACCATAGTACCTGGTCAAAATGTTGGAGTAACAGCCCAAATCTCATAGAATTTCCAAAGAAGACCAGTTCACCTGGATAGGTATAAGCCCTTATTTTTTTATGGTATTCCTGGTCAGCCTAATATTGTCCCTAATGAGATCAAGGAGAAGATCTCATTATTCACTGGTAACAATGTAATCACATGTGAAGAGCATCTGAAATTCTTCACTGACAAACTCAATGACTATGAAATTGAGCATGAAGATGTTGTAATGAAGCTCTTTGATTAGTCATTAGTTGAAGATCCCAGGGATTGGTATAAAGGCCTACTTGAGAATAGTATTGCATCATGGGATGAATTTGTCAAATGTTTCAAGGAGCAGTATGCAAAACATGTGATTTCAAGTTACATGCTCAATGAATTTAACAATATCAAAAAGCATTACAATGAGAGCATGTCAAAATTTAATGGCAGATTTCAAAAGGACATGTACAAATTGTTCCAAGTATTGAGATTAGATGATGTAGTTTGTCTAACCACTTATTTTAATTCTATGGATGGTAAAATGTCTTATCTTCTAAGAGATAAAAATCCTCACACACTAAGGGATGCCTTTAAATTGGCCATAAATATTGAAAGCAACCGGAAGGCATCTAGTCAAATGTATAAGAGGGATGAGGGTAGATTGTGGAAAGAGACTAGACCACAACTTGCAAGGCCATTCAAGGATGATGATAAAATGGATAAATCACCAAATGTTACTAAGGACCTCCCAAAAAATTTTGAAAAGGGTGGCAGAAATTTTCAAGATGCAAGACCACCTTATCAGAGTCAAGATAGACTCCCTAATTTAAGAGATATGCCCTATAAAATAAATTGGAAGGATGGGAGGCCTGCTCCTGATAATAATGATCCTCAAAAGGGGAGAGATACACCTGACCCTTTGAAGAAAATCACAACACACAATGTGGAAAATACTCCTTGGTGTGTAGCTTGTAACATGCCTCATTCACCTTTCCAATGTGTTGTGGCTCAGGCCTTGGGGGAAAATGATGATAAACCATATGCTGAAGATTATGAAGGATCTAAAAAACCTTTTGTTAATATGTTTACCATTGAAGTGATGGGGGATCTCTTATCCTCAGATGATGAAGAGATCTATTTTGATGTAGATCATAAGAGGAAGATTCTCTCTAATTATGAGCAGAAAATTTTCAATCACTCTAATCATGATGAGTCCGATGATGACACATGTAGAACCAATATGGTAGAGTCAAGATCAGATGAGAAACAATGGAGAAAGCCTAGTGAAGATGAGATTAGAACTCTAACTGTGGCTGCCATAACACAAGCTAAGTCATCATATAATTTGAGGAATAGAAGGGTGGATACTGATCAAGGAGTCCCGAGGTTAGTATTTGTTAAAGATAGCCCTCAAAGTAAGGATTCCCTAAAGCCCAATGTTATAAGTAACAAGAAGGAAGGGCTCATAACTGAAAAGAAAAAGAATGAGGAAATTGTTGTTGATAAGGTTAAGAAAAGAGCTGATAGACCAAAAGATTCTCTTGATGCTTCTATAGATCCTCCTACTTTTGATATGAGACATGCCTTGTCTCAGATGAAGGTTTATATCCCTTTACTTGAAATGTTGAAGATCAAGGAGCATAAGACTGTAGCCTTGGCTCTCATAAGTGAACAAGGAGTGACCCCTATTGTACAAGAAAGGGGGAGTGTAGTAGAAGGGCCTATTTCAATGGATGACATTTCTAATGTATGTGTTGGAAGTATTGTGACACAAGAGCCTTCGTCTATTGACCTCTTCTATGTTACACTGATAGTTAACAACTTTCTGCTAAAGAATTGCATGATTGATTCTAGTGCTGCTACAATTATAATGCCCTATTAGGTAATGAAAGAGCTGGGACTACAAGTTGATACATCTAATGGTAGATGTTATGTTATGGATAACAAGGAAGTGCCTGTGGTAGGAACCTTAGTTGGAATTAAAGTGAAGATTGATGCATTTCTAGAGGCCACATACAAAATAGATGTGGTTGTGGTTGACACAAAGCCTCATTATGGTATGTTGTTGTCAAGGCAATGGGCTGTAGTAGTGGGTGGAAAATTGCAACTGAATTTATCATATGCCACTATTCCAGTCAATGGGAATGAAGTAAAGTTGTACAGGGAGCCCCGTTATAATATCATGGTTGAGAAGGTTGCACCAAAAGACTTGAATTGTTTTGTGGACATTGACGTGAATAATTTAATGATTGAAGAAATAGTGCCTCAGATGAAGAATGCAGATCCCATAGTGGAAGAACTAATGCTATAGAAGAATGGGCTTTGGCAAATGTTCTTTGATGGTGGATGCTCCAAGGAAGGATTAGGGGCTGGTGTTGTTTTCTTTTCCCCATCAGGTATTACATTTAAGTACTCTTTCCTCTTAACTTTTGAATGCACTAATAATACTATTAAGTATGAGGCTCTAATACTAGGATTAGATGTTGCTATAAAGCATGGTATCAAATGTTTAAAAGTCCACGGTGATTCCCAATTAATTATAGCTCAAGTAAGATCTATGTATGTTGGCAAGGATGAGAGATTGAAATTGTACAAACATGTTGTTTGGGATAGGCTAGAGTTCTTTGATGCTTTCAATCTCCTTTGGGTAGAAAGGTCCAACAATATCCTGGTAGATTTTCTTGCTAATGTTTCACTCAAAAATAATTACATTACCCTCACTGGTGTGTCCATGTTAGAAATTAAGATTAGGCCTACATTGCCTGACAATGTATATAATTGGCAAGTTTTTTAGGATGATTTTGACATCCTTAGGTTTCTTCAGGGTCTAAATCAGTATGATGGGCAACAAATAGATTTCAGTGAAGCACAATAGTGTGTTGAGGGAAAAGAATGTATTATGGGAAATGAGATAGTACAACTACCTTCAAATCACATACCAAAGGGGTTAGTGGAGTTAGAAGGAATGTTCAAAATAAATGATGGCTACTTTTCTCAAAAGTCTAACACTAAAATGGAAGACTTAGAGGAAATAAACCTAGGTTCTGAAACCTCCCCTTAGATGGTGTATATTAGGAAGAAATTGAATAGAGAAGTTAGAGGGAATTTGATAAGACTGTTGAAGAGATACAAGCATGTGTTTTCTTAGTCTTATGATGATCTCAAACCATATAGAGCTGATCTATTTCAACATGAGATTCCTCTGAAAGAAGAAACCAAGCCATTTAGATAGAAACAGAGACCTATCAACCCTTTATTAGCTACAAAGATGCAGGTTGAATTGACCAAATTGAGAGATGCTGGTATCATTGAGCCTATTAGGCACTCTTCTTGGGTCTCTAACCTTGTACCAATAAGAAAAAAGAATGGTGACATTAGACTCTGTGTTGATTTTAGGAACTTAAATGTTGCATCACTTAAGGACAATTATGGATTGCCTAACATGGAAGCTATGTTGCATAGGGTAATTGGTTGTGAGTTATTGTCTATGATGGATGGGTTCTCAGGATACAACCAAGTTCTAGTTAAGGAATCTGAATAATTCAAGACAGCGTTCACTACCCCTTGGGGAACCTATGTATATGTTCACATGCTTTTTGGCTTGAAGAATGTTGGAGCAACTTTTCAAAGAGCAATGGATGTTGCATTTAAAGAATTGATAAATGTTTTGATGGTTGTATATCAAGATGATCTGACTACCTATTCTAAGAAGGCTAAGGACCACTACAAACATTTGGAGAAGGTTATTGTCAAGGCTCTGGAATTCAATATTTCACTAAATCCCAAAAAATGCCAATTTGCTATAATAGAGGGAAAATTGTTGGGTCACATAATGTCAAAGGAAGGATTGAGAATTGATTTGGAAAGAGTGGAAGCAATCAAAAAGGTCCTCCCTCCCAAAAATATCAAAGGTGTGTAGTCTTTTCTAGGACAAATTAATTTTCTCAGGAGGTTTACTGCCAATTTTGTAGAACTTGTCAAACCTATTGTGAAGCTTTTGAAGAAAGATGTTAAGTTTGACTGGAATTGTGAGACTCAGCATGCCTTTTACAAGATTAAACAAGCAATCCAAGAGGCTCCTATTTTAATTTCCCCTAACTATTCAAAACCATTTTCTCTATTTTCCATTACCTCTTTTCATACTATTGCAGCTATTTTGTTTTAGAAAGATGAGGAGGGGTTTGAGCATCCTATTGCTTTTTTCAGTAAGTCACTACAATTTTTTGAGCTTAATTATGAGTTGATGGAGAAGTAGGCATATGCACTAGTAAATGTTGTTAAGGCTTTCAGACCTTATTTGGTGTGTGCAAAAGTAAATGCATATGTTCCACATGCAGCAGTAAAAGATATTTTGAGTCAAAGTGAGGTTACTAGGAAGAGGTGTAAGTGGATCAATAAGATTCAAGAATTTGACATTGAGCTTCACATAACCAAGCTTGTAAGAGATCTGGGACTTGCTAAGCTCATGATAGAGGAAAACATGGACCTTGTGCAAGTAAACAATGTAGCCATTGATAAGGAAAATGTGACAAGTATAGATATGTAACCATGGTATACCAATATTGTTCATTTTCTCAAATATGCTACTTGTCCACAGGATCTGAATGACAACCAAAGGAGGAGTTTGAGGCTATAGGCTCAAAGGTATGTTTTAATACAGGGTGATCTCTTTTGGAAAGATAGTAATGGAATGCTGCTTTTCTGCTTAGATAAATATCAGTCTAAAAAGGTTTTAAAAGAGATGCACTCTGGGATGTGTGGAGGGCATCATTCAGCTAGGTCTATAGCTCACAAAATTTTAAGAGCTGGATATTACTAGCCTATCTTATTTAAGGACACCCACTCATATGTTAGAAAATGTGAATCATGCCAGAGGTTTTCAAAGAAATTAAAATTTTTTGGTGCCTTGTTATTAAACCTTCTGGTTACAAAGGCCCCTTTTGCTATGTGGGGCATGGATTTTATTAGGGAATTCTCAGAGAAATCCAGTGGAGCACATAGTCACATTTTGGTGGCTACTGATTATTTTACTAAGTGGATAGAGGCCATCCCAACTTAAAAGGCAACCAGTACAGTAGTTATTGAATTCTTGATGAATAATATAGTTACTAGGTTTGGCATTCCCATGAAACTAGTAATGGATAATGCTATGAACTTTAGGTCTCAAGAATTTACTCACTTTTGTGTTGAAATGGGAATAGTTATGTCTTATTCATCCCCATACCATTGACAAGAAAATGGGCAAGCAGAATCTAGTAACAAGAGCATTCTGCAAATTCTAAAGAATACCTTGGAAAAGAATAAAAGGATGTGGCATGTGAAATTGAAATTGGCACTATGGGCTGATAGAATTAATGAAAAGAAAGCAACAGGCAAGTCTCCTTTTGAAATGGTATATGGTGTAAAGTCTAGGCTCCCTGTGAACAATTTTTTGCCTATTTACCAATTCATAAGAGAAGAAGACATGGAAGTTAGTGATCCATTGTAAGCTAGAATGATTCAATTAATGGAGTTAGATGAGATTAGAAGAGAAGGTCAAAAAGAGAATGTAAAATTACAGCAGAAAATGAAATATCTCTTTGAAAAAAGAGCTACTACTAGAAAGTTCTAGCCAAATGACATGGTTTTGCAGTGGAATGCTAGGACTAAGGACAAAGGAAAACATAAGAAGTTTGAATCCTTGTGGTTAGGACCCTTCATTATTCATCAAATTCATGGAAAGGATTCATACTTCCTGAGAAATTTGGATGGCGAGGAATAGGAATTGCCAGTGCATGGACAATTCTTGAAATTTTTCTTCAATTGATTCTATCTTTCCATGCATAGTAGTTATGTATATATGTACAGGTGTGTTTGTTTTCCTATTTTAGGTTAGGGTTTTATGGTCTACCTCCTAGAGATTCATGGTTTCTTGCTATGAACTTGCTTTCAAGCATCCTCAGATAGAGCCATTGTTGGATATATTTTAGGTTTTATGAGGTCATTGCTTTTGGTCCTGTTTCAATGTCCTGGCTTAGAAAATGTCTGGTTTAGGGTTTAGAATCCCTTAAAATTTGTTATACTTGTGTTGTAAAACCCTTTCCTTTGACATTTTGCTTAGAAATGGTTAAATCCTTGGTTAGCCTTGAGTGAGCCCTAGTCTTTATATTTGCTCATTACTTTTTGGGTCACTTAAGTTTTCCTTTCTGCACGTGGTATTTTCTCCTAGTCTTTGCTAAGTCACGTAAGGTTTTTCCCTTTCCTCAAGTCTTCCATTGAATTGGTGACTATGGTAAGTCCTTTGGTTAAGCTTTCTTTAGTCATTGAGTCTCCTAGTTCATATCATAGTTAAGTTTTCATTCAACGATTTAGCAACTGTGTAATCTCCTTTTCACTTGATATCTAGCCATTTCTCAAAATCATTTGGTGACTTACCGAGGTAGTTATCTCTTGTTCTCTAGATCAGGCAGCTAAGTTCATGATTTTCTAGTGATCCAGTGAACGTCATTGATTGTCTCTTCATCCAAGAGTCATGTTTTAATCTCACAAAGACTGGGTCCTACGTAAAATTGTCCGGCGATTTGGTGACTGAGTCTTGTTCTCATGATCTCTTAGTTTGGTGGCTTTGACAAAGAAATTTGGTAAAGGATAGAATTTTTCTCTTATCGCTTAATCTCAGGAAAGGATGGCGGTGCCCTAAGTTATTTAGTGATTAAGCGAGTGAAGTGTTCACGTGATCTCATAATTAGTTAGTGAAGCTCCAAAGTATTCAGTGACTTGGCGAGCAAAGCAATGTTAAGTGTGTTTTCAATGGTCATTGATTCTCATAATAAAAGGTGATGGTCATTGTCTTTAGGTGATTCAGCGATAGTCATTGATCATCTCTAGGATCAACGGTCAACACGTAATCTCAAGAAGTAACCTATGGTATGAAAAGTATTTAGCAAACTAGAGATAGATGTCATTAGCTCATTCTCAAAGCCTAACTATGGTTAAGTATTTATTTCTGAGAATGCGAGATAACCTTATTTGCTAAATCATGAGATGAAGCCAGAGTTAAGCATGGATTTCTAAGATTAGGAGATTTCACTATTCGTCGATTCTCCAGATGTGATTGTGGTTAGGTGTTATGGGTTTTTAGATCATTTTTTTCGCTAGTTCTCTAGATGAATGTTGAGTTAAGAAAATGATTCCGAGAATTGGTGAAGTCTTTGGTCACCGAATCTCTAACTTGGGCGGGGCTTAGTGTGAGTTTTAAAGGATTTTCCTAGGACTGTTGATCATCGTTGGGATCAACGGTGGTCGTGAAATCTCAAAGTAAAGCCTTGAGTTAAGAAATCATTCTAATATTTTTCGAATGGCTTGGTCCCTAGATCTCCAACCTTAACCGCGGGTTAGCATTTCTTTTGGAGATCACGAGTTTCCTTTGTTCGCTGGATCTCCAAACCATGTCTTGTTATGTTTTCATGCCATTAGTTTTTGAGCCATTACAACATGGAAAAGGGTGATGTGCCAAGCTGGAAAAAGGTAGAAAGCCATCCAATCAAGTTTTAACGATGAATTATGTCATTAATTAAGGGTTTTTAATGCAAAAAGCCATGATCATTGCTCTCGTCACCTATTTTTTATTTTTTTAAATCATCCTGTCAACATCTACACCATGGCTAGCTATGATTTGAAGGTTGGTAGTCTATGAAATTGAATGCAAAAGTGACTTAGGCTAGATTTGTTACAATTTGGCAATCGTATGCACGTAATTTTTTAAGTATATAGTCAGGTCCTCATTGCTTTCTGTGCTCGAAGTCAGTCTGAAGTTGATTGAGAATTTTTGCCACCAAAATTTTTGAAGTGAAGGAGTGAAGTTGCAAAGCTATGGTACCTTCCTTCTCGACAGAATGAGTCATCTAAACATGAGTGTTGCATCTTCCAATGGAGGTGCGAAGGAGCAGAGTAGAGAAGACAAAGGGAAGTTGAATTATTCTAATGAGTTGGTCAAGCTACTACCAGGTTCAAACCAGAACAAGAAGGCCATTGACATAGCCTTTAAAGACCTTATGGACAAGTGTAGAGATCATATCACGCCTTTAGGATCAGGTTTCACCATCTTCTCATATTTTTACAATAATAGACATAAAGAAATTCTAGTTTGTAATGCTTGGACTCTAGGGATGGCCAAGTTGATTATGCCTAATGTTTTCCTTAATGTTGACCTAGTTATTGTGTTAGCAAGGCTTTATGACCCCATTTCAAGAACTATTAGGCAAGAAGACCAGTCTGTTTTCCTTACCTTAGATAGGGGATCCTTCATGAGGGCTTTTGACTTTTATGCTTCTTCTTCCACTAAGATTGACCTAAAAAAAGAGAGAGAGAAGTATGCTAGTAATCTTCAGTCTGTTAAAAGTCAAATTGTTAGGCACATGCCCAAGCATGGTAATTACATTGCCCCTCTTCCAGCAAGTATGAATTCTCCTTATCTATTTTCATCCTTGTGTAATTACATGAAATTCCTATGTCATGGGTTGTATAGGGTTTTAGGAATAGATGGGGATGAGGAAAAGATGATTGCCAACCTATTAATGATAATTTTCCACATTTAGAACTCCCTTTCAAACACTGACTATGATTACATCCAATATGTAATCGATAGGATTCATGAGGGTTTGATATCTTTCAAATAAAATAAAAGACCTATCAAGTTTTTTCATTATTCCCTTCTCATGCACCTGATCTTATTCCACCATGTTAATTCCCTTGATGAAAGGATGTTAAAATTGAGGAAAACTTTTAATAATCAACCAAACCCATTGCAGTACTAGTTGACGGTTTGGAATTACACTTCGAATGAGTGTAATTTTTCCATTTTTGAGAATTACTTTGTTCATCTGGTTCTCGAAATGTTGGGTACAAATTTTGTAAGATTATCACCTAAGGTTTTGAGATTGCTAAGGCCATTGTAGTTTGAGGATAAGTGGATAGAAAATCACAATTGGGGTGATTTCTACCTTGGAGATAGTCACACAATTATTAGGCTTTATGGTTTCCCTCAACCCCCACATTTGTTACCCAGATATGTGACTCCTAGAGTTGCCATGATGGAGTTTATATGGAAACTAATGTGGACTGACAAAGAGCACCTTGCACCTCATAGAAAGGGGACTTTTACACCAAGGCAATTCAGAATGGGCAATTTCTTAATTGGCAAAAGGGCTTTGGATAAGGTCAGCATTTGGTTAAATCCTTTCAAGATGTGTTCAGCCACTTGTAGGTATGTGGACTCTAAAGGTTTCGTAAGGACAGCGAGGATGACCCTGATTCCAAATATTGGGTCAATTAAGGAACATGAGTGACTAAATGAAGAAGATGTGATAAGAAACATCTTAGATTTTGACGAAGCCAAGCAGATATGGAACAAATATTTTGATTTGCTTAATATTTAGAAAAGGCTAAAGTTAGCTGGTATTCCTTTTGGTGGTTATTTCCCTGAGCTCCCATTTCTACAAAGAATGGAGAAGATGATAGAGATGTATAGCACTCTATCTAATCAGTTAGAAGATCAGATTGAAGAAAAGTTGGAGGTCCCAAGGGATTATTTAGCCTTTGAACCTAAGAAGTACAGTGATGAGTCTCAAGAGGTCAGTAGTCCACCTCAAGGAGAGGATGTACCAGTGATTGATTTGACTCAAGGTCAATAGGAGGAAGGGCTTACTTCTGAGCCACCTTTGAAAACATAGAAACTTGAGGTTGGTGAGCCTTCAAAGAAGAGAAAGAAAAAGAGGGTAATTGATATTGCTTCAGCTCTTGTCCCTGGTGATAGGGCTTATCACCATCAAATAACAAAGGCCATCAAGGATGGCAAGAAGATTGTAACAAAAGAAGAGGGGGACCTATCCTTGTTGTTAGGAAAGGATGAGAGAGAACTCTATTAGGAGGAATTTCTTAATGCTAAATAGTTCATACAGAGTAAGGAATTTAGAGATTTCCTCATTTGAAGGAAACATGAGGAGGTGACGAAGTCTCTGCCTAAGGGTATGCAACCAAGTGAAGAAATAATGAGGGCCTTAACATCATTCGATCCTAGTCTTGAAAGAATCACTGTAGAAGAGGCTAGAGAAATGGTTAAGTCAAGTGGTATGCTATTGACTCCTGGATGGGATTTGACATCTGCCTTCATCATAGATCAAATCAAGAAGTAGCCTAAAGGACGCTTGTCATATGAGGTACAGATTGATGATGTGATTAGGGGAAGTGGCTATGACCCAAAGTCTCAAGTAGTTTCTTTATGGTCTCTATCTCCAAGAACTCAGAAGCCATCTTTGGTGAGCATAGAAGATAATATGGAGGGAGATAGGATAGTCTGTACCATGCAAAATACTAATGATCTTGAGGTGTCAAAGGTAGTTGTACACTTTTCCCACCTTAATGAAGCTAAAACTATCCTGCTGGTAAAGAGATATGATAAGTTGTTTGAAAATTCAATAAAAGTAGCAAAGGATAGGGATCTACAACTTATGATGGTTAAAAAATTGGAAGATGAGTTTGAGGATTTAAAGGTGGAGCTTGAAGAAGCCTCAAAGGTTGTTCCCTCCCCTTCTTTGCAAATTGAGGCCCCTCCTCAGACAGATATAGAAATTCCTGATAAGCCTGATGAGGAATTAGAGAAAGTAAGGTTGAATGCATCTTTGGATACTATAACAAAGATTGTGCAGTATAGGCAAAGAAGAATAAAGGCGAAGATGGAAGTAGTCTATCAATCAATTAGTCAATTGCACAAGGCTAATGATAAGGTGAATGAATCACTAATCACTTTGGAGCCACTGTACAGTGTATGGTCAAGAAGAAGCTTGTTGTTTCACAAATTGGATGCTTTGCAAGAAAGTAGGCCCGATATTCCTGAGGTAGTAATAGAAGTATTTGAGAAAATTGGTTTTGTAAGTGCAATATCAAAGTTTTTTAAAGGAAAATCTAACCAAATAAAGGCCAAGTTGGCTATGTTTTATAAGGACTACAGTAGGTCCTTGCCTCCGGTGTATGGTGATAATGGAAATGTAGTCAGTTTAGATAAGTGGAAGGCATCAATGGATCAGTTGGTAATTAAATAGGATGCTTTCCTTAATAGTGACAGTGCCCTGGACTTGGAAGGGTGCAATAGTATAATTGATAGTTTGTTTAAATTTGAGGGTGACTACATACTATTTGTGGTAGAACCTAACGCTATAATTGATTCTATGTGGGACCAATAGATCAAATCACTATAGGATTTGTAGGCCTACAATTGGTCATCTGATGATGATGTGGTAGCATGGGACAAAATGACAAAGAGGAAAAAGAAGAAGCCAGTTGTCCTAGTATTGGAAGAAGAAGAACAATAGAGCACACATGGCACCTGATCTAGAATTCGAGGGAGAGAATGTTTCAAACATAGGATGATGTAAGTTAGCCTATAATGGTGGTCGTCATTCATGTAAAAAATCAAGGTAACTACTCTAAAATATCTCTAGACAAAGGTGCCATCTATGAAGATGTTAGTAGTTGTGAACTACTTTCTGTTATTGTAATCACTATCTTTTGGTTTGTACTTTTTTGTCTTTAGTGCAAGTCATTTTCCTAGCCATCCAAAGCTTGTTGCATCCTTTCAAGAATTCCAAGATGGCTGTAGGTATATATAGCAATTTTATGCTTCGTTTGAAGGGTGGTCAAAATTTTTGTAAAGAAAGACTGAATACAGAATCTGACTTCTTTGAAATTTTGTTGAAATTGTGATGGATACAGCTGAAAATTAATATAAATATATTGAAGTTCCATTGCTATCTATGGTTTTCTTTATGTATGGATGCTTTGAATTTCTTATGCATTAATTAGTAAGGCTTTTTAATTTTTTTTTCACAAGGTGAATATAGGGGTTGAGCTCGATTTTCTCTCAAGGAGAGAGTAAACCTTCAAGGAGGTATCTGGGAATTGGGAGAATGAATTGTTAGGCAATTTATTTGAATTTCAGTATCTTGGTGTTAATAGATTCTGTAGATGTTTGGTTTTGACTCTAGCCCAATGAATAAGGCACTAGTTTAGTTTGATTTACATCTGTTCACCATCATTTTATCAAGAAACTATCTCCATTTACTTTTACTTGAATGTTTATGAGTTGTATTGGTTATGTTAAAAGCATAGATCAATCTTATAATGCTTTGAAGAAGCACTTGAGAGAGGTTGTCCTTCCTTGAGTTTAACTAAGAAAAGGAAGAAGGATGAATGTCCTCAAGCCACTATTTCATGCTATCTTATTTGTGATTTTTATTGTGGTGCTCTGTATCAGGATAATCTAGGCTGTCCTCTGAGTAGTGGTGTTTTATTGAGTTAATTTTGAGAAGAAGATAGTATAGAAGTGAGGGATTTAATTTGCAATTTGAGGAATAGTGAGTTATTGAAAGGTAAACTTGCCTGAGTATTACTCAAAGTGAAGAAGGCTTGAAGCCTTAGTACCTTAGCATTTAAGTTGTGCTGGATGAAGCTGTTGGGAATGCATGAGTCATAAGTTCAATGAGTTTCTGAATATTTCAACCATCTGTAGGTTTAAGTGCTAACAGGTGGCATGGTTGATGGCTTCTCCTTCTAAGTTGGCCTAGGGTCAATGTATGTTAGTGCATATGTTCTCTAAGATGCACAAGATCATGTATCGAGAGGGAAATTCTTTTGCCTCTAGTGCTTTAGTTCTTCAGATATGGGCCTAGGAGCACATCCCAGTTTGTAAACCAATGTATCAGGATTAGCGCCAACCATAGGAGCCAATGATATATATACTCTGGTTATATTACACAGGTCCACATGGGCCACACAAAGTACTTCAGGTAGTGCCTAGATGATATGACTTTTGTAGTATGGAGACCATATCTCCTTATAGAGGCCTGGCCTACTTCTAGAGAATAGTTCAGTTACTTTTGTCAGATTCATGTATTGATTGGGTGATCCACATCTATGATAGAGAGATTTCTTATTACCAGGGTATGGAAATAATATGGCATCATCTAGGATGCACCACAGGAGCACACTACCTATGCATAGATTTTGAGAGAGCTTAGATTAGGATAGGGCATTCAGCTATCATATGCTTCATGTACATAGGAGTATAGTAGTATAGTCGACAGAGACTTGGATTATAGAGCCAATGTGGTGGATGTCAGCATTACAGATGGTTTCATTGGATGGCTTGCAAAGCATCCCATATACAAGTTTTCTGATCTCACAGAATTGATTCCTTCCATGGAGGAGGCCATGGATGTTACAAGTGCACAGGTTCTAGCTAGTCAAGGACAGAGACATGCACAGGTATAGATGCCCTAGCCTACACCTCCTAGGTCAAGAGTAGTGATGACACCATAGAGACTAGTTGGACATTCTAGACCACCTCCTCATCTGACTAGTTCTTCAGTGAGTAGATCAGCAAGTACTTCTAGGAGATACACTAGAGGAGAGAGTGGCTCTTTAGGTAGTGTGGGTATAGTAGATGAGGTACTTGTAGCTGAGCAAGTTGTAGGTGGTGATGTTGATCCTTTATAGGAGGATACTAGTTTTGATCTTGATGCAAAGGTTAGATGTTGTAAGGCATAGAGAGCAGAGACCACAGAGCAGCCTGCTGTAGATACTGATATGCCAATGGCTGATGTTGATCCTAGTCTACCACTTAAACCACAAGAGATCATTAGGAGACTTAGATTATAGGTCAGGGACCTAAACATATGGACTACTCACTAAGAGGAGAGATTTCTTGAGGCAGATAGATAGTGGTCCCAACTTCATGAGGAGGTTCATAGATTACAGATAGAGGTGACACATCAAACCTCATGATCTACCTATTATGTTTCTACATACTATGTTGTTGTACCAATTTCTCAGAGAGTTCCTACGTACTCTCAATATATGATAGCATCAGAGGGAGCTAGAGCACCTAGAGTTGAGGCAGTGCCTAATGCACCACCACCACCTCCACCAGATGGAGAGCATCAGGTAGACAACTGATCTGTCATGATATGTTCTAATATTTTTTCTCTTTTGATTGTTCATGTATATTGTTCTGACATTTGATAGCTCACATGAGCTCATTCCTTTGTACTATGTGCCAGTAGTGCACCCCTAACTAGTTCGTGTTTATATGATATGAGATCGAGATTTTTGGTTGTGACTTCATGTGTACTTGTCATATTTTTTATATATGATGATATCATGTGATGTAAATGCCATGAGTAGAGTAGAATGTATGTATGGATTTATGCAATCCAATGGTTTCTTTCAAATGTATGAATGTTATGCAAATGTGATTGATTATGGAAAGTCTATGTATGGAAATGTATGTAATGCAATAGATGAAATGAATGATTATGAATATTTAATGTAAATGCAATGATATGCATGATATGTTTTGCAGATATTGATGAAGCCAAGTCCTCAATCTTATGTCAAAAGGGATGTTTAACACAGGATGGTGACTGCTTGTAGTTCTGTGAGGAAACCTTTGTGTGAGATTCAGCTCTTCATGTTTAGTTTTCAGTTTAGTTTTAGAAAAATTGTTAATGTGTTCAAGCAATTTGTGAGATCATGCAAAGTGCAAAGTGCAAAATGACACGTGGAATGAAATGCAAACCTAAGACCTAGGACCTAGTGACTGATCATGTGTCGATTTGTTATCATCATTGAACTTTTTAGGTAACCAAATAAATCAATACAATGCCCACTAGTTATGAAACTATGAACATATGAATATTGATTTGTATGCTCAAGAATCAATACAATGCCCACTGGTCATACAACCATGGACATATGAATATTGATTTTGTTTTCAAAATGTCAGATTAGATACAAGCACCAAGGCATAAACACCAAGATGACCTGAATATCATGTCCATTTTGATATAACAATTTGTATAAGCATCAAAACATAGATGTCATGATGACCAGAATACGCCTTGCAAAACAAATACATCAAGCAGTCAAGAGATCATTCTAAATCCAATGTGAATTACCCGTAGTGACCCTTTATCATTCACATCCTTAGGTAAGACCGCATTTCACAATAGGAGAAAGAACTCACTCAAAAAGATAATAGTTAGATCAAACTTCCTTGAATTTTTTGGGTATCAATGGTTGAGGTACTCATGGCCATCCAATTTGAGATAGAGGCTCTTACATACAGACACCATTTCAATCTAGAATTTCCAAAGTCGTTAGATATTTACATACAAGCAGAAAATAAAGAAAAGATTATGCCCCCATTCATCACACTCTAAATCCTATAAAGGACATCATCGAAGAGCTCAAAAGGACACAATATGCAAAAATCTCAATGTGAAGCAGTAAGCATATGAGATAAAAGCATGTAAAAGCATAGATTGTTTTCAGTTTGTGTTGATGTTTGTTTGTGTTTGATTGCAAAATCCTTTCTGGAGAGGAGACTGACTGACTGACTTAGATGTAGCTTCAAAGGACCCTGACTAGATATGACTTTTCTAAGATATACTAGAGACCATAGGATATGAAATTGATAGGATACAGATGCTTGAGCTTATTGGTGTATAGACCGACTTATTGAAAATAGGAATGCAGAAATAAACTGGGAGGTATGTACAAACTAAAGCAAGACTGAAAGTTGGGAAAGACCAAGATTGCACTGATAGATGGAGCATTTTGAAACAAGTGGCACCCATTTTCTAGGTTTTCACCATCTTGTCAGAGATTCTTATTTTTGCTATCAAGGCACCTATTTCTAGGTTTTCACCAAGGCACTTTTTCTTTTTCTCATTTTTTTTGTATTTTTCATTTTTTCAATTTATTTTTTTTGGTATTTTTTTATTTTTTTTTTTGTGATACATCAAGGCACCCATTGCTAGGTTTTCACCAAGATGTTCATTTTTTTAGGACTTTTTTATATTTTTAAGATTTTTTCAGGACATTTTACCATAGACTCAATGCCTTAGGCATAGAATTTCTTCAGATGTAGAACATTGATTGGTTCTCGAAGCTGTTCTCCTTTAGTCATTGAGAGTTGATAAGCTCTAAAGCCAAAAGTAGCAGTGATAACAAAGGGACCCAATCAGTTGGGTTTAAACTTCCCCTTGCACTCTCTATGTGATTGATTTTTAGGATTCTCTCTCAAGACTAGATCGCCAACCTAAAACTCTTTGTGTCTGACTTTCTTATTGTAGCCTCTAGACATTTTTTTCTGATATACTCTGAGATGATCATACGCTACTTGTTTGCGCTCATCTAGTAGCTCAAGTTCTTGCACCCTAGACACTCTGTAGTCATCATCAGTTACTAGACCATGAATTATGATTCTTAGTGATGGGATTTCAACCTCAATAGGTTGTACCGCTTCAGACCCATAAAGTAAAGTGAATGGTGTAGCCCCAGTGGGCATTCTGATACTTGTTCTATAGGTCCAAAGAGCTGGATTGATCATGAGATGCCAGTCTCTTCCTATTTTATTAACTGTACAGTGCAATATTTTCAATAGATTCTTTTTTAAAGCCTCTGCTTGTCCATTCCCTTGAGGATAGTAGATAGATGACCAATGTTGTGTAATCTTGAATTTTGCACATAGGTCATCTAAATCTTTTTTTTTTAATTGTCCACCATTATCTATAACTATAGATTGTGGAATACCATACCGTCATATGATGTAGTTCAAAATGAACATAGAAATTTGCTTGCCAGTCGCTTGAGTTAAAGGAACTACTTCTACCCATTTTGTGAAATAATCTATAGCTGTGATTATATGGGTATGTCCATTAGAAGAATGAGGATGTATGGATCCTATAAGATCAAATGCCCATTGGTAAAAAGGCCATTGTGTAGTTAAGGGAATTAGATCTCTCCCTGGAGCATGAATTAAGTTACCATGTACTTGGCACTTTTGATAGTTCTTAGCAAACTTGATAGAATCTTTCTCCAATTCAGGCCAATAGTACCCAACTCTAATAAGTTTTTGAGCTAGTGTTAAACCATTTGAGTGTGAACCACATATACCTTCATGGACTTCCTCTAATGCATGTTGAGATTCTTCCCATTCTAAACATCTAAGTAGTGTACCATCTAGACCTCATTTGTACAGATCATGACCAATGATGACATACTGGGATGCATTGCGAATAAGGTATCTTTTATCATGGTAGTTAAAGGTATTGGGAATGATTTGATCTTGGAGATATGAGAAAAAGTTTTTATATCTGGATGAATCATGACCAACAATAGTGTAGATCATGTGGGTTTCAGGGGAATCATATGCAGCATAAGATAGTATTTCCACCAGGAACTCATAGCGTAGCTCATGTTTGGGCTATTGTAGTAGAGTAGATAACATTTCCATAGCATCAGCAGCCTTATTCTTTGTTCTAGGTATTTTCTCAAAGGTGATATATATGAAATATTTCTTTAGATCATCTACCATTCTTTTGTATGGGATCAACTTTCCATCTTTCATTTGATACACATTATTGACTTGGTATATTACAAGTTGTGAGTCTCCATGAATGTGTAGTTTTGTTACTCTCCACTCAATTGCTATTTTCATACCATTGAGAAGGGCTTCATATTCAGCAATATTTTTTGTACAAGGAAATTTGATTCTAAATGCCTTAGGAATGGAGTATCCTTGAGGACTGATAAACAAGATGCCTGCTCCAGATCCATTTTGTGTATAGGAGCCATCAAAGAATAATTTCCATGATCTAGAAGATAGGTTCATGATAGAGGAATCTAGGAATTCCATTTGCATTGGTGTATCATCAAACAAAGGTGCATCTACCAGTTGATCAGCAATAACTTGGCCTTTAATAGATTTTCTTTCAACATATTCAATGTCAAATTCACTGAGCAACATCACCCATTTAGCTAGTCTACCTATGAGGGTAGCTTTGCTTAGTAGGTACTTTAATGGATCAATCTTAGCTACCAAATGTGTGGTATGAGCCAACATGTAATGTCTCAGTTTCTATGATGCAAAGATCACAGCTAGACAAGTTTTTTCAATCATAGAATAGTTCTTCTCATATGCTACCAATGTTCTACTGATATAGTATATAGCTCTTTCCTTCTTATTCTCATCATGTTGTGCAAGAAATGCCCCCAACGATGTATCCGTTGCAGAGACATATAAGATCAATGGCTTCCCTTGAATAGGAGGCATCAAAATAGGAGGATTTGATAGATATTTCTTGAGATGATTAAAATTCTTTTCACATTCCTCATTCCATGCAAAGGTCACATCTTTATGTAATGTCTTTATGAAAGGTTGTGATATATCTGCTAGCTGAGATATGAAACATCTGATAGATTAAACTCTCCCTTATAATGTTCTCATTTGACTAATATTCTTGGGAGATTGCATCTCCGTGATGGCTTTAACTTTAGCTAGATCAACTTTAATGCCCTTCTTTGAAACAACGTAGCCTAAAAGCTTTCCAAAAGTGACACCAAAAGCACACTTCTTAGGGTTCAGTCTGAGACTAAACTTTTTCATTCTATCTAGTATTTTTCTCAAATCATTTAGATGATCAGATCTTATCATAGATTTTGCTAAAGTATCATCAACATAATCTTGCATAGTTCGATGCATCATGTCATGAAAAATAGATGTCATAGCTCTCTGATATGTAGCACCAGCATTCTTAAGCCCAAATGGCATGACATTCCAACAAAAGGTACCCCATGCACAGGTGAAAGTAGTTTTCTCTTGATCTTCTGGAGCAATTTTTATTTGGTTATATCTATAAAAACCATCCATTAAAGAATGCATCTCAAAGCCCGTAGTCATGTCCACTATCATATCAATGTTAGGTAATGGAAAATAATCCTTAGGGCATGCCTTGTTTACATCTCTAAAATGTGTACATACTCTTTTTGATTTGTCTAGTTTTGAAATAGGTACAATATTAGAGATCCATTCTACATAATCAATAACTCAGATAAATCTAGCTTTTAGGAGCTTCTCTAATTCAGCTTTTACCAAGAGTGCAACATGTGGATGCATCTTTCTCAATTTTTGTTTAACGAGTTTGACATTTGGAGCTATAGATAAATGATGCATTATAAGATCAAGATCCAGCCTTGGCATATCTAAATATTTCCATGCAAAGTTGATCTTGTTTTTTGTTAAGAATGTGGTAAATTTTTGTTTTTCTTCTTTTGATAAAGATTGTGCTACATGAATCAACTATGGTTCCTCTGTTGTTCCCAAATTGTTAGATTGAGTGGGCTCAATTTTAACTGGAGATCTATCCTACAAATGACTCAGGAGGACATCAAATATCTCATCCTTAGGTGCCTTAGAGAGGTTTTCACCTTTGGATACATCTTTTATGTTTACTTTTGTAGGTTCTGAGACTCCCACAAAGTGGTTTTCACCCTTAGAACTCCTTTTCTTTTTATTTTTATTCTTATTCTTTTGACTAAGATATCTAATATCCAACTCTATCATGCTAATGCTTAGTTCACTAATGGAAGTCCTCATAGGTTCAATTGCATTTAGGTAGCAAGCAAGGGCATAGTCATTAGGAAAGGTATAAATACCTTAGCTCAGATTCGTAGAGGTTTGGTCAAGAAGTTCAGGATGTTGAATAGTCAAGGTGGTGAAAGATTGGGAAATAGTGTTTACAGATATGGATCTATCATCATTGGCCCTAACCCGATGCTTGATTTTGAAGGTGATATTACAACTTAAGACTTTCAATTCGTGAATAGGCTCAATGTCATTGTGGGAGTCCAATTCAGCCATCGGTGGATCAAACTCATTAACCTTATTATTTTTCTCTAGAATTACATTGGGTGTAGGTGCATATTGGTGAATAACATCAACATGTTTTTATGTGATAAGCTCATCTTCCTCTGGAATGGCTCCCCATTCATAGTCATTAGATTCTTCATCTATGCCTCTAGGAAATTTAAGAACATGAGTAAAGTTAGGATGGACAACCCAAGAAGGATTACCCTCATATTCAAATTTGAATTCATACTCATGGGAATCTATTTCATAATAACTACCACCTTCTTCTTTGTCTATTTTATTGCGTTCAAGATCAGCTGGTTCTTGTGGTGCAACTATCTCTTGTTCTATAATAGGTTCTTGTGTTTCTACTACATTGATTCTTTTTACTGGATCATCTTTAGCTTCAAGGAGGTCTTTTATTTCTTTAGGAAAATGCTCATAATGAATGAGATCATCAATGGTGGTGTCAGAATCATCACTGTCAGATTGTTCAGTTGTTTCTTCCTTTAGTTGATTTGTTGTGGATGGCTTAATTTGTTCTAAGATATTTGGGGAGTTCTTGCTAAGACAAAAAGTCTTCTTCTTATATCCTAGACCTATTTTATTCTTGTTTGTTCACCCACCATGGTCAAGAGGTGATAAAAGACCTTTACCTTGTAGTCCTAGAGGTCCTTTTCCTGTGTATCCCATCTTTGTGATCAATTTATCTCCTGGTCCATATGACTTCTGAGGAATTTTGCTTGAAGTGGAGTCACATTTCTAGACTGATTGGGATTGAGGTTCATCCTTGTACAACCATGCAAGCATAGCTTCATCTTCCTCAAACTCTTGTTTAGATACATGTTCTGTGGCAAAGCTTCCATTGAGCATGACCTAGGATTCTTTAGCTGTAAGTTTCACTTTGTCAGATGGTTGTCCATAATATTTTGGGGACAACGGGAGAGATGTGAGAGATAAAACAGGTTCCATAATGTATTCTCCCATACCATTATCCTTGATTTTGACTTCTTTAGCAATGTCTTCCATTTTAGAGGTTGAAGCAACATCTAGCTGCTTAGTGGAAGATTCTTTGTTGTTAGGAACAAGTTTATTAGCACTTTCTTTCAAAGCATTGCAAGTTGTATATAGATCTATGGGAATAGTCACATCTACTTCTTTATAAGGAAATTTCATGCATTGATAGTATGTGGAAGGAATAGCTTTCATTTCATGTATCCATGGTCTCCCTAGAAGAATATTGTAAGCCAAAGGTATATCAAGAACTTGACATGTAGTATCTCTGATGATTGGACCTGTCCTGATAGATAAGACAATTGTTCCTTTGGAAGATATTTCTTCTTCATCATATGATTTGATAGTTATTTTCTTTTTAGGATCAATGGTAGCTTCAAATAATCCCAATTGTGTAATCAAGTTGTAAGAACAAATGTTGAGACCAACACCTCCATCTATCAACACATGTTTGACTTGATGGTCTTGGATTAAGACTTCAATATGTAAGGGCTGGTTATGTAGATGACTCAAGGAATTATCATCTTCCTCTGAAAAGGAGATATACTATGGAGATGTTAGATGACCAACCATAGCTTGGAATCTATCTAAATCAAGGTTGTCAAGAACATTGTATCTGAACAAAGCTTTGTCTAGAATGGCTCTATGAGCTGGAGATATTCAAAGCAACTCAAACATTAAGATTTTAGCATCTGTATGTTGGAGTTGTTGGATAATACTATAGGAAGTAGGCCTTGTGTCATTAGGATTTGAAGATTTATATGTAGCCTTCAGTTTAGAAGCAGATGAAAGATTGAAAGGCATCTTAGGGACATTGGATGAATCTAGGATTTGTCCTTGGAGATGTGCCTGAGCTTGTGATCGAGTAACTGCATTTTTTGATTGATTTTCTCTATCTCTTCTTACAATTGTGATGACATTGCAACACTCAGATAGACATGGCTCAACCATATTGATAACAACATTGTTTCCAGAGTAGGCATAATTGACTTTAGCACCCATATTAGGCTGAGAAGAAGAATATTCTTTACCATGTTTCGAAAATGGTTCCGTGAATTTTGTATGATCATTATTACTCTTATGATTGTCAATTATGATTTCTCCATTATCAATTTTATCTTGTATGATGTGTTTCAAGAGAACTCAATTATTAGTCTTATGAACTTTATTGCGATGGAAGTCACAGAAATCATTCTCTCTCCACCATTTTGGTTTAGGTTTAGAATTAAAGACTTTTATCTCAAGAAAGTAAATGATGTTGTTAGCCAATAGAGTTTTCATGGTAGATTCCAAGGATTCTCCAAGAGGAGTGAATTTGTGATTAGGATCTATAGCCCAAGGCTTGTAAGAAGATGGCTTCTTGTTAGATTCAGATGTTTTAGCTTCAGAAGCTTTGATGGCTTGGGTACCAACAGTAAGATTGAAAGCAGGTGCCTTAGATGGGGCATGGATAGTATCAACAATGTCATCTGTGACAATGCCCTTATTCTTGTTCCAGTTTTTGCCTTTGTCTTTAGAACTAGATCCAGATTCATACTTGTCCTTTTGAAGTGATATGTCTCCTTTTTGCACAAGTACTTTCTCAATTTTGATTTCATTTTCTACTATCTTATCAAAGGATGTATGATTTTGCATTTGCAAATGGTAGTTAAGTACTGGAACAAGATTTTTGATGAAGATTTCTAGCTTCTTAGTTTCTGGAATGGGTCTAGCATATAGAGAAAACTTCTTCCTCCATCTTTTCAGAAAATTTAGGAATGGTTCTCCTAAGTTTTGTTTTAGATTACAGATGTCAATCATGGTGACCAGATGTTGGATGTTGTAGGAGTATTGTTGATAGAACAGTTTGATTAACTCCTCAAAAGTTTTGATAGGAGGTATTTTTGAGAACCAATGAATAGCTGCTCTTCCTAGAGATCAAGGGAAAAGATGCATTAAGTAGGTTGGCTCATGCATAAACTCCATAGATTGAGTATAGAATTCTCTGACATGATCTTGAGGATCAGAGTTTCCATCATACTTATCATAGTTAGGCATCTCCACTCTTTTAGGGAATGGCAGCATGTACAAGTCTTTATCAAATGGAAAAGGGCATCGAGCCTCCATGGAAAACTCCTTAGGTTCCTTCTCTTTTTCAAGTTTGTTAAGTTTGACTTGCATGGCATGCATCTATTTCATCATAGCCATGATAGGGGTTTCTTCCTCATGCATGATGATAGTCTCAACATTAAAGTTTGGAGGAATTTTAGCTCCTTGATGTGCTAACTCTTGAAAGTATGCTTCTCTATCTTCTTTCAAGAAATGCCTCATGATTTTCTTGAAATCATCATCATTTTGATATCGAGCAATTTCAGAAGGTGTGGGTTCTTGATCCATACCATGTTGAGATTGAGGTCCTTAAGACCCATGATGTGTCCCTCCGTGAGACATGTTAGGAGTTTTGGGACTCCCTGGGATAGTTTGGGGAGGGGTTTGTTGATTACCTCTATGAGTTAAGGGAGGGGGTATGTAACCAATTTTCAATCAAAAGTTTCCAAGACCGTCGTCTTTGTAAAGACCAAAATTGTAGAGTTGTTCAAGAGTTGGACCTATGTGAGTAGACAAAGTTGTGGTATTAAGTGCTTCTCCAAATTTCTTGTGTGAGGAAGCTCTAGTTTCCACCATTAACCTTGGGTGAAGCAAGAAAGCAAGATGAAGACAACTGAAGAAAGACCTGATTCAAGAAGATCGAATGATGCAACCTTGTCAAGATTGAATTGATTGAAGATTTGATAGGATGTAAATGAAGGATAATGTGCCATAGTAATGTGGGTAGATGCCCAAAAGATGGTGGGCATGAGCTCACAACACTTAGCCATTTTAGTAACAAGACTGAATTTGAAGATAATTTTGACAAAATTTTGACACAAGATGAAAAAAAGACTCAAATCGATAAATCAGAAGGCAAAATCAAACTCAAGAGCTCACTTTAGGAAAATGAATGAATTTTTTCTAGTTTTTTCTCTATTCCTGACACAGTGATTTGTTTGACAGATTCTGGAAATAGGCTGTAAAAACTGAGTTTATGACAATTCTGACAACTTTCTAACAATTTCTTCAAAATTTCTCAAATGACTTTTTGTAGGATCGTATGACAATGGGTATACTCTGAAATGACAGTTGACAAAACTCATACGATAGTTCCAAAGCTCGTACGATAGTTGATAGCATGATTTTGACTTCTTTTTTTTTTACTAGTGGCAAAACTTGTATGATACTATACAAGCTGTCATATGACAATATAGGGGTTCTGAAACAACAATTGCCAAAACTCATACAACTTTCTAACCTTGTGGGATGACTTTTGACTCCAAAAAGGAATTTTACTTCAGATTTTGCAAATTTTAGGTTTTCAGTTTTAGATTGTTTGCAAATTTTTTTTGTCCAGGTTTGAAGATTATTCTAGGATCATTCATTTTCAGTAACCAAATAGATAAACAAGCACACAAAATAGCAAGAAATTGATTCCAAGCACGTCTGAAAATAATGAACAGGGGACAAAGAAACCCTCGGCATGAACAATCAAGTGATTGAATGTGCTAATCCCTAGGAGTGTTAATTGTGTATGTTCCAAAAAGTTTTTCAATAATGCACATATTCCTAGAAAAATGAAAATTTGACCTCACTAGGGTTTGTAGTAATGGTCTGACTCTATAAAGTTTGTGATCTCAAGAGGGCGAACTCCAATCCAGGTGCATTGGGGTTTTGACATAGTCTGAGAAATTAATCAATTAGGAGCTGCTAGGGAGATCTGATAGCCCAACAAGAGACCACACCTGTGAAGATTTCCTCCACAAAGACATTTATATAGCGGTTGCTGCTACCACGGTGAAAATGGCTATTACCACTTGAGGTTCCATCCACATGGTTGACCCAATTAAGGGAATATCCACTAAGGTTAACCCTCTCTAAATGTGACTCAAAAGATACAACATGGAGACTGGTTCCAAATTCAAGGATCTGAGTTTCTGATACTACTCAAAAAGGGAGTAGAGCATAGTCCTCTAGCCTTTTCACTTTTAACCAAGACAAAGCAAACAAATTAATCTGACACACTAAGACTAAGATTATCTCACAAAGATCTATGACATCAACCGTGTATGATCTATCAACCCCTCTAGAGAGAGAATGTATCAATCAAAAGTTAAAGACATGTGAATCTAGTAGAACATGAGACTCTCTCAGTAACCTCCCTACCTACAAGGGGATCCTTCATCAAGAAGAGCTTCACATGCATGAACAAGCGAAAGAAGCCCACTCTCTCGAGATCATCCACAAATAGTGTTCATAGGGCCTATTTACTATGTGTACTAGATATGCAAAAAGCAAATCTATGTTCATTTTATAGCCCAAAATGAAGTCTATGATATGAAAGAAAGAAAGGTCACACAAGCTTGACACGTGAGAGTTCATTTTATGTCCAAATCGAAGTGTTATTAGATCGCAATAGATTACCTAAATTCCTCACAACGCGCTTAGTAGATTTTACCTATTTTAGCAATTTAGTTATGCTTTTTCCAATCATATTTAGCAAATATCAGTCAAAAATAGAAGATTTCAATTGTTAGGTTTAGCTGTTAGTCGAAATCTGAAAATCAAATCTGAAGAACTGCCAAAAATTTTGAAATGACAATCAAATTCTGGAGTCAAAACTCGTACGACAGTGGGTTACCTCCCAAATGATAGTCGAGAAACTCGTACGACAATGGGTGTCTTCTCATATGACAATATAGCTCTGAAATGACAATGTGTACCTACTAATACGAGCCTCGATAGAATCAACTATCATATGATAGTGGGTTCTTCCTGGTATGACTTTTGTCAAAAATTCATACAAAAAATGAACGGATAGAAAATAAAAGATCGTAGTTTTAACTAGAAAATGACAAGAAATTGATAGAAATTGAATGGAAACCTGTTTCAGGGCCCCACAATGGGTGCCAAAAATGTGTGTGTGAATTTTGTAACTAGCTATAGATACAACACTTCAGTAAAACATTAGAGGTTAGCAAAAACCAAAATCTGACAAATAATTGAAACTATGCTAACTAGGTGATTTACTATCTTCTAGTAGGTGCGAGTATGATGTTCTCATATTGGAATTGAGATCAATGACAATGCAACACCTAAATGAAGGATTTGAATGCAAAGAATAAAAACTATGTGAATGTAGATTAATCTATATTTTTGTATTTTATGTGCAATAAGAATGAAAAACTGTATGAAATTAATCTAGATGAATGAAATTGAGATTGAATGCAGATTTAATCTAAGAATGCTATGAATGAATATGAAAACTATGATGCAAAAACTAAATGATCAACTATGAAAGATCTCACAAATCGCCTGTCGTAAGTGCTTAATCCTTCAATCACCAATTTGCCAGAGTAATTGTGCAAATTCGAGTGTTGATGAGATAATTATGAAGAGCTGAGCCTTGGTTTTATAGAAATCCAGGGCTTTGAGGATGCAGGAGAAAAGCCATAAATCACTCTTGATAAACTCAGGTTGATTTTTGAGTTATCAGGAAATCAGAGATAATTAACTCACAAAAATCACGCAAAAGCAGTTTTTAACTCAAAATAGAGTTTAGATCAAATTTCAACTCATCATCAGATGTTGAGTTTCAATTTTAAAATTGATTGTTAATTTCTAGTTGCCTACTTTTCTAATTGTGCATGATTTAATTATAAATTAATTTGAAAATAAAGTGATTTATTCTCAACTTAACTGATTTTTTAAATTAAAACAATTGATTTATGGGTTAATCAATTATTAAATCAAACTTTATTCAAAAACTATATTATTAAAAATTGACAATTGACATGAATTAATTAAATAAGAATTTAATCAATTAGTCATGAGATTTTAGATTTATTGTCAAAATAAAATAATACGATTTAGGAATAATTTAGAATTAAATTTAATTAAATAATTAAGTGACAGTATTAAATCTAATTAATTAAATATTCAAAATATTCAATTCGTCAAACTTTAGGATAAATAGAATTTATCGCGAAATAATAATTAAATTAAAGATAATTAGGATAAATAGGAATATTTCTAGGAATATTCTCTGATGCAAAATTTAGGATAAAATCAATTAGGATTCGATAATGTGCAGATGTGCCTTAGGTTAGGACTTTGATGTCAATTTCATTTGAATTGAAGATGTAGGAGGTTAATGAACCTATAGCCCATTTTTGGGGTATTACAATAATGAGAAGAGATCTAACTAAGGCCAGAGAGATTCAAGAAAAGTTTAGATCTAGCACCGCAAAGCTTGATGAACAAATTACAAATCAAAGAGCACATGGTGAAAAGCAAGGTTTGGGATATGAAAAAGGAGAATGTTCTAAAATTGCTAAAGAGACTTAGATTGAGAAACCTAAGGATTCACCTAAAAGGAAATAAAATGGAGAGAGATTCAATGATAGATGTATCACATGCAACAATGCTAGTCATATAGCTAGAAATTGTAGATATAACAATGTTATAATGAGGATGGATGGTTTGATTCAAAAGAATAGTGCAATAAATGATAATTAAGTAAATAAAAGGTATGGAAATAGAAACAAAACATGTTTTAATTGCAATAAAATAGGATATATTGCTCATTATTATAGATCTAACTATGTAGGAGAGAAAAATAATAGATTTTATGACAAAGGAAAGCATGACATACTAGTTGAGGAAACCTAAAAAGAAATGAATAAGATATGGGCTAAGAAAGAAAAATTATATGCTACTAGATAGGTCACACCAAATCCTAGTGTGGAAACATCATCATTGGTGAATTAGGTCATGTGACCTAAGAAAGAGTTTTTAGTAAAGATCGGAAGTCCCACAAATTGGAGCGGTAAAGATTATGATGGAAGATTTAGTTAGAGATTGGTTCGGAAAGGCTATGTTTAGAATCACAGATATTTTTGCGATCATATTAATGATCACAATCATATTTACAGTTCACTAGTTTTGTTAATTTTTTGAAAGCTAGGGTGTGAACAACATTAAATGAAGGAATTTGATTGAATATTAGGGATAAGAAGGGCATTCTATGACTTCATTTGACACTTTTCTATCTTGAGATTGAGTGTGAACCTGAGTAGAAGGAGATCAAATAGCAATTTAATTTATTAACCATATTCATGTGCAAACCCTAGAATAGAGTAAAAGGTATTTATATTTGCAATATTTTATTAATTTCATTGGTTAAGATATGGATACCCCACAGATGGTTAATGCACTTGAGAAACCAAGGTATGAGTTTAAGAAGCATCCTTATAAGTCGATGGAAGATGATCTGGAATGTGCATTTTTATATGTTCCCAATAGAGTTCTACAAGTTGAAGATGTTTATGCTTATATTCATTGTAAGATTGAGGAATTAAGAGACTTTGACATTTATGATCAGTATAGATCTTTGTGTGTTAATGGCATGTTGAAGGATGAGTATAAGAAGGTTTATCAGATAAACCTAGTACATGTCAAATAATTTTGTGTATTTGATCAACTGAAGGAGATCAAGAGTGTTCTTAGCATGATACATGATCATCTCTTTTGGCTCAGAGATAAATCGATTAAGATTACCAAGGAGCTAATTCATGAGGTTATCATTTTTAATGATGTTGATAAAGTACCTACACTGAAGTCTACTAAGAAAAACATTGTGGAGAAGTTAACTAAATCAAGATGGGACATAACGAAAATGACTGTAAATGATATCATTCAGCTAGATGTGAGGTTTGTATCAATGATTCTTGGATACAATGTATATTATAGTAGTAGAATCAATTCAATCTTAGTCACAATTATTCCTAGTGCATATAGAATGCTTAATGGATATGTGTAGATTGATGACTATGAGATTTTGAGGAAGTAATTACTAGAGAACTTGGAGAAGATAAAGAAAGCTAAGTCAAAAATTTTCAAGTATGGTTCTTTGATTGTTCATATGTTCTTTTTCCTAATGAATTACTTTCCTAGAGTTAAAAACATCACTTGGTAGAAAAATACCCCTGTAACTATATAGATTACAAAATTTTACCAAATGTAGAAGAAGTATGACATAGATCAACTAATTTTTGGTTATTTCAATATGGTCCAAAAGAAAATGCAGAAAAGAGAGAGAATCCCTAGAATTTTAGTGAAGAAAGATGCTTACATAGTATGATTTACTGTAGAAATTGATTAGCATTGTAAGCAGTTGAACCTAGGACTATGTGGATTCAACCGATGGGATATAAGGTCAATCAAAACCTTTTTTTGAGATATGTTGATTAACTTTTGAGTAATATGATTGATACAATAACTAAGAGGCTTGGTACATATGCAGAGAAGTATCAAAAGGTTTGGAGTCAATTGACTAAAAAGGAAAGGATCAAAAAAATAAAGAAAATTGTGGATGATATTGTAGAAAAAGGAGGAATTAGCAAAGAACAAATGGCAAAGTTGAGGAAGAAATAAGAAAAGATGGATAAATGTAAGGCATAATCAATACCAATTTATGTAGATAAGGAGGCAACTCCTCCACCTATCTCCATGTTGAGGGCCACCAAGAGTGCTACAAAAGCATCATCTATACCTCTTGTGAAGAAGACAACTCCTTCACCAAAGTTTTATAGACTGAAAGTTTAGAAAGTCCAATTAGAACCAGTGAGAAGGTAAAAGAAAAAGAGTACCAGTCTAGAGAAAAGGGGAGGAAAGGTGACAATGATGATTCTTCTACAAAATCAGATCATCCAAAGAAGAGTGTAAGAATTGAGAGAGGTGTAGAAGCTAAGGTGGTCATTGACCAACCTTTGAGTATCGATAAGAATGAAGACCCTATAGATAAGATTTTTTCAAATGTGATTAAGCATGAAATTTTAGTGTAAGTTAAGAAGTATTACAATTCTTTCAATAATGAAGATCAGAGGAAGAGGATAGAAGATGGGATTGTAGTGAATTTGAATAAGTTTAGTAGGACTTTAGTGGAAATAGAGGATCAGATTCCTGATCATCTTTATGCTAGACTAGAAGACAAAATTCTGTCGACACTTGAAGAAGAAAATTTGATTAGAGAAGTAGAAATTTCAAGAATATTTCTTGTTATTCAACAAGTGGGTATGAAAAATGTACTTGAGGAGGCTAAGAAGAGGTTGTTAACAAAGAAAACAATTAATATGTTGATGGAAGGTAAGGATGAAGGAATAATTGTTGAGATAAATGATGTGGTTAGTAAGATGTCAATTGAGATAAGGATAGATGTACTAAAGAAGAAAGAACCAAGATCAAAAAGAAAAGAAGATAAGTATGGATTTGATGGAGCATCTACTTCCATAGCTATGGAAGATGATCAATTTACTTCAATGGTTAAAGAGGTTGATGTTTATATTGGTGGTGTGGAATTTATACTTGATGGATTGGATGATGATGAGTAGCAAGAAGGTGAGAAATATCCCTACACTGATCCTACAAACATATTTATTGAGGATGAATTGAGAGATATTGTATTGGGTAAAGGATATTCAATAGATAAAATTGTTGAGGTTGAGGATGAACCAGATAAGGAGATTGATGAACATTGATGATGTTCACGATCTTAAATCTATGAACACTAAGGCTACCAAAGGAGAAAAAATGAAAGAAGAAGAGAAAGAGAAGCAAGAAAAAGCTCATGGCAAAGAGGATAAATGGGAGAAACTAGATCAGATAGAACAAGTTCAAACAAAGATTGGGCCATCTTTTGGTATGGTTGAAGCATTGTTGGAAAGAGATTATTTTGATTCTCTTGAATTATCAAATTTGCATGGACCAATTGATTTGGAGAATATGGAAGAAGATGAATTGATAAAAGTTGTAGTTTTGGCTCATGCCAAAGCCATTGCAAAATCTTTAAGCAAAAGAGAGAAAGGGAGAAGACTATTATCTATGGTAATTGAAGTGCTTGAAAAGGTAATGCCTAATGTTTAAGTCAATCAACGTAATTTATTTCTTGATTATTTAGAAGAAATCTTAAATAATTTTGATACATATTTTGAGTCTTTAGAGAAGGTTGTAGAAGATAAAGTTTAGAAAGAGTTTGTTACAAAAATATTTCATCGTTTATGTTCATGAATTGTACAAGATAGAATTGTTAGAATGATTTTAGAATAACTGAGAGGGGGGGTGAATCAGTTATCCTCGGGTCTAGATGTACCAATTGAACTTTTAAACACTTCAACCAACTTAGATCTATTTAACTATCCACTCAGTCTCTAAAGAATATAACTAGTAACATAAAATTGCAGTCCACTATCCAGAAGTAATCAACTTGCAAAATATAAAACTCTTAACTGTAAAAAACATCTAATAACATTCACACAAGTATGACACCATGATTTAATGTGGAAACCCAATTTGGGGAAAACCACCAGTAACATGCTACCAAATTTTCACTCTTCTGAAGTGAGCTCTATGAGGATCCAACCCTGTTAAAGGTTACAATACACACTTTTAGGTGTGATCCTATTAAAATATTTAATCACCCTGTTAGGAGTGGCCTTGTTAGAGGACTTAAGAACATCCCATTATAATGTCACCTTGATTAAAGGATTTAAAAATGACTATTACGTCAACCTTGATTAAAGGATTTCAACCGATACAATATTTAGAAAGTAACAGTAGGTTTTGATCTGAAACATACAACTCACTTTACAAATACAGATCCAATGTAGCTCATATGTTGATCTACTGATTGTCCTTCATTAGCATCTCCATCTCTGATATTCTTTAAAATCCTTCAAGCAATAACCATGACTTTTCTCAGCTCTTCAAAGCTCTTCTCAGCCTTTTGCTTGGGTTCGCCAATCAACATAATCAACCTCTCACATAACTTACAATTAGGTCATCCTTATACCTCCTTAATTAGATAGTTTCATATTTTTCCACTTAATCATCTCTGTAGATCTTAGGTTTAGGTCAAATTCATCCAATCCTTCCAACATTTCATTCTCCTTTTTATCCTTCTAGATACTTCTCAAGAATTATCTTTGAATCCATGCATGAAAATGGTATAAAATGCATTAAATACTCCAAGTCATTCATCCTTATCTTCAACACATTTTACATATTCCAAGAATTCAATTATGTCAACTGGGAATCTCAATCCCTTCATAAACTATAAAATACTAACACTCGGTCATCATTGTGTTCTTCTTCGAGTAGTCACCACTAGATAGCTCTGTAATTATTGATGCTTGGTCAACACTAAATTTTCTTGGCTTATACGGGTGCTCAGTTAGCACTAGCATCACTTGGCTTAAACATAAGTTCCTTAATATTATGTTCTTTTTCTCAGTTAAGCCTATGCTTTCATACTCTCTTTCCTTATTTATTCTATGCTTCAAAACAATTGACTTATTCACTTAATGTTATAGATAAATAATACATTACCTTGCCAATGTGCCAACTAATCAAGTACCCATTGTAGTTTCTCATAACTCAACCTTTCACTAGGTCTTCTTGTTATCTCCTCTTTTCAAATCCTCTTCATCAATAAAAAGATATGGTACTCTACTAGATAGAAACTATCTCACCAATTAAGGTTTGACATCAATGACAATATAACAATTATTTAAATTGTAGTTTCCAACACTCTCCCTCTTTGGCATTAATGGAAACACCATATGCATAGTTACCATACAATCCAAAAAGTATGTAATGAAGCAACTCCCTCTTGGATAGATCTCTCCCTTTTTATGTTCATGAATTTATTGTTCCTTTGTATTCACATACTCTAGTCTCACTTCTTTGTCTTGAAATAGATCTCTCAAGTAATGATACTTGATTGAAATATGCTTGGTTTTAGTGTGCATCATAGGATTCTTTGATATATTGATAGCAATTGTGTTATTACAAAAAATAACAACTGGCTCATTGATCTCTTCCTTCATACCTTTCAAAAATTTCTTGATCCTCACTATGTTTGAGCAATTAACTATTGCTACTACATATTCATCTTCTATTGTAGATTGAGAAATGCAATTTTGTGTCTCGCTAGTCCATGAGACTAATCTCTTTCCTAGAAAGAATACACCACCACTTGTATCTTTCAATCATCCACATTTCCTACCTAATCTACATTAGTATAAACTTTTAGTTCAAAATTTTTATTCTTCTTGTAGTACAATCCCTAATCCTCTATTCCTTTTAGATATCTCAATATCCTTTTCACTTCCATCATGTGATTCTCCTTAGGATTTGTAGAAAATCTTGCAGTAATCCCTACTGCTAATGCAATATCTGGTCCACTCTGATACCAATTATTAGAATGATTTTAGAATAATGGAGAGGGGGGGTGAATCAATTTAACCACTTCAACCAACTTAGATCTATTTAACTATCCACTCGGTCTCTATAGAATATAACTAGTAACATAAGCTTGCAATCCACTATCCAAAAGTAATCAACTTGCAGAATATAAAACTCTTAACTATAAAACACACCAAATAACATTCACATAAGTATGACACCAGGATTTAATGTGGAAACCCAATTTGGGAAAAACCACCAGTAACATGCTACTAAATTTTCACTCTTCTGAAGTGAGCTTTGTGAGGAGCCAACCTTGTTAAAGGTTACAATACACATTGTTAGGTGTGACCCTATTAAAGGATTTAATCACCTTGATAGGAGTGGCTTTATTAGAGAACTTAAGAACATCCCATTAGAATGTCACCTTTATTAAAGGATTTAAAAATGACTGTTAGGTCAACCTTGATTAAAGGATTTCAACTGATACAATGGTTAGAAAGTAATAGTAGGTTTTGATCTGAAATATACAACTCACTTTGAAAATATAGATCCAATGTAGCTCATATGTTTATCTACTGACTAGCCTTCATTATCATCTCCATCTCTAATCTTATTGGAAATCCTTCAAGAAATCACCACGACTTTTCTTAGCTCTTTAAAGTTCTTCTCATCCTTCTACTTAGGTTCACCAAAACAAAAAAATCAACCTCTCACATAACCTACAATTAGGTCATCCTTATACCTCCTTAACTAGATAGTTTCATCTTTTATCTCTTAATCATCTCCATAGATCTTAGGTTTAGGTCATATTCATTGAATCCTTCCAACATTTTATTCTCCTTATTATCCTTCTAAATACTTCTCAAGACTTCTCTTTGAATCAATGCATGGAAATGGTTTACCATGCATTAAATACTCCAAGTCATTCATCCTTATCTTCAATGTGTTTTACATATTCCAATAATTTAACTATGTCGGTTGGGAATCTCAATCCCTTAATAAACTGTAAAATACTAACACTTAGTCATCATTGTGTTCTTCTACTTGGTCATCACTGGATAACTCAATAATTATTGATGCTTGATCAACACTAAATTTTCTTGGCTTATATTGCGCTCGGTCAACACTAGCATCAAACATCTTAAACATAAGTTCCTTTATATTTTGTTCTTTTTCTCGGTTAAGTCTATGCTTTCAAACTTTCTTTCCTCATTTCTTCTATGCTTCAAAACAACTAACTTATTCACTTAGTGTTGTAGATAAACAACACATTTCCTTGCCAATGTGCCAACTAATCAAGTACCCATTGTAGTTTCTCATAACTCAGCCTTTAACGAGGTCTTCTTGTTATCTTCTCTTTTCAAATCCTCTTCATCAATCAAAAGATATGGTACTCTACTAAATAGAAACTGTCTCATCAATTAAGGTTTGATATCAATGACAGTATAACAATTGTTTCAATTGTAGTTTCCAACAAGAAATTCTTTAGATGATAGAATAAATCAGTTGAACGAAGTTGTTAAGGAAGGGAGTAATGTATTATAGATGTGTATTAATCCATTCTCACATGTTGTTGATATTGATAAAATCATTAAGGAAAGCTAGGAAGTGCTATTAGATAGAGAAAAGGCCTTTGATTCATCAAAGGGATTTTCTTTTGATCACATGAAGGAGATAGTAAAAATAAATGATAAAATCCAAAGGTTGGAAGTTGAGAGGTAGAGGATGCTTCGAAGGTTTTCTGACTTGATGAACCTTATAGTTCTTAAGTTAGCTATTTTATAGAGGAACTTAGAGGATGCAAAAAAGACAAGTAAAGCACCTTCCCCACTGAATATTGTTCATGCTAAGGAATCAGCTTATTTAATATGTGGACAGATTCATATTTTGGATAGTCTAAGAAATACTTGGAATGTAGATTAGAGAACTTTGAAGGATAGTTTCTCATATGTAGTCAAGTTTTTGTGAGCATGCTATTATCACTTGTAGATATTCATGTAGACAGTATAGGATTTTGGTAAAGATTTTTGGGATTTTGGCCATGCCTTTTCCATTTATAGGTCAAAGGGGGAAAGATAAGTAAAAAATTATGTATAGGAGAGATTCTTACCTTAGGAGGAGTTTAGTTTTTGGAGAGATTTTGAGACTTGGCATTTTGGGATGGACACTTAGCCATTTTTCACTAAGTGTTGCTATCAATGCCAAAGGGGGAGATTGTTGGAAAAAATTTCTTGATGATGCATGATATGTTTTCGTTGATGGAAAATGCATTCACTACTCTTAGCCATATTTCAATTTTGTAAGTTTACTAAAGGTTTGGATATAAGAAAATGACTAAGTACTAGAAGCAAAGCAGTATAAAGTCAAATAGAATAGATTGGTATGGATGGATGAAAAAAGAGTTAAAGGTTGTGAATATAGAGCATGAAACTAGACATCCTAATATTCTTAATTTGATCTTCATATATTCTAAAGTTTTGGTATGCATAAGATATTCCCTAGTGGATATCGGTTTGACAGTATTTTGAGCTACAACATAGCAGTTTGGTAAGAACATTTGGTATACTTGGTTAATCATTTTAGAGTTTCAGTTCAATGATTGATTATGCTAGATCCGACATCCAAGGATATTACATTTTCTTAGAAAAATTTTAATTAATGATTTGATCAAGATTTGGTATGAAGGTTGTACACATTTCATTATCTTATTTTGGGTCGACAGAGTTATGATTTTGAGTTTATGATCTCATATATAAGATCAAGTTTTTGGATGTGATGTGTAGTGATGAGTAGATGTAGATAGAAGGATAGAAGAATGATGTTTTATGATGCAATATTGATCTTGAACTTCATCTAAATTGTATTGGCATAGTTGATGCTATTTTTCACTTCATTTTTTGGGGCCATAAAGTCCTATCAAAATATTGTAATTATATATAGATAGGTGAACCCGACTGAGGGCCAGATGTTTGTTTTGTATTGAGCATTGTGCTCTAGGTTGTAAGATTGAATGTGTGTGCATTCTCTCTTATGTACTATTACCTTTAACATGGTACTTATTATTGTAGTAGTGAGATATTTGTGGGTATCATCCCCATTGAGGGTTTTCCCTTGACAGGGTTTTCCTTGAAAATAAATCATGGTCTTATAATGTTATGTGTTCTCATTTTGTTTTCTTTGCTTTCAAGTTTTGGTATTGGCTCAAGAAATTTAATAATAATATTGCACTGATTCACCTCCCCCCCCCTTTTGATGTTCCCTTATCCTAACACATATATGCATGATATTCCAACACATCATCCTTTTTTATAAAACACTTACTACCAAAAGTTCTAAAATAACCAATATTATTTGGTCTACCATACCATATTTCATAAGGGGTATACTTAGTTTTGACTCTTAATTT